>JAMPIV010017760.1:0-272500 GCA_024509875.1 Oreohelix idahoensis | reverse complement strand
ACTCTTCTATGTCTGTCTTCTTTTTCTCATGTTAAAGTTATATTTCTGTCTACCTTTTCTCACGTTAAAAACTCTTATATTTATGTCTACCTTTACCCATATTAAAATCACGACCTAACAACTTTTAACTTGCAGTCTTTGTATTCTACGCACATCAGTCTCAATCACCAGCCCCCTTTTTTTCTTCAAATGTTCACCTTTCCGTGGGCAAGAGTACGTCACAAAATAAGTCCTTTCAAATTCTGTAATTGAACACATCGACATATTTATAATTCACAAGATATATTCAAATATTTCCACTCATTATTGTACCGGGCAGATTCGTCACATAAATGTGTCACTGTTTTAAACTGTTGCGCGACAAAGTCACTCGGTACAAAACAGCCCCCCGTGATGACAACTTAGCAACACAAATTCGGAAAGTAAGACAGCATGCTAAAGGACTGACCCTACGTAAAGCAGTCGAAACACACAACGAAAAAGGCGTGTATACAGAATAAAAGATGAAATCAATCTATATTTTAACTCTCTCCACTTGAACTTGTGTTCATTAATTGACAGGCTGTAATGTTAGGTCGGGAATATTTACATGTTAGCAAAAGCACAACATGACAAACTCTCTTCTAGCGAGGTAAAATTTTCATCAGGAAAGATTATTTTAATTGGAGGACAATCACTACGTCCGTTATTTAACATTTCTATTGAATTTAATATGAGCGTTGATTGGATGTTACACATCTTTGATCCATTGGTTCACCAGGTTTCAGATGATCTAGGGAACTGTCATTTTACACACGATACTCTATTGTCGTTCATTTTAAACTATCAAAATTTGAAGGAATCTCGACTGAACTGTTCCAGGCCTGCCGAACAAAAAAGTAGAGCAGAACAAATCAAAGAAATTTTATAAGACTACAGCTGTGAAAAAATCACAGAACTTGATGACGTACTACACAAAATTGTGAACAGAACCAGAGGACTGTTCCCTTTTTTATGAATCTTAAAATTAAAAATATGTAGCTTAAAACGCGTTTGTTATTGTCGTGAAACATTCTAAATCCACATATATAAATTAAAAGGTAAATGTAAAGCCTAACACATAAATTCAATAAAAGGAAAGAGAAATGGTTAAAGACCCGTGCTTTCCAATAGCGTACGCCTGTGTTAATAGAACGTCATGCTAGTTGAACAATAAAAACCCCTGTTTTATGCTTCGTCTGCATATTCTCACGCTTTCACGTTGATAGTAAAGCCTACTGCATCAATACACGCTTTCTACAATAAAACGTGTACTGTATTTCTAAGAAAACCTTGAGCTAGGCACACTGCGTAATGACCTAAATAAATACTTCCATTAATTTCATTTTATACACGGCGTGATGAAAAGACAGATGAACTTAGGATAGAGAGAGGGAGGGCTGAAAGCAGGAACGCAGGCAACACTAACACGCGTCTCGCGATATACAATTAATGCCACCCTCCCCGCGCGAAAGGCCAGAAGCACTAACTTTTTTTCAAATAGACCGTGATAAATAACACTACAACTACGAGAGTTAGGTTTAAAAACCTGAAAAACGCTTATTAGGAAACATGACATTATACTGTTTTATGTCTGAAAGCCTGACAGTACCCAGACACCACATCGTATCGAAGTGAACGGGAGGTAGAAGAAAATGCATATTTTGAACGCAGCCCCTTAGCCCCATTAAATTTATATATTTGGGTTTCTTAGGACTTGCTGACAAAGAATATGTTAAGTGTTACGAAAATAGTCTAGGAATTAACAAATTATAGCCAAAAGAAAATAGTGAGGGTGTCAGACAACACCAAATAATAATCGCACAGTGGCATGTTTTGAAACCACTATTTTACGAGAAATGGGCCACCATGTAAAATCCTATTTGATTGGATAGAAGTAAATGTAAGGCTAAACACGATTAGTCGGACTACAAATACTAATTCTTTGTTGTTAGGGGAAACGGTAGTAAGGGTACTTTTTTCGAAAAGCTGTGTAAACATGGCCCGATTGGTTAGACCCGCCAATATAGTCAATTAAGAGCGTCAGTTCAGTGCCACATTTTAAAAATAAACTTACTAAGAAACAGTGCGTTGAGAGCCAGATTATATTTTTCTAAATAGAAGTCTGGGACAGAGGCAGATCAGATTTTGTGCCATATTCATCGCCAGTCAACTTATTTGTTTATTATTTCCATGAATTGTGGTAAGCTTAAAATATTTGATATCTTTTTAATGAAAATTGAATGTAAATTGATAATTTATGTCTGTATATGTGCGTGGTTCAGTAGCAAACATGAGGCAAGGCATAGATACTGCTCCAACCTGAACATGACGTGTCGGAGAAAAGTAAAACTGCATGGAATTGCCAAACAGTACACTGACACCTATCTTATTGACTAGAAAGAACTAATGCTGGAATTGCAGAGGCGTAGTAACCATTAGGGAGGAGTATACTGGTGTAAATTGTTTCAGATGAAGATAGCAGTTGGCCTACCGCTCTGAACTCAGTGTTTGTTATGTATTGCGTTCAGTGTGGAAATAGATTATAAATTAGTTATGAAGTAGGAGGTACAACCTTCTTGTTTCAGGGACTGTGGTCCTAGTTATTGAAGCAGCACCTGGTCTGAGTTTTGCTGAATCCAGAGGCTGACAGCATACTCCTTGGTCCAGATAGCGACCAGTGAGGTGTCTCCAGAACACAGGAAGCAATCGAGCAGAGGAGTCTTTTCCTGCCGCCATCACGAAAGATAAGCTTCTGTGGCCAGAGTAGCTCAACATTATGTGCCCCCTCAAAAATTGACATTTTATTAAACACAGAGGGACAATTAATTGGTTAAAATGATAGGAACTGTGAACTTTTCCCAATATTATTTCCCCGATAATCAAACACTTGAAGTCATGATGAAAAACAACAACCAGGCTTGAACAAAACCAGTATTACCTCATATTACTACTGCACAAATTACACACATAGAATAATAATAATAAACTATGTCAATACAAAGTTCATATATATAAACTGTGTACATAATACTTGTAATTACATTTGATTGTGATTCCTGGTTCACTGTGTAGTTGAATCAGGATACCCATTATTGAAAGAATTAATACATATATTTTTAAACTTAAACACTTGACTCATTTAAGATAGTCTTATAGAGTGTTATATGTGTGTGAGTGTCACAGTGTTGTAAGTGTTGTGGAATAAATTAAATTGTTTATCTGTCTGTTGTTGTTGTGACTTACACTTCATCATTTTCATAACCCTAGACATTTAACGTAGTCATCACAATATTCCAGAATAATTCTGACTGAGGTATAAATGTGGTAGCAAGTAAGGTCATCTGTAATACACCACACTTATTAGATACAGAGACCTTCACAGCTGATCTCAGTCAGTACACTAAGTCCCTATAAATATTTATAACATCCCACTTTACCACAGTTATTTACTTCTAAGTGTTTCTAAACTAAACATAAAATCGTGTATTTCGCTTTGACTGCAAACATGATGCATTATAGACAAACATGAAGGTAGGACAATGATTTCCTATGTGATAGAGAAGAAATATTTCATGGTTTGAGAAAATGCTAGAAATTCAGAAGAAATTAAATCCAACACAAAAATAAGAAATTTCAAATCAAATGGCAGAGTAAATTGTATGGGTCTTGTCACGGATTGTCTCCCCTGCTTTGCCGTTGTGGTCAAACAGTGGCCAAAGCTGAAGAGTATCTAAAATAGGTCGTCAAATGTGTCTACCTTCACGCAAGATTTCTCTTGGCAGAGTTGTTGATAGAAGGGTAATGGCGCTTCTATCACAAGAGAGTGTTCACAAGATATTTTTAGAAGTCAAGAACAATGTTGCATTGGGATGAACAAAAGTTAACTTACATCTGATCCGTCGTCTTTTGTGAGAACTTAAGCAATGGTTTTAGCCCGTTCCAGCCCCAGTTGGTGTAAAACCAGCGAAATTCCCTGTATAGGTATTTGCTCCATAAACGTAAATATATGTTAAGATATATTTGTTAATATATAAAATAGTCTTGCTCATACTTTTACTTTCATACGTATAATAACTGAATCAACTAGGATTGTTTTGTTTAAACATAACATATAACAAATTTAAAAGTCAATTAATTTTAACTGGTTAAAAAAAAGATGAAATGGTGATGCCTTTTAGATCAGTTTTAAGTTGTCTTCATGGAGACTTACATGGAGGATATATTTAAAAAAAAAATCCTATTGCTGTTCCCTGTAACAAGCAACTTAGTTTGTCTGAGTGAGTCCTGCAGCTGTGTTTTCGTCAATTCTTCTGTGATAGGGGCACTTCTTCCACAATTTGGCCGACTTAGGTAGGTAGTGTTGATGCTCTTCTTTTAATTCACAGCTTCGTTCCACGAACCCAAATGGGTTATACAACCTCCTCGCTCAGTGTAGAATGGACACAAGCAATTTATGTTACATGCTTTCGAATCACTTGGCCTGGAAAGTCATGATTCCTCTGATGACAGGTGTTCTGCGAATCACTTGGTCTGGAAATATTTTCTCTTATGACGAGAGATCCAATTCCTTTGGTTTCCAGTCTTGATATTTAAAGTCCTGGTCCCTCAATTTACAGTCTTTGTATTTAATTATGCGGGTTTACTTGTAAGTTCCAAAACTGACCAAATACTCGATCTGTCCCTTCAGTTTACAGTCTTTGTATTTAATTATGCGGGTTTACTTGTAAGTTCGAAAATTGACCAAATACTCGATCTGTCACGTATAATTATGGAATTCTAAGTCCGATGTCTCACTGGCTTCTGGGAGTTTGCTCATTTGACGACATGATGTTGTCTCTGATCTGTGTCTCTGATTTCGGAAGATTGTATTTTCAGTTTCCAGTTCAAATCACAGATTGTGCTTCCGCAGAATTTTCCAATGACATTCAATGTATATTCCTGCTTTCTTAATCAACCAATGGTTAGCTCTTTAGCATTTTCTGGGTTGAGATGTTTTAATTCATTATCTCCCTAGCGTGTTTTAGAATATTACATTTTAAAATTTTATCTCGTGGCCTCATTCAAAACGTCATAATTCTTCCTCCAACTCACAAAAAATATGTGAACACATTTTCTGGCGTAATACTTTCCGCCCAGATTGTCTATTCTGTTATCGTAACTGTAATAATCACGCAGGGATGGTCAAGGGCAATCGCTTTACGTATTTATCACCTGTGATTTCGCTCCTTCCCCAGACAGCTTAATCAGACAGACTATAGGGCTTTCTTTATGTCGATCTGGCGAGACTGTCTTGGGTAAACAGGCACAGTCGCTATCGAAAGGTGGTCAGATTGACTGAATTGATAAGCGTACAATCCCCTGACTGGTCTAATAACTTGGTCATGCGATTCACCTGGTGGAACGTAAACAGTCTGGGAGCTGCTTCAGGGCACAAATAATGGAATGCCAAAATATGTCACGCGGATTGATCTACCGCTTGCTTGTCACATTGATCACAGAAACAACAATTAAAAGTCTGTTGTACCAATATACGCCTTTAGGTGTGACGGAACAACGGACAATTTCTTGTTGCCCTATGACGCCGCAAGGTGTTATGGCTGAAGACTGCTTAGTCGGTCGACGGCCAAAGGAATAATAATAATAATAATAAAATATGTCACATAATAAACAATGAGTGAGAGAAAAATGAAGAAAAGAAGTGATACTGCCGGAGTGGATGGATGAGTGACATAGCCCAAAAGAACATGTACAAGCTAGAAACGTTTCAACACACCTCTGGAACAAAGAGAACAACATAAACAAAATCCAAGAACGTACACACTTTTGTAAATGAAAGCTTTTGTAGAATATAATGTTTGGAAATGTATGACAAGATTTTGAATATGACACTAATGGACAAATCGCGTTTTCATTCTATCTTATTTTTTCTCTTATAAAGGGGTTTATTTATATATATATATATATATATATATATATATATATATATATATATATATATATATATATATATATATATATATATGATAGGAAACTCTTTACAGAGCGATACAACAGGAAGCAATCTGATCATCACTTCCTTCCCGTTTTCAGTGTGGGCTGAATGGACTTAACCACGTCATCAGCTGACTCGCGTAGCATCATTGCAAGCCTTGCTTTTCCAACTTTGTACTCTTCAACAACTGATTTGAAGGGAAGCAGAAGTTTTGACTTTTTGCAGTACAGTGCTACATCTGACAGACCTGGTGGTACCCCTAGCCATTTTCTCATGAACTTGTTGACCTTCTGCTCTATAGCTTCCACTGTACTTGTGCTTATTTCATATATAAGCAGTGGCCACAGCAACTTCGGTATCAACATGAACTGGAGGCACCACAGTTTGAACTTTCCCAGGAGTCTGCTTTGGTCTATGATCTGTAGTCCTCTGTCTGCCATTTCTATTGTCTGTTGCACTGCCTTCGAGTCTTTTAAAGAGGCATTGTACACCCTGCCACGACTTTTAACAGGTTCCTCAAGGACAGTAGAAAATTCACCGAATCTTTTGGCCGAATACCATCACCAACCAAGATCTGCTTACTCGTAGCAAGCAAGAGGACATGCATACCATCATAGCTGGCAGACGCTGGAGCTGGGTTGGTCATGTCCTCAGAAGAGACCCCGATGCCATCACAAGAACAGCTATGCTTTGGACCCCTGAAGGAAAGCGAAAGAGAGGCCGACCAAAAACAACATGGCGGAGGACTGTGGAGGCTGAGATGCAAAGAATGAACCAGAGTTGGGGCACTGTACGAAGGATGGCCACCGACCGTGCAAAGTGGAATCAATTTGTTGTTACCCTACAAGACGCCACTAGGCGTGATGGCCACTGACTGCTTTGACGGTCGGTGGTTAAGGATCGAAGAAGAAGAAGAAGATCAAGGACGGTAGGGATTCTTTGGCTGGAAACCGTCAATATGACCTCTGCTATCTTCCCTTTCCTGACTGATAGGCTTCTCGACTTCTTGAGTTTGAAGCTCATTCTGCACCAGCTGACTAGTTCATCCAGGCGTGCTAACATCCTCCGGGCCTGATGTTCATCTGATGTCAGAATTGTTGTGTCATCCATGAATGCTTTGAGCGGTGGCATGTGACACATTCCACCGAGCTTTGGGCCTATAGCCATTCCTTCAGCCGCATTGAGGATTACCTGCATAGCCATGACGAATAGTATCGGAGAGATGGTACATCCCATCGCAATTCCAACTTCAAGGCCAATCCACTTCGTTGTGTACTCTCTAGTTGAAAATCTGACAGAAAACCCTGCGAAATACAGCTTCAGCATTGCTGCAATCTCTTGTGGAACATGATACATTTCTAGGGCCTGCCACAACATCTGGTGTGGAACGGATCCATAAGCATTCGCTAGATCCAGCCAGATTACATGGAGGTTTGTTCTGTCAGACTTTGCCTTTTGGATTGCTTCCCAGATCATTGTGGCATGCTCTAGACATCCTTGTTTACCTGGGATACTTCCTTTCTGAATGGTAGTTTCAATGTACCCATTTGCCATGAGGTATGTAGTGAGTCTTTTCGCCATTACTGAGAAGAATATCTTCCCTTCCACATTGAGTAGTGAGATTGGCCTAAACTGACTGATGTCTGTGGAATTTTGTTCCTTCGGGATGTAGACTCCGTTTGCCTTTCTCCATTCCTTGCTTACGAGTTGGGTTTTCCACGCATTCTTCAGTAAACGGAGCAGTCGTCTGAGAACCTCAGGGCATCTTTTATACACCACATATGGAACACCATTAGGACCTGGAGCTGACTTGCACCGACCTTTCTGGACAATGCTTTCTACCTCTTGCACCGTTGGGGGCTTGGTGTTAAATTCAGCTCCTGGCTTACCCGGCCATTTAAGGCCTGCCATGCTGCTGAGCGGCTCATCTTTGCGACCATCTGAATATGTCATTCTAAGATGTTCTTCCAGGTCTTCTTTCCTGATGTTTATCTTACCCGACCGTGGCTGCTCAAACAGTTCTTTGGCAAACTTGAAGGGCTCCCTAATGAATCTTTCCCTATCCCTTCGAGTCTTCCTTCTCTTCCTGCACAACCTTTCCGCTATACAAAGGGCATTATGTTGGCCTTTGAGGTGCTCCCAAACTTGCCGTAACCCTTCCTTCTCTGTGGCAACTGAGTTCTTGAACAGTTTTCGGGCATGCTTCTTCTGTTTCCTGATTTCATCTATTTTAATTTGTCTTCTACTTTTCCGTGATGGGTTACTTTCCCTTGCCTCCCTCACTCCGAACACTTTGCGACAGTGCAGATATTTTATGTCGCCGAAGATTTCCAGCTTCTTCTCCAAAGTTAGCTGCTTCAGGCTTTTATCCAACTCTTTTGCCAAGGCTTCGTCCAGCTGTTCCCAAAGCCCTTTTGCACTGGCAGGTGGAAACTTTATTGCATCTCTCTTCCCGTCCAAGAAGTGTATGAGATCATCATCTGGCAGATCAACTTGAATATACTCAGCACTCTGGATTGACTCCTGGCTGCGTTCTTCTAACGTCTTATCCGTCGAGACAGAGCGCTGTTGATCTCCCCCAGATGACCTCCCACGCCCCTTTTTCGTTCTGTGGATATATATATATATATATACTACTCGTCAAAAGTCAAGGGCCACCCTATTATTTTCAATACACTTTTATATAAACCCAGCATACTGGCTCTCCTCCTAGACGCATTTGGCCCAATCGACAGTATACTGGCTTTCGTATCTCTTGATCCTTTCTAGGGCTGTTCTCTACTTTTGACAACTCAAAAACGATATTTTCTTAAAGTATAGCCATCCATTATGGACTTTTGTTATTTATGAATATGAACATTTTAAAAAATTATTTCCAAACAAAAACAATAAATACATAGGTCTACTGGTATGGCCATTTTTGTTTGGGCCAAACCCACTTTTTTGCTTGGGAGTGAAAGAGGTAAAGTAATCGTGCTGATTGACATTCCACGTGCAATGGCGACTTTTCGTGAACAGAGTTCACTCTTAATTTGTTTTACAATCAGCAGACTTAGAGTAGTTTCATCACTTGCAAAAACCATGCCACCGAGAAGAAGTCTTGACACCTTACAAAGAATGTGGGCTATAGCGTGGGTTGAAAGTGGTTTATCTGTCCGTGAGGTTGCTAGACGGCTTGCAGTGTCACACTCTACTATCCAAAGAATTTTGGAAAGATTTCAGGCCACAGGAAGTGTGGAGGATCGCCACCGGCCAGGTCGCCCTCGATGCACCAATAGACATGATGACCGGTACCTCTTGTTGTCAGCCCTGCGCCATCGAAAAGTGACTTGTTCCACTCTAAGATGTCGGCTGAGACAAACTGTAAACGTTAATGTCAGTCAAAGCACCATTCGCAGACGTTTACGTGAATTTGGACTGGCTGCTCGACGTCCTGCAGTCAGAATCCCTCTTACTCCTGCTCATCACAGAGCCTGTGTTGCTTGGTGTCGCGAGCACATCCGATGGACAAGGCAACAATGGAGTCAAGTTCTCTTCATTGATGAATCTCGCTTCACTGTGTCATTCAATGATGGCAGGATTCGAGTTTGGAGACGACCAGGAGAGCGATTTACTGATGACACAATTCGAGAGGTGGATCGTTATGGTAGGGGTTCTGTCGTGGTCTGGGGAGGCTTCTACAGACACGGCAGGACCCCACTCTACATCATCCAAGGCAACTTGACCGGTCCAAGATACCAGAACGAAATCTTGAGACCAATTGTTCAGCCTGCTCTGGAGGCCATAGGTGGCAATGCCATCCTTCAAGATGATAACGCTCGACCCCATCGAACTCGTGTGGTGAACGAGTTTATTCAGCAACATGGGATCATCAGGATGGCGTGGCCAGCTCATTCACCTGACCTTTCTCCGATTGAGCACCTCTGGGATGTCCTTGGTTGAAGATTGTCAACAAATCACCCCTTGCCAATGGATGTTGCACAGCTGACTGCATTTCTGCTTCAGGAATGGCAAGCTGTTCCTCGGGATACTCTTCGGACCCTTGTGGACTCGATGCGTCTACGCTGTCTTGAATGCCTTGCTGCAAACGGTGATCATACCCGATTTTGAAATGTCTATTTGTCCAATATCTATTGTGTGACTTTTGAATAGGTGGGTGACACACTTCACAGCTTCATTGCGTTTGAATGTGTGTTTCCATTTCTTTACGTGACACGTCAATTTGGTACTTAATAAATGCCGTTTTGACTGATACCAATTACGTTTATATCAGATTTGTTTTATGGTTTCAACCAAGGTTTTTCTAAGTGGCCCTTGACTTTTGACGAGTAGTATATATATATATATGAGATCCAAACCTCATAAACGAAGTATCTGACGAAGGTAGTTGAAGTAACAAGAAGGTATATGGGCCACAACCAGACGATATGGCTTCAAAACCCAGCCTCTGCAGAGTCTAATAGAACAGTCAAATGTTTGGTAATATCTGCAGTATGGAAGAAGACTGACTACCACGGCAAGTATTGGAAACTAAGAGCCAAGGATCCAGACGTCCAGGACGACCCAGAAACCGCTGTCAGGACAACATTAGACACTCTCTGAAGGACTCAGGAATAGAATGGAACCTAGCCAGAAGGAAGACAGCCGATAGGACACATTGGCGTTCTCTCTTCCAAACCTCTACACGCCAAGGTAGAAGATAGATGACTAAGTAGTAGTAGTAGTATAAGTAGTAGTAGTAATATATATATATATATATATATATATATATATATATATATATATATATATATATATATATATATATATATATATATATATATATATATATATAATTTTTTATTATTTATAGATATATATATATATCGTATATATAGAGATGAATATAATTTGACAGAATGGAAACATTGCCCAACGCATGTAGTAAAATTGGACCGTATGATGGTGAATGGAAATATTTGAGTAGGTCTTGTGAATTATATATTGTTTTAACTTGCCTGTCATCCTAATATTTTATGGACATTATTTGTGAGATACAATCTATAACTCACTGAGAAGTGTGAAGTGAAGAGAAAGAGACAAGTACAAAGAGATGGAGAATAAAGTTGACGAGGATGGCAGAATAGGATCATTTCGTTAGAACTTCTCTGAGGTAAAGATAAACTGGTTTCTGCTCTTGTAGAACATATTGTAAGTACGATGTGAACATCTAACACTGTATTGTAAGTACGATGTGAACATCTAACACTGTATTGTAAGTATGATGTGAACATCTAACACTGTATTGTAAATACGATGTGAACATATAACACTGGATTGTAAGTACGATGTGAACATATAACACTGTATTGTAAGTACAATGTGAACATCTAACAGTTACTGGAAGCAAACACGGATACAGTGCTTTATTGAAATCTGGTGTGTCAGACCAAAAGGTGGAGATGCTTTAAACTACGTCACCAATTATCAAACGCTTAAACAATCTCTATAGCTCAATCCAGTTTTAAAATATTTCAATCTTTATTATCCACCGCTATCGTGCATTCTAGGTTCAACTCTCTTAGTGAATTAATTATTGACAAAGCGTCCGCCAGTCTCCTGGCGCGAAAACGATTACGAACGTTTTCATTCATCCTTACAAAAGCAAGGTCGTTGGAAACTTTTCCCATCACAACAACGGGTTGATGCCATGTAACTAAAACGTACGGTAATCTATTGTTTCTTCGTCGAGCCTTTTCCAAGCATGGCTTCTCATCGGTTATTGTCTATGTTTGTGGGAATAATTTTTTTCCTTGCTGGTAAGTATCAAGTGTGGACTTTTTCATGCATTATTTATTTGATTTATACTGTTATCGCATTCTATGTGAGAAATACTTTCCTACAGACCTCGAGTGTTTCATAACTTGCATAATTTAACAAGTTTTCTAACAGAAATAAATGTAAACTGTGGATTTGGTTTATTTAGATTGTTGAGGGTAGAAAGACATTTTGTTATGCTTTTGTGTCGCATTATATTAAATTATCTCTCTACAGTGTAGACAATAACTTTGAAATTGATAATGAATCCACTGAGTCCACTTGAAGATTATAAGACTAATAAATAAAACGTATGAAGATATGACATGCAGAGTTCTTTACGAAAGACAGAAGGGATTGGAATATACACTGGTGTGAGACAGGGAAAACTTGTGTCTTCATCATGTGTTTGTTAATAGCTATATACTAGGTTAGGATTAAAGCAAATCAGCTTCACTAATCATACAAGGAATCCAACGGACTTTGGCTGAACATATTGACGATATTATGCTACAACATGATTTTCCTGTTTCATAACAGAAACACGATAAAATGAAAGCGCTTGATGTGAGGTCACAGCACCTGGATCTGAAAATAAACAACAAAAACAAAGACGAAGGGAATAAATGCAGGAAACTATAACAATATTACACTTAAGGAAACGCCATTACAAGATGTAGAATCATACCATTTTTCTTTCATTATAAATACAATTTTGCCTCGCTCAGCCTATTAGGTTATATTAGGGCGCTTGTCGAAATATATATGACCTTTAGGTCTGATAACATTATTGTCAATTAATCATATACGTTTTGTTATGTTGATACGATTGTCTCTCCAAATATGTCTATATTGCTACCAAGGCATATATGATACATATGTCTTGGTAGCAGTAAATACATGGTTGGATAGAGACAATAATATCAACATAAGAATACCAAAGATTAGATGAGCTGTCATTTCATTGGGAAATATATGAGATCAAAATAAATAAATTCCAGTACATAATCAGAATTTTTAATTCAAATATCAGATCTACCGTGTTGCCTTGAAACAAGGAGAACATAGAAAAAATACAACCAAAGAGCTACAGACTTTCATAAATAAGTAATTGCTTATAAAAGAAATAGTTAAGTAGTAAGACTAGATGACTAATGTGAAACTGATGACAAGAACCAGACAAGTGCCAGTGGAACAAGAAATGAGAATGAGTCGTTGGAGATGGAAGAGCACATATTGAGCAAACCTGTTGATATTATTGCAAGGCTGTCCCTGTTTTGGAATGAAGGAATTTGGAACAGTCTGATTTTTAAATTGTTTCGCTCTGGAATAAAAAGATTTAGAACAGTCAGATTTTTAAATGGTTTCGTTCTGGAATAACAGGATTTGGAACAGTCCGAATTTTGAATTGTTTCGTTCCGGAGTAAAAGGATTTGGAACATTCTGATTTTTAAATTGTTTCGCTCTGGAATAAAGGGATTTGGAACAGACCGATTTTTAAATTGTTTCTCTCTGGAATAAAGGGATTTGGAACAGTCCGATTTTTAAATTGTTTCTCTCTGGAATAAAGGGATTTGGAACAGACCGATTTTTAAATTGTTTCTCTCTGGAATAAAGGGATTTGGAACAGTCCGATTTTTAAATTGTTTCGCTCTGGAATAAAGGGATTTGGAACAGTCCGATTTTTAAATTGTTTCTCTCTGGAATGAAGGGATTTGGAACAGTCCGATTTTTAAATTGTTTCTCTCTGGAATGAAGGGATTTGGAACAGACCGATTTTTAAATTGTTTCTCTCTGGAATAAAGGGATTTGGAACAGTCCGATTTTTAAATTGTTTCTCTCTGGAATAAAGGGCTATGGAACAGTCTGATTTTAAAATTGTTTCGCTCTGGAATAAAGAGATTTGGAACAGACCGATTTTTAAATTGTTTCGCTCTGGAATAAAGGGATTTGGAACAGTCCGATTTTTAAATTGTTTCGTTCTGGAATAAAGGGATATGGAACAGTCCGATTTTTAAATTGTTTCGGTCTGGAATAAAGGGATTTGGAAAAGTCCGATTTTTAAATTGTTTCGCTCTGGAATAAAGGGATATGGAACAGTCCGATTTTTAAATTGTTTCGCTCTGGAATAAATAGTGACTGCTCCAGCTCTACTCCGAGTTCTGGCTGATTTTAAAAAAAAATTTTTTTTTTAACAAATTGTAGTTTTAAAAAATAAATGGGACCAAAGACGCATCAACAGTGAGGAATGCAGTCAGCGACTCATAGCTTGAATGCTTGCGTCAGGGTCAGCAAACCAGACCTTACCAAGACCCTACTCCACCTCCAAGTGAAGGTCCTGGAAACAGGCTGCATCACTGCAGTCTGGCTGATACAGTATGTATCGAAGAGGGAAGGCTAACCCGGTTCCAAAAATGCCATGCTGAAAACGGATGTGTCGGGCCGAAAGGCACAGATGTCGCAGCTTTGCTGGAAACGTCGACACAACGTAACAAACGTCCTTTTCTTAGGACGAACGCAGAAGAAGAAGAAAGAAGAAGGAAAAAAACGTTATTAATTAAACAATTGCGAAACAATATAAATATGAATAGGTTTTGTGGCTTACAATTTCTTTAGGCATAACAATGTACCCCAGATTCTGGATCCGCTAGGTAGGAGGGGTAGAGAGATACCAACGAACGAACGGAGAGAAGAGATACAAACGAACGAACGAGAGAAGAGATACCAACGAACGAACGAGAGAAGAGATAACAACGAACGAACGAGAGAAGAGATAACAACGAACGAACGAGAGAAGAGATACTAACGAACGAACGAGAGAAGAGATACCAACGAACTCACGTGAGAGAAGAGATACCAACGAACGCACGTGAGAGACGAGATACAAACGAACTCAAGTGAGAGAAGAGATACCAACGAACTCACGTGAGAGACGAGATACAAACGAACTCACGTGAGAGACGAGATACCATCGAACTCACGTGAGAGAAGAGATACCAACGAACTCACGTGAGAGACGAGATACCAATGAACTCACGTGAGAAAAGAGATACCAACGAACTCACGTGAGAAAAGAGATACCAACGAACTCACGTGAGAGAAGAGATACCAACAAACTCACGTGAGAGTCGAGAGACAAGCAAACTCACGTGAGAGACGCGATACCAACAAACTCACGTAAGAGAAGAGATACCAACAAACTCACGTGAGAGTCGAGAGACAAGCAAACTCACGTGAGAGACGAGATACCAACAAACTCACGTAAGAGAAGAGATACCAACGAACTCACGTGAGAGACGAGATACCAATGAACTCACGTGAGAGACGAGATACCAACAAACTCACGTAAGAGAAGAGATACCAACGAACTCACGTGAGAGAAGAGATACCAACGAACTCACGTGAGAGAAGAGATACCAATGAACTCGTGTGAGAGACGAGAACTGGAGAAGGACATGAAGAAGGCGTGGAAAGACCTTGCGCTGATGTCACGTGACAAGAAGTAACTTTGTTGAAGGGTTATGGTCCTTGGAAGCTGAAGGGTCAAGATGATAGATATAAATGTCTTACTTACTTACTAAGTCGTTCCCCTTCTACCGTGAGGTGTAGAGGTTTGGAAGAGAGAGCGCCAGACCATTCTATCAGCTGTCTTCTTCCTGGCCTTGTTCCATTCTAGTCCTCGGTCCTTCAAAGATTGTCTAATGTTGTCCTCCCAGCGGACTCTGGGTCGTCCTGGAGGTCTGGATCCCTGGCTCTTTGTTTCCCATGCTTGTCGTGGTAGCCGATCTTCTTCCATTCTGCAGACATGGCCAAACGATCTTAGTTGGGACTGTTCTATTTGGGTCTGCAGTGGGTGGGATTTTAGGCCTTGACGTATCGTCTGGTTGCGGACCATGTCTCTTCTTGTTACTTCAACCACCTTCCTCAGATACCTCACTTATGAGGTTTGGATCTGGCTTTTGTTCTCTTTTGTGAAATATAAATGTCACTTAAACTAAAATGATACAGCTGTTCATTTGTTAAACATTTATTAAGGGAATTTATACAGTATATATTGCTGCAAACAAATTGTTTTTCATAGCCTGCTGTAGATTATATAAAATTAACTTCAAAGCCGAAAACCGCAGCTCTACAATAGCTTAAGTTATTGGCATGCTTGAACAAACTCTTACTTACTACTTACTTTCTTACTTACTTACTTACTACTTACTAACTTACTTACTTGCTTACTACTTACTTACTAACTTACTTACTACTTACTTAATTACTTACTACTTACTTACTTACTTACTTACTCACTTGCTTACTAACTACTTACTTACTTACTACTTACTTACTTACTTAATTACTTACTTACCTACTTACTACTTACTTACTTACTTACTTTCCACTTACTACTTACTTACAACCTTTTTTTTAACTTACTTACTTACTACTTACTTACTTACTTTCTAATTACTTACTTAATTACTACTTATTTACTTACTTACTACTTACTTACTACTTACTTACTTACTTACTAACTTACTTACTTACTACGTACTTACTTACTTACCTAATAACTTACTACTTACTTACTTACTTACTTACTACGTATTTCCTTACTTACTACTTACTTACCTACTTACCTACCTACTGACTTACTTACTTACTTCTTACTTACTTACTTACTTACATACTACTTAATTTTTTACTACTTACTTACTTACTTACTTACTTTCTTACTACTTACAGACTCACTTACTTACTTACTACTTACTTACTTACTACTTTTTTCCTTACTTACTACTTACTTAATTGCTTACTACCTACTTACTTACTTACTTACTAATTTTTTGTTACTTACTACTTACTTACTTACTTACTACTTACTTCTTTACTTACTACTTACTTACTTACTTACAAACTTACTTACTTTTAATTTCATTACTTACTACTGATACAGCAAGCGTTAGTTGATATCGCGGTTGAGTTTATGCGGACTATCAGTTTGATCACAGATCACTTGATTATATGTGTCCGTACGTGGGTTCGTACTCAGACAATTATTAAAGATTTAATTGAGATATTGTCTGTCTGTATCGTAGTCGTCGACACTTCATTGTTTGTTCAGTGCGAATATCATTCCTCATAAATACATGAAGAACTCTTCCTCATAGAAGAGTAGTTAAGTATAATGCGAATACAATCAATAAAACATGGCATGCAGACCAACCTTCAAGTCAAATGACGAATGCGGTAAGTCCTTCATACTGAGTCCAATATATACATTTATTTGACAAGACATGTGAAGAACATCATACGGTGATTCATCAATATAAGAAATGTACATCTGCATTAGTCAATGGGAATCCATAATACTGTCACTCTTCCAGTCAAATAAGTTCATGTCAGAACATCAAGGGCGATGTACACGCTCTGCTGTCATCCAGTCAGACGGTAATGATACGCCTGTGTATTTGACGAATATTAATATATAGATCATCCACTGATCTACTAACCTTATATTTCATTATCCATTAAGGAACTATGGACCGACCCTGCGCGTCCATCATTAATAATAATTCGGCAATACGTAGCCTAACTCTGGAAGAATTCAACAATGCGACTTCATGGCGTGACGGTCAAATACAAAAGGGTCCCCTAAATTGGTCACTACGCGTGACCATACCAACGCTCACGCGTCACAATCCGACCATGAAGTATAACAATGATTCTACATTAATTCTCTTATCATCAAAAATGCGTGCTGCCAAATATAGCAGACGACGCCGATAAAACACCGTAACAGTTCCCTTCACGTCGGGGAGAAAAAATCTATTAGATAGATTTTTTTGAACTATCTTATTCAGAGATCCCAAAAATTTAACCAAAACCCGACATATGGCCTACGATGTTCTGAAAATCGTCGTGGTCATGTCGATAATGTATCAGTCATACTAATCATGTAATATATTAATAGTTATGTTATCCATGGACATTATAATAACTAAAGGAGTGTCAACTGTCGCTAAATAATTTTAACTTAAAGTTTGTCGTGACTAAATAATAAGTGAAGAAAATTATTCCAATCAATTAAAATGAAACTAATTAATTATAGTATGTATGTAAGGTGTCATTAAATTGTAAGTAACTAAATTAAATGATATTGTTATAGTAAAGGAAATGAGAAGTAAAGACAAGTAAAGTAGAGAAAAAGTAAAGTATAAATTTAATTATTAATGTGTGTGATGTGTATTAAGTAACTAATAACTAATTAACTTAATTAACTAAACAATAATATGTAATATATTCTATCAACATATTTGCCAAATATATACAAGAATAATCATTAAATCTACGTATATTATTCAGTGGTGTGAGATTCTTTTCTGTTCATATATATTTTCTTTCTTTTATATTTCGTTTTTTTTTCTTTTCTCACCATTCAACTTTATTTATTAATGAAATCAATAAGTAGAACTAACTAATATTGGATATGAAGATCCAAACGTAGTAATGTCCATAGGTGAATCCACCATTAGTTCCATCGAGTCTACGATAAGTTCCATTTGAATATACGATTAGTTAAATTTGAGCGGAAAAAAGTTTATCCGTATTCACAGTGTTCAATTAGTTATTTCAATTGCTGAAGTATAGCGATATTTGTCCCGCCGGAATTCAGATATTCTTCCCGATTGCCTCGAAATGAGCTGCATCACGAATGGACACTAACCAAAGTCCAAACATTCGTAATGAAAAATCGAATTCTGTCTCTTGTTATAATCAATTTCGTTTGAAGAACGCATCCATGAATTGTTTCATTCGTAGTATAAATCATAAGTATGCAATGTAAACAGTCATTGACGAAGTACGTAATCGTTACGAAGGACTTATTGTTCAGCATCTCTTTGACATATTGAATTCTAGTTTCTTTTCACTTGAAAATATCATCATCAACGAAGAAATGTAAAGGAAGTTGAATGTCCAGATTCCTTGTGGATTGTAAACATAAATTTCGCTTGTTTGCTGAAACCGTGATATTCAACATCGTTGATTGTACCAACGTTACTTGAGGTACGAATTTCGGTATCATCAAGCGTTGTATGTCCCAGGAGAACTTGACATCCCGTAGACTCGTGACATATTTAATATTATCGTTAACGAAATTTGAAATATCGTTCCACGTTTGAAGTAGTAGAACAGTCACGTTAGTTGAATTTGAAGTTCATGAAACGATTGCAAGTCCTTAAATGTAAACGTCGCTGACGGTGATAGTTGTCGGCATCTGACGGAGATATATTTATGTATAATTTAGTAGCATCTGTTTACCTCAAATTTAGGAGGTATTTAATAAAAATGTTCCCTATACATTTTGAAAGTGTTGATGAGACCATGTCACTTTCAATAGCATGTCTTTGATATAGACAAATAGACGATATACGAAACTAATGCTGCATTGGGCTGAGCATAGTTAAAACCAATAACCATGTTACTGTAAAGTGTAGGCATGGTAAAAACAAATAAGACAGAAAACATGTGTAGAAAATATAAATGTCACAAATAATGTTTTCTACTAGAAATATTACCAACCAATCTATATAGATGAGAATAGATGATTAGTAAAGAAACGATGACTGCATATGCTAAGTCATCAAAGAATGTGACAACAGTGTTACTACAACATGTTATCTGCGTGACGCAGAATCAGGTACCATCTGTAGCCTGAGTGAATGGTGATGAAAGTAAACACCATTATCACGATCGACAACAAAACGAGCGTCTTTATTGTTACAGAATGTAACCAACGCCTCACTATTCTGACCATTAAATGATGGCAGAAGACGAACAAACTTAACGTTTGCCGTGTAACTAAAGAAATTTCTAAGTGTCTGCCATGTAGTTACATGTGGCAGATTACGCACTAACACCGTGCGAGAATACGCATATTTCCCAATATATGTAGGACCATTGTTACTGATATGGGAAAACGGTTGATGTGCAACCTTAGTTGCTTGAGGTACATTGCAATGTATGTCCCTCATGTAATTATTATTCTTCCTATTGACTGTATGATTAACTTGAGCCTGAGTAAAATGACCCTTATCCTGCAATGATACATTTGTAGAACGTGTGGTAGTAGAAGATTGAGAAGAACTACATACGTTCTTTTGTTTCAGTATGCTGGTAGTAATTTTATTTGGTATTTTCTCATTAATCTTGATTCCAACATTATTTTTCCATACATTACTTTTCTTAGTAAAATCCTTTACCCTACTGACAGTGTTAATAGTTTTCTTAGTTGTAATCTGAGCTTGTCGCCAACTTTTATTATCAGAATTGGCAGTAGCATCCTGTCGAGGGAAGGTATATTTTCCCCGGAATGACCTCCTAACTACCAATGGGTGTATTGATAGTTTAGTATCAGTCCTCGTACTTAAATCATGTTGCAAAGTACGTTTCTCTCCTCTGTTTTTCATCAATATATTTTTACCTGCCATTACATCTAGTAAACAATCAACCCTCTTTCTTAATTTATTACTCTCAGAAGTCAGGAATGTAATCTCCTGTCTCTGCTTCTTATTTTCCTTATCGAATTTAATGGTTCTATTCTTCTCACACTCAAATAAAGAATCTAATGTGTTCAATGTTGTTGAAAGTTCATAAAGTTGTTGTTGCGTTTCCTTTTTAAGTTCAGCATAGCTATGTTTCTCATTCAGGAGGGACGCTTCTAATGCAGTCACCCTGTCATTAATGAGACAATCATCACTCGAGGAAGATATAGTAACATCAATACCAGATTCTGTATTCTCATCATTTTCTGATTGCACTTCATCAGATACTTTCGTATTTGTTTCGTTACCCCTATGGGAATTAACCAAAAGTGTCTTATTATCTTCACGCAACAATGCCAAGTCAAGCGTGGAAGATTTCACTTTACTTATCTGGTCGTTCAGCATCTGTTTCAATGAATTTGCCTCATCGTCCAACTTTTTTTCCTGTCTAAGACAAAATTCATAAAATTTATCATTATCTGTATGACATACATCCATTATCTTATTGTCATCAAATGATACACTACCATTTTTCCCTTTTTTTATTTCAGTTTTTGTCTTAATGCCCCTATTTAGACAGAACTGTTTATATTGTTCCGTATCATAGTAAAGAGATCCTAACTGTACATCATCAGTGAGAATCAACTCACATTGGATGGCCTGGTCTATACATTCTCGACTCCGGTTATGCACTTGCATATCTACAGTTGATTTCAAAAGTGAAATTTCAGCTTTAAGCTCTTGAATCTTAACACCCTGTGTATGATTTTCTATCTTTAAATTTACATTTGTTTGATCAAGTAATTTCAGTCGATCAACCTCAGACAACAACGACTGAATGTGCGCCCTCTGTGCATGAAGTTTTCTTTGGTAAGCTGAGGCATTATCTTGTGCAATCTTCAATGAGAGTTTCTCAACCTCAGACTCCAAAGATTTATTTTTTTCCATAGTGGATTCTAATGAGGCTTCTAATTCCTTCTTCTGACTACGACATTTAGTAATATCTACTATCAACTCCGACAATCTATTATTCGACCCTGTAATTTCAAAATCCATTGCTGACAGCTTCTTCTCATATTCACCTTTTTGATGTATCAGCTCATTAGTAAGGGTAATCTCCCTATCCTTATGCCTCGTTATGGTTTCCTTCAACTCATTCAACTCAGTCCTACTATCTTCCTGAGTAGTCCTTTTACATTCATCGTAAAAAATAGGGGATAATATTTGAGAAAGTCTCACTGCTTTCTTCTGTGAAAGGGCATATCTACACACATTCCAACCAAACTCCTCAAGATCATGGCTCATTTGAATTACAAAATATTCCATGGCATACTCCTCACAGCTTGCACCACGTAAACCCAATCTATCTCCCTCCTGGAGAAAATGTTCAAAAATACCCATAGTGGATTCTGATGAGGTCCTAGAATTTGCAAGCTCCACTTCCAGTGTCCTCAATCTCGAATCATCAGTATCGGTCTCAAACTTCAGTAAACTCGCCTCTTTTCGTAAGTCCCTTATAGCCTGTTCTTGACTGGCAATAATCTCCAATAACTCCTCTCTTTTCTCATCAATGGTTTCTAAATTTGTCACTCTTTCCTGCCCATTCCGTGAGTTGTCCATTTGTTTATCATAATCATCGTCGCAAAGAATAGCATTATGAATGTTATTCAATATAGAACCATGTTGGACATGTACGTAACGTTCCACAAAAGTACGAAACACTCCATCTAGTAAGTCTGCTATGTCCATAGCCATATTCATATGTGGGACAGAGTGTAACTTATTGTTAGCAAACTCCGTCAAATCCGACGCTGTACGACATAAAAATTTATCTAATAATAAATTTTCATCTAATTCTCTTAATCTGTTTTCCTTCTCAATTTCTTCTATTTCCTTTCTAGCTTTCCTTATGTCTTCTTCTTGTCTAAGTTTTTCTTTCTCCTGTTTCAATGTAGCTTTCCTCTCTTCCTCTTCCTCCTTTAAAGCAGGTACAACTTCTTCATCACTATTCATCAAATTATTACAAGCCAACTCTCCCTTGACAATAGGTTTTAACATGTTACCTTCTACACCAAGTTTCACTGAGAAATTATTTAATCCCACATCAACACACTGTTCTTTATTAACTAACTTGTCTGGAGAATCCCTATATTCCTCCGAGACCTTCTTCTCCTCTAATGCAACCATACTTTTTCTTTCTTCTAATTCCTCAATACGCCTTACTTCTGCTTCAAATTCTTCATCATTATACATCAAATTATTCCTAGTCAACTGTCCTTTGGCAACTGATTTTAACATATGACCTTTTAAACCATGTTTCCGTCCAATCGCTATAATTTCCTCTAAAGTAAGCATTTTAATATAATACTATATCTTTTTAGTTAATATTATTCTTATTCAACAATACAATTTGTTTATCAGTTATATATGTGACTCTCCTAGTCAATTCAACATATATATTCAATAAAAAATGGTTATTCAACATAACCAATCAACCAACTATCATATTCCTTTACTACTTATTGTAAGTTCAACAACTATATAATATTATGTAATAATATTATATGTACCTATTAATATGTCATAAATAGTTATGACATTTATTTATTTAAGATGCTGAATTCATATCATGCACCTAATATTAATATTTAATAATTATGGGAATTGTCCTACCATAAGTATATTATGTTATCATTTATGTGTGCCTAGACAACACTGTAGTCCCATGTACGTGTACTTTGTACTAACTTCAATATTTAATTGTAATCCTTATGCCCTAAGCATCATATACAATGTGCCTCACTCATGTATTGGACCAATACTGCACTATGATGACATACCCTAAGTCATCATCCAATTTAATAAAAATTGATCAAATTAATTAAATATATTATTAAAATTAATTCATATAAATATTATTAGAACATGAAATTTAATGAAGACAATACAAATGATTAACCAAGGCTTTACAGTACAATAGTACAATACAAAAGTGACATTTTCACAAAACTAAATGATTTTATAAACTAAGTATACCAACAGGAAATATAGAAAGGTGAAGGTTAACTAAGGCAAGAGAAAAATATGGACACTACGAATAATGACATCACAGGACTCATTTGACGGTCATACAATACATCTAAATGAATATAAAGATAGCCAGGTCAGAATAAACGGGATAGACTACGAACATATGACTAGAACTGAATAAAAATAAAACTTAGTACAGCGAAAATACAACGAGTATCACGTAACCTTACAACGAACAAATAATATTCGACTGAATTCGGGGACGAACGAAGTAAGCCGCAACCGTTAGCGGATTCTTCGTCAGCCGAAGATAGTCAAACTGTTTCCTATCGAACGATGCTAGATTCTACGGTCTGCGAAGCGACGTTGTAGACGTATCTAGCATTCCCAAACCAACCTCCCACGAATATCGACAAGACTACAGAAGTATATAAACTGACACACTTAACATTATTGTCAAAAACATGCCTATGAAATGACTGACGTGGACTCAACATTTGTAGGCACAAAAAGTACTTATCTTTTGAATTTCTGAATGTTACCACAGAGCCAACATGTGCCACTCTACCATGGATATTTCATGCAGAAATGCTGTCTGTGTGACCAGAAATCTTTCGGTAGTTAATGCTTGATAAGTTTAATTTTATGTCGTTGAATTTAGCTTGTAATCATGATCGTTCGACTGTTGCTATGCAATGACGTCATATTCGCATGCGCAGAAAATGTCAATGAAAATCGAAGAGATATATTTTTGCGGATTCGATTTGATTGTAGATAAGTTCATAAACGTGAAATAGAAATTCCACAGCCCCCATACTGGCCACCAGTTGATACAGTAAACGTGGTTGATAGCGCAGTTGCGTTTATGCGGACTATCAGTTTGATCACAGATCACTTGATTATATGTGTCCGTACGTGGGTTCGTACTCAGACAATTATTAAAGATGTAATTGAGATATTGTCTGGTCTGTATCGTAGTCGCTGGCACTTCATTGTTTGTTCAGTGCGAATACCATTCTTCATAAAATATGGTAGAAGTCTTCCTCATAGAAGATTAGTTTAAGTATAATGCGAATACAATCAATATAAGATGGCATGCAGGCCAACCTTCAAGTCGAATGACGAATGCGGTAAGTCTTTCATACTGAGTCCAATATATACATTTATTTGACAAGACATGTGAAGAACATCATACGGTGATTCATCAATATAAGAAATGTACATCTGCATTAGTCAATGGGAATCCATGATACCGTCACTCTTCCAGTCAAATAAGTTCATGTCAGAACATCAAAGGCGATGTACACGCTCTGCTGTCATCCAGTCAGACGGTAATGATACGCCTGTGTATTTTGACGAATATTTAATATATAGATCATCCACTGATCTACTAACATTATATTTCATTATCCATTAAGGAACTATGGACCGACCCTGCGCGTCCATCATTAATAATAATTCGGCAATACGTAGCCTAACTCTGGAATAATTCAACAATGCGACTTCATGGCGTGACGGTCAAATACAAAAGGGTCCCCTAAATTGGTCACTACGCGTGACCATACCAACGCTCACGCGTCACAATCCGACTGTGCGGATTGCGTTCATTAGACCATGAAGTATAACAATGATTCTACATTAATTCTCTTATCATCAAAAATGCGTGCTGCCAAATATAGCAGACGACGCCGATAAAACACCGTAACAGACACACAGTGAGGAAACCTTTAGATAGCATTACAAGGCAGTCCTTGTTCTGGAACCCCCAGGGCAAGAGAAGCAGAGGTAGACCAAGAAGCACATGGAGAAGAGAGCTGGAAACAGAGGTGAAAATGATAAGGAGAACGTGGAAAGAACTTGAGATGATGGCACGTGACAGGAGGACTTGGCATGAGTTTGTTGAAGGCCTATGCACCTTTGGGAGTGGAGGGTTATGAATGAATTGAACCAAAAGAAACACGGAAAGAGAACAAGCAGTAGAAGAAGACGAAGACGAGAAGAAGAGGAAACAGAAGAAGGCGAACTCTTTGGCCTTCATCAATTAAAAGCTAAGCACTGAAATCCTGTAAGTTCTTATAGCTAGTAATGAGCATAATCATGAGAAGGACTCTAGCTGTGTCATGCTGTTCAGGATTGTCTCTGGTTATATTTAGCTGGAGACCAACTTCAGTTGCCAGCATGGTTTTTAAGGGTACCAAAGATTAAGATACTAGCAAGTAAATTAAGTCACTCATAACATTAATTAAATAAATACAAGTACATCAAATTACATGACACCAAAATACTTTGCAACCTAACGATCAATATAAGTTTAACGTACCCTTCAGACACAATATTACAGATCTGAGCTATTCAAAACGCAAGTCTGCTCACAAAGCAGACTGTTCTAGAACAAGTACATCCTTGTAAATAATTGAACAAATTTGTTCAGTGTGTTTTTTATCCATCTCCAGCATCTTTTTCTCATGCCTTGTTCTTCTGTCACTTGTCTAGTTCGTGTCATCAGTTTCATATGACTGATCTTGTCTGGTTCCTGTCATCAGTTTCACATGACTGATTTTGTCTGGTTCGTGTCATCAGTTTCACATGACTGATCTTGTCTGGTTCGTGTCATCAGTTTCATATGACTGATCTTGTCTGGTTCGTGTCATCAGTTTGACATGACTGATCTTGCCTGGTTCGTGTCATCAGTTTCACATGACTGATCTTGTCTGGTTCGTGTCATCAGTTTCACATGATTGATCTTGTCTGGTTCGTGTCATCAGTTTTACATGACTGATCTTGTCTGGTTCGTGTCATCAGTTTCACATGGCTGATCTTGTCTGGTTCGTGTCATTAGTTTCACATGACTGATCTTGTCTGGTTCGTGTCATCAGTTTCACATGGCTGATCTTGTCTGGTTCGTGTCATTAGTTTCACATGACTGATCTTGTCTGGTTCGTGTCATCAGTTTCACATGACTGATTTTGTCATACCATTACAACCCTTTTATTTTAGGTAAGCACACATTTATGATAATGTCGGTGATTAGAGGGCAGGTGTCTCGCGGCAAAGGTGGCGGTTGGGAAACACTGTGACGTCACGCTACAGTCAAATCGGCTTTAAATGGTTGCCTGACTCTGATCTTGGATTAGGAAAGGTAAAGGCAGCGAGGAGGGGAGCTGGTTACCCCCCACCTGTGTAAACTAAACGTAGTATTGTGAAGTCTCTAACACTTCACTCCCATACGGCAGTATCTGCTATGTGACTACCGATGTTTAACCAATTGATGAAAGTCTGAGGATTTCTGATTGTTGTTGTTGTTGGTGTTGTCCATGTTCAGAGCCGTACTATAGGACTGAACGACCCTTTGACGTCTAACACCCGTTTCTGCTTATTGTAATAGTCTCTTTTTTGCATAATGTGAGGTGACGCCGTAAACGGTATCTCTACATGGTGCGAACGGCAGCCCGGGCCTGATGTGAACTCATTGACGTTACTCACTATTCTGTGTTCGCCACACAGCCAGACTTTGACGTTGGGAGCTCTTGTTGGTATTCTATCAGGGTTGCATTGCATTTTCCCTCATACTCATAACATTAATATTCCGTTTTGTTAGAACACATGGGACGTAATTCTTATTTTTTTTTCTTTACCAAGGGACGACATCACTCTATTAAGCTAATAATTGCAATCAACGCATTCAATTATAAATTTTAAATTATTTTCAAGCATATTTTTTAGTTAAGAAGACAACAATAAATTTTTTACACATTTTAGAAAAATATCCGTAAAAGGTTATAAATGTAGGAATGTGCAATTCCGCTTGTTAAAAATAATTAAAAATCAAACACTAAGCTCTCATTCTGTACAGTAAATATGTAAGAAGGTCAGTCGCTTTCAAAGACAAATAGAATACTACATGACATGTATTTTTGACCGGCACAAAGTGCTGCCAAAACCAAGTTATTATAAACGTTTATAACAAATACCTTCTTGAGCCCGACAATGACTATAGTCCACACTACCCCGTCGTCATTCATTGTATGAGGTGGGCAAAAGAAGCTGTCAATATATTGTGAATTGCATGGAAATTAAAAGACATGTAGTCGAACACAAAAATAACAATCATCAACTCACATGTTAAGTCTCACAGGATAGGTCGGTAATAGAGAACAACGAAAACGTAAAAGAAACATTAGCTGTACCACGATTAACCGTACGTTGCCATCTTGTCAAAACAAAATCACGTTATAGCCTAAAAATAAATCCAAACGCTGAATCCCGCTAACCATTATCTTGGTCAGGTTTTTTTTTTTTTTTGGTCTGTTGTAATGTTATATATATAATTTCAGTTCTATCAATACTCTCTAGCGCTCTAATGAGCATAGCCCGTCAGCAAACACACACCACGTCATCCTGTCACGTGACATGACGTCAATGTTTTCCCAAATCTTCCTCATCGTTGATATTTTGTCACCAGTTCTCTTCTCCACGTGTTCTTTTGTCGACCTCTACTTCTCTTCTCCACGTGTTCTTTTGTCTACCTCTACTTCTCTTCTCCACGTGTTCTTTTGTCGACCTCTACTTCTCTTCTCCACGTGTTCTTTTGTCTACCTCTACTTCTCTTCTCCACGTGTTCTTTTGTCGACCTCTACTTCTCTTCTCCACGTGTTCTTTTGTCGACCATCTACTTCTCTTCTCCGCGTGTTCTTTTGTCTACATCTACTTCTCTTCTCCACGTGTTCTTTTGTCGACCTCTACTTCTCTTCTCCACGTGTTCTTCTGTCGACCTCTACTTCTCTTCTCCACGTGTTCTTTTGTCGACTTCTACTTCTCTTTTCCGCGTGTTCTTTTGTCGACCTCTACTTCTCTTCTCCACGTGTTCTTTTGTCGACCTCCACTTCTCTTCTTCGCGTGTTCTTTTGTCGACCTCGTCTGGTTCTTGTCATCAGTTCCATATTGGTGACCTTGTCTGGTTCTTGTCATCAGTTCCATATTGGTGACCTTGTCTGGTTCATGTCATTATCTTAGTTTTCCAACTATTGGTTTAATGACCGTTACTTTTCATGTCTGTTATTCTTTACCTAATTGAGTTCTAGTCCATAGTTGTAGATGACCGCTGGTTCTAAACCTCATCAGTTCCATATTGTACCATTGTCTGGTTCATGTCATCAGTTCCATATTGGTGACCTTGACGTGGACATCATGTCAAATCGTTCATAATCGTTTTCCTAGTCTTTTTACATCGGCTAAGGTACGAACACGGTCTTGACTTTTTATTTTAATTTAATATTTTTCCTGTCTTTAGATTTAACACAACGTTTTAACAAATGAGCATAAAATATTTATTTTAAAACATTACCTATGAATATAGAATGTTGCATAATATAGTGAAAACCGTCAAACAATATTGTATAAATGGCTGGGAAATGTGAAATCTACGATAATGCTTTTTTCTTTACAATGATTTGAATTTGCACTTTGATTACTGTTCATGAACAAATTGAAAACAATCAATCCAAATATCTATTGTTGGCTTCAACTAAACTTTTTTCTTTACCAAAATTTAAACTGAAAAAGAAATGACAAAATATTCATTATATTGGTGAATGTTGACGTCTTCCCTTGTCAAATCCCTACAACTTTACACAAGTTTTCCGCTTAAATTGTTGTCTTTTTTTTTTTTAAATACATAATTTTACTATTTTTCCTTTCATTTATTTAACGTAGAATGCAAAAAAATTATGTATTGTTTCCTGTTTTTCAATGATTTAGCAATGTATTATGGTCCAATTTTGAAAGTATGGTTGACATAAGAAAAACTGGGAATTTATAAATAAGATGATGTATCTTCAAATTAAACATGTCTCTTCAATTGAAACAGTCCCAAATTTTTCTTCTTTAATTTAAAAAAAAAAAATCTATGTCAAAAACAGTTCCATATTGGTGACCAGGTGTTCGTACCCAGGGAAGCTCATGATCCTTTTAAAAGAAAGTAGGTCCAGTTATTCTTATTTTAATGCAGCACTTTGCAACTAATTTGGTGAACTTTCACGTAGACATTTATTATGGCATCTGTTTCTGAGTAGATGAGAAGGGGCACTGAAGAGGTACCAATGTTTTGAGAGGAAATGTCCTATTGGTCATTGTCACCACCTGAAATCGGTCAATGAACTGGGAACCAATAGTATCAAAAGCCTTGCCGATTTAAAAAAAAACATGGATCTGCACGTCCCTTAAGTAAACTAGGTCACAGAGCTGCCATGATTGTGAATCATTAAAAGAAATCGTACAACATCGTGCTTTCCCATCATTTTTTCATCGGCAAAGGTACAACATGTTCTTGACTTTTTTCATATACTTAGATTTTTTCCTGTGGGTTATCTCTTTCTGAGCACATTTTTCTGCAAACAAAAATTCTGAGAAAATTTTTATGTGGCAATTACCTGATATTATAATGCAATTTACCTTGCAATATCTAAAATTTGCTCAGCAATTTTTTTTCTTGATATGTTCTTTGGTGCAGAGATATGTGAAAGTCAAATGAACTTTAGGGGTTTTGGCTTCTACTAGATGATTCTTTCTTTGTTACACAGAAATTAATTTTCCCTGAATGCACTCAAAATAACTTTCACTTGCACCAATATTGTTTCACTGACCTGCACGGATGTCCATTTTTTTCTCTTTCCTAAAAGAAGTTGTTTTTTCTTCATCTGTTTTGAAAACGGAAACATAACATTCATGTCAAGGTTTTCATTGTTTACGATTGAATTTGATTTTTCAATCCATCATGGTGATTTTCGAGAAGAAATCTCAGACATAGATTAAACTGGTATTGTCCTGGAGCAGGTCGACCACTTTAAATACCTTGAAGCTATTATAGAACGAAAGGGAGGCATCAAATAAGAGTTGGCCACTCGAAAAGCAGCAGCTGGGAGACTTTTTCAGGCCATAAATCGAGGATTCCTCAGCAAGAGAGAGGTTGGTAAGAAAACGAAGATGGCTGTATACCGCTCCACCTATGTCCCAGTCTTGACATCTGGATGCGAGTCATAGGCGATGACTACAACCCACAAAAGCCAGATCCAAACCTCAGAAATGAGGTATCTGAGGAAGGTGGTTGAAGTAACAAGAAGAGACATGGTCCGAAACCAGACGATACGTCAAGGTCTAAAATCTCACCCCCTGCAGACCCAAGTAGAACAGTCCCAACTAAGATGGTATGGCCATGTCTGCAGAATGGGAGAAGATCGGCAACCACGACAAGCATGAGAAACAAATAGACCCCCAGGACGACCCAGTGTTTTTAGCTCCTGGGAGGACAACATTTTCCAGACCATCTTCTTCTCTCAAAAGGATTTCGAGGACTAGAATGAAAACCAGGCCAGAAGAGAGGAAGACAGCCGAAGGATAGTGGCGCTCTCTTCTGCCAAACCTGCTACCCAAAGAAGGAATCCCAACTAAGAAGGGTTTCATGTCATTCAAGATTGAAGTCTTCAAGAGAAGAATACGACAAGGAGGAAAGTAACTAGGCAGTGTATTACGTCATGGCTTGGCAAGAAGTCAACAACAAAATATAAATAACATTGGTGACTCTAAAAGCAGTTGTCCAAGACTGATACATACGCACCTTCAATGTCCATTGAAGAAAGAAGAAGAAGAAGACTGTATGCATTCAGTAAGTTTTTCCATGTAATATTGGTCTAATGTGGAGAGTATGGGTTGCCATATTTCTGTAGTCAGCGAGTATTGGGTATAGTATTTATATAATATGAATTGTCTGGAGATGGTTTCATTTTGTTTTATAATCTGGAGTATGTATTATGTTTGTTTACTTTAAATACATTTTAGCTATCCTTAATACATTGACTAAACACTCATTTGTGAGTGATATATTTATTATAGACCTTGTAAAACCCGACGTCTATGATGATAGAAAGGCAATATTACTTCATCCACAAGCATGTCCTAACAGGCAGCAAAGGTGAGGATATTGAAAGTGCTAACAATTACATAATGCACTACACATTGTTACAGAAACATGTGCTGCAAAAGTAGGTAAAATGTCTTACTTCATGATGTCTGGTTTAATCTAAGAATGTCGCTGTTCTGGTTCTAGAGTATGTACACGTGTCTTACTTCAGGATGTGTAGTTTAATCTAAGAATGGCACTGTTCTGGTTCTAAAGTATGTAAACATGTCTTACTTCAGGATGTGTAGTTTAATATAATAATGTTACTGTTCTGGTTCTAGAGTATGTAAACATGTCTTACTTCAGGATGTGTAGTTTAATCTAAGAATGGCCCTGTTCTGGCTCTAGAGTATGTAAACATGCCTTACTTTAGGATGTGTAGTTTAATCTAAGAATGTCACTGTTGTGGTACTAGAGTCTGTAAACATGTTTTACTTCAGGATATGTAGTTTAATCTAAAAATGTCACTGTTCTGGTTCTAGAGTATGTAAACATGTCTTACTTCAGGATGTGTAGTTTAATCTAAGAATGTCACTGTTCTGGTTCTAAAGTATGTACACGTGTCTTACTTCAGGATGTGTAGTTTAATATAATAATGTTACTGTTCTGGTTCTAGAGTATGTAAACATGTCTTACTTCAGGATGTGTAGTTTAATCTAAGAATGGCACTGTTCTGGTTCTAAAGTATGTAAACATGCCTTACTTCAGGATGTGTAGTTTAATCTAAGAATGTGTAGTTTAATCTAAAATGGATGTGTAGTTTAATCTAAGAATGTCACTGTTCTGGTTCTAGAGTATGTAAACATGTCTTACTTCAGGATGTGTAGTTTAATCTAAGAATGTCACTGTTCTGGTTCTAGAGTATGTAAACATGTCTTACTTCAGGATGTGTAGTTTAATCTAAGAATGTCACTGTTCTGGTTCTAGAGTATGTAAACATGGTACAGTATAGGAAAACTTTCTTTTTTAAGGACAGCTCTATTACTTCAGAGATGTGTGTGTTTAAAACTCTTTAAGAATGGGTGACTGTTAAGCTGGCTGTTCTAGAGGTACGTGGATGTAAAAGTATAGGATCATCAACAGCGAAACTGCCAATATGTATTGAAAGCCAGGGGTTGTAGAGGCAGGAGGTTGATAGCAGGGATTTACGGTCAGGATAGTGACACGGGATGGGACTTATTTGTGTTTACCACTATATCAATTCTAGCGGCATTTTGCGCCGGTCAATATTAGATTCAACACTTCGTGGCGCATTCTCTAGCAATATGAAAACAAACATATAAATACTAACTGCTGACAAGAAAGAACGAGTTTAAAATTTAATTTAATTTATAGCATAATAATTAAAAATAAACCAAAATATAAAATAACGCTATATTTCTCTTTACAAGTAAAAAGCAACATGTGCTTATCATTACTGTTATACAGATTTTTATATTTGTAAAAAAAACAACGTTAGCATAAACATTATCTTTTATTTATTTTGTATATTTTAACCTTCTGCATTATTAATTATTTCCCCTGAGCATTATAAAGAGTATGAGTATATACAGGGTGGCCCCAAAAAAGTGAGAACATCTCGTACAATGTAATATAATTACATCAAAATTTGTTTTTGGCACTTCTGCAATTCCAACATGGAGTCTCTAGTAACATTGTCCTTTTAACAACGAAATTGATAAACAACATCGAGCGAAAGAAATTGTGAACCATCATGGTCACCTACGCCAACCAGCACGGTACTTGAAGATGACAAAAGGTATATATTCTTCCCATCTATTTATAAATAATGACAATTTTCATAACTTACACATGGATTCTCTCCAGCCCTGCGCAAAGGTATTGTAGTTGCCAAAATTTGGTGCTAGGGTATATAAAAACCAGCCTCATATGTTCTTTACAGTATCAAATGCACGTGTTGACCTGAATTGCGTTCGTTTTTGTAATCGTTACAACGCAGTGGCCAATAGTGTTTATGACGCAATTTTTACCACAGCTCATGTTGCGCGCACGTGAAAGCAACAAAATTTGGGGTGAACACTATTCACTGACTACGCAACTGAAACCCTATAAAAGGATAACGCTACACTGATAAGGTGTTGTTTTACTTCTGTGTTGTTGTAATACAGTTCACCCTATCTTCGGACACCCGAATCAAGGTAGACACCGACAGATGGTGAAGGTGATGAAGAGGTAGGATGTCTCTGGTCTGGTTTGCGTGGGTGGTGTGTTGACATTAGGTGTGCAGAACGTAGATGGATGTCCACACCGGACCACAGTACAAGTTACAGCAATGTCACACAGACTTACGATGATGAGTCAATAAAGGAACAGCTAGTAACTTTTCCCCCCATTTATTATAGTCACAGCAACAAGACGTAGACAAATCCATGTAAGCATGACACAGGAACATGGCGGATATGAAGACAGTTCACTACAGTTGCGTGTACATAAGTTCCAATAAATATATGATTATCAAAGTGTTGCAGACTCCAATTTATCTCTAATTCCACAACTAGCAGAAAAACCCCGCATTACAGAACGGGTAAATAACTGTATAAATATCCAACAGTTTCATTCTGACTCTTCTGACCTCAAACATGGCGGGCGACGAAAATAGCATAGTCCATCCCTCTAATCGGACGTATCGAAGATAGGCTGTCCTTTCGAAGATAGTCTTATATAACTCCCTCGTACATCAGGCGAGTTTTCATTTTCAAAGTTATAATAGCAATAACTGGTAATTCATCTGGTCTTCCACTCCAGATAGTTATATATTAGGCCTCTATAAAACAGTAAACACTGTGGATTCCTCATGTGTAGACATAAGTGTCTAAGTTCAAAATATACCGCTAATCATGCGGGTTTTAGAATAACATCTGTTCTCCTGGGTCTCTGTTTGTAAATCTAAACTTAACGGTCTTAGATGGCTCCAACGAGCATAACAAGTAGAATACTCTGCCTTTCAACCATTCGTGAGCTCTCGTCATCGGTTGACTCAAAATATGTTCCTTACAAAGGAAGTGTGAAAGTTTCGTTTTTTACCTTGCTTCGAATTCCTTACACAACTTAGAAGCAACTGTCGTCTTCCTGACGAACAGAAATAACACAGGGACTTTAAATAACAGTGGAAGAGTTTCCATCCCCAGAGGCAATGCAGAGAAGTAACCAGACATTTCGTCTGACGGACCCAGTTCAACCAAGCGGCCTCCCGCACCGGAAATCTTCTTCAACAAACCCTTTAGTTCGGGAATGCGCTGTTCGCATCACCTCTGACCTAAGCAGTCAGCTGGTATAACCTTTTAGAGGAGTAACTACATATTTACTTTCCCTCAAAGCAAAAAATGAGTATTCGCCCTTAGATTAGGGTTCTAAAGAAAAATACATTAAACCCAAAATCTTATTCAAAATATTTTCAAACATAACAAGTATACAGATGATAAAGTTTGATAAACGTTGAATTTTTATTCCCGTTAATGATATCCACCAAAAGATAGATATAAGTGGATGGAAGCAGACATCATCATCATCATCAGTTGATAAGATCTCTATGGTGTTGTTTGCTCCACTGTAGTGTATGGAATGTCAACTTGACCTACGCAGTGGTGTGTAGACATGGATTGAGTGTATAATGTGCAAATGATGATAAGGGTTCGTGTTGTTGACAAATGTTCTTTTCTCACACTCATGTATGACTGGAAGTCATCGACACCAACGACTGTGTACCTTTTCTAAAGTTTAATTGGACGTACACACTCGACAGCACAGATAGTGACAAATCACAGGTTGCCATAATACATCATAGTACAGTGGATAAATGGTCTTGCAATGTTACATGGGCACTCATGTAGAATAAGTGTATAATGGACTGTCAGTAGCCAAGCACTCAGTATAGCCCATACATATATCATCTGACTTCACTGACTGAGCACGTCAGCTTATAAACAATATTTCAGATGGCTTCTAAACCTAATCTCGTCTAGCGACGATTCTTCAACATAATGTTCAGCACATATTTTTTCATATAATAATATTGAACCGCTAGCAATGGGTTCTCATGTGTAGCAGTGATCTCTGGACTAATCAAGCGATAATACGGGCATCCCTTTTCTCTTCTTGAAAGTCACTACATGTTTTGGTTCCAGATGGCTTCACTCGTGAGCTGTCACTCACGTTTGGATACAGATAATGAATCTGTCCTAAAGTTAGTCATTCATAAAACATTTCATTGCTCTGTAGATTTGATCATGAACAATTGACTGCAATCTACAGGATATAGTGCTGCTAGGAATCGAAGTCGTTTTCATCGAGTCAAATATATTCTCTTAGACATTCAAATCGTACCTATCGAAAATGGTGGCTTCGTACGAGAGTTCATAAGAGTGTCTATTATTACCTTGGCATCAGAAATATGATTCTGCCATTCCTTGGCAATACGAATAAACACTGGGGTAAAGCATACACGATAGGTCTAGACGACTATCACTTTCCCCACAAATACTGAGATCACTTTTCCCCGGCGACAGGCCGACATAGAAAACACAGTCCCTATCAGGACGAAGCCAAATCACACCCCACTCTAGCGACACATCCGCCGAATAGCCTTTGACCTCTCTAGAGACAACAGAACATATAGTTCGACTTAGATATGTAAAGATATACAGATATAAGACAGACTCGTCCTACTCAGACAAACAATACACATAAATTCAGGCCTAGATATTCTGAAGCAAGAACAATCTATTATTACCCAAACAACGAATAAATCGCAGTAAAATGGATTCATCCGCGGAGTTTGATCGAAAAGACGACACAACTTTTAAGGGAGGTAACTAAATAATGACTTTCCCTTAAGCACTAAAAAATTACCTATGTATAATATTGTAAGATATCAAAGACTGCACGTAACAGTCTTACCACACCTCCCGGGAAAAAAAATGGAACATTTTTTTTTTTTTTTTTTTGGAAATACATCTAGGAGCAACGTACAATAGGCTCACAACGCATGAATAATGCGCAGATGAAAATATCAGGAATACCTATAACGCCTAATATGAGGCTAAGTCGACTTATGGAGCGACTGGTGAGAATGTGTCTCATAAACTGAGAGAAATTATTTCTCTACAAGTATATTTTTCCAGGAAGGTGTCATCAAAGTATAATACAATTCTGGCAATTACACAATGCCTAAAAAATTCATATCATCATTTCGTATTAGATATCTTAAATTTATGATTTATGAAGAAAAAATCATCAAGCACAGCGGTGAATAAACATCAATGAACCGCTATGTAGTGATACAATCATTATATTATTAAATTACAAATGTGTATCTATCATGATATAGAAAAGGAACTACTATAGAACTAGACATATCAAGAAGTCTAAGCCCTAATAGTTATGTGGAATCATGTGGGCATCTTGACAGAATGTCTGCCATCACATTATCTGATCCACGAATAGCTCGCACAGAGAAATGAAAAGGTTGAAGAGCACTTGCATATCGAGTAGACCTCGAGCTCTTCAAATTCTTACTCTGTATAGCAGTAAGAGCTTTTTGGTCGGTTTCTACTATGAAATGTGCGCCTAGAAGGAATCTCTGTAGTTTGAGGATCGACCAAACCATAGCTAATAGCTCACGGTCTAAAACCGAATAATTCCTTTCTGCCGAATTAAGTTTTCTGGAAATATACATTACAGGATGCAGAGTTCCAGAGTACTCTTGCATTAGTGCCGCTCCAATCCCAGTGGATGAAGCGTCACTACGAAGAACGAATGTCTTATCTTTAGTAGGTAGCACTAAAATAGGTGGTGTTGAAAACAGTGTTTTAATCTTATCCAGAGAGCATTGGCATTCCTGAGACCAGTGGACCACATTAGGCGAACCTTTCTTTAGAAGTGTTCGAGAGAGGTGCCATGATAGAGGATAGATTCTGAATGAATCTGCCATAAAATTGAATAAGACCTAACAGACTTCTCACCTGTTTTTTAGTCTTAGGATTGAGATGTTAAGTATCTTACTAGTATTATGGTCCTCTGTCTTTAGGAAACCATGACCAACTCGGTGGCCTAGGAAAGAAATTTCGCTAAAACCAATATAGGCTTTAGAGGGTTTCGCTGTCAGGTTGTGCTCACGCAAAGTAGACAGCAATTCATCTAACCCTGAATAGTGATCTTCCCAAGTATCGCTGAAAAGACAGATGTCGTCTAGATATGCAATGACATCTGACCGATAAGATAGGATTCGGCGCATCATGCGTACGAACGTAGCTGGTGCGTTCATAAGACCGAAAGGCATAAAATTCCATTGGAACAAACCTCTAGGTGTTGAAAAAGCCGTGAGAGGTTTGGCGCGTTCAGATAAAGGAACTTGCCAATATCCTTTAGACAAATCAAGTTTAGTGAAAAAATGAGATTTGGAGAGTCGAGTAAGTAGCTCTTCCAGTAAAGGCATAGGTTCGGCATCGAACTTCGTTACTTGATTCAATTTTCGATAGTCAACGCAAAGACGTATGTTATTGTCTTTTTTTTACGCACAATAACCATCGGCGAAGAATATGCAGAGGTGGATGGTTCGATTATTTTCAAATCTATCATCTCATCCAACTCTTTCTCGACCTGTGCTTGAAAATGTATAGGTATAGGATAAGGTCTAACCCTAATAGGAGTATGGTCATTTAGAACAATGTCATGTTGAATGACATTCGTTTGTCCAGGGATGTCAGTGAGTACATCCTGAAATGTTTGCAACATAGTTGAAACTTGTCGCTGTTCTCCTAGAGACAAATCAGGAGAGACAGTAACGTTCTTCCATGATTCACTGGAATGAAGTGGGATCATTGGAAGAGGAAGATTTACATCTGAAAAACTTGTTTCCTCATCCTGTATCACGGACAGTGATGAGTAATGACCATGTTGTACTGGAGAATTGTCCGTTGCTTGGAAAATGGGTTGCAAATAATCCGGACGTTCATGGAATTCAGTAAGCATATTGATGTGGAAGGTTTTTATGCTTCCCATCAATATCGACAATATAGTCGACATCGAAAATTTTCGATATTATATCGTACGGACCTTTCCAAGAAATAAGTAATCTGTTTTCCCTACAAGGTAGTAATACAAATGCTTTGTCACCAGGACAAAGTTGTCGTAAGCATCTCTTCTTATTGGCAAATTGCCTTGCCTTCTGTTTCGCAAATTCAGAAGAAGAAGTTGCTAATTTGCATGCTTCGATAATCTTTTGTCTCAACGCGATGACATATTCGTAGGATGACTTTGTGTCATCGTCAATATTGTCAGATGTTATGAGATCGTGAAGCAACGACATAGGGCCACGCGGACGCGCGCCAAAGACGAGTTCAAAGGGAGAAAATCCTGTATGTTCATTGGGTACCTCTCTGTAAGCGAAGAGGGCCGCAGGTAAAACTCTGTCCCAGTCTTGAGGATGATCCTCAGTTATCTTCCCCAGTAAGTTTTTAAGTGTTCTATTAAGGCGTTCGACCATACCATTAGACATTGGATGGTAGATACTACTTAAAGATCTATCTATCTGCAGAGTAGACATTACTTGAGACATGGTATCTGATATTAGTTGGGTGCCATGGTCTGACAATATTTCTCCGGGGAACCCCAGACGAGAAAATATAAGCCAAAGAGCATCTGCAATATCAGCAGTAGTAATGTTCTTCAGAGGAATAGCCTCTGGCCAACGTGTGCTTATATCAACACACGTCAAGATAAACTGATGTCCTCTGGCAGACTTGATCTTAAATGGACCAATAATGTCTGTGGCCATTTTTTGAAACGGCCGAATAGGAATGTCCGCCGCCTGAATGGGTGCAGCATGCCGTGGACCTTTGGATTTAACTTCCTGACATACTTTACAAGATCGACAATAAATCCGTATGTCCTTGTTTACCAATGGCCAAAAGAAAGCCGCAAGGACTCTTGACTTAGTACGGGAAAAACCCATGTGTCCAGCACACTGAGAGTCGTGAGCGTGCTGCAAAATTTTAACTCCAAATTCTTGGGAACCAGGATTTGAGAATGACTTGACGTAATGGAGTCTTGAACCATACGTACAAGTACGCCATTCTTCTTTGTAATCCACGATTTACGACTTGTGTCTTTATTCGGATCACCTTTAGTTGCAAGAATGAAGAATTTCTTCAGAGTGGGATCATCTTCTTGCTGTTTTATAAACGAGTCACGAGAAATTACCAAGGGATTATCTTGGTTATGCACTTCATTATCTTCAGTAGATGAAGTTTGAGGCATATTAAGAGCCTGAGCTCTAGTGACTACAGCGTTAGCAATCTGCATGTTTTGCCTTTCCCACGTGAAAATTTGTTGCGGAGTGCATTCCTTGACTCCATGAATGCGACCGATGATGAGGTCAGCGATCGGATTCGGAAGAAGACATGCGTGTACATCTCCTGTAAAGAAAGGAGTAGCAATCCTAATGATAGCAGTAGAGTATTTCTCTAATGTTCCGCCAAATGTTACACATTTGACTACTTGTCCAGTGGCACGGGAAGGATCTACGAGTGACTGCCTAACACCAATTGTGGTGCATCCAGAATCAAATAGCACAGAGACTGGATTGTTATTCACTAAACCCTTATGTAAGACAAGAGAACCTCTTCCATCATGCGCGACTGATGCCGGAAGAGCAGGAAGAGGATGGCCACAGCTTAAAGTAGACACTGTGGTTGGCTCAAATAACGTTTTGCATTGGGGGCACTGAAATGCTCTCCCAAAATCAAAAGCGGCACATGCCATATTACTAGCATCATTATTATCTTTACTCTGTTTATAGGCTTCATTGGACTCTTGTTGTACAGAGTTTGCCTGAAAATGTGGTTTATGTCTTTTGTTTTGAGATCTACCTCGGTTATTATCACCTCTGTAGTTATTGTTACCTCTATTGTAACCCCTATTTGGGTTTGAGTCATAGTTCCCTTGGTTACCATTATCATATTCATTATAATGAGTATCTCTGTAATTATGATCTTGTTGACTCCAAGACGGATAACCCTGATAGTTTCTATAATTACTTCCTCTACGGAAATTCCTATAATTATGACCACCCCTGTGTCGAGAGCTATCAGGTCGTCTCCAGTTCTTTGAAGAAGAACCCTGAAATGATTGGTTACCTTGGTTTTGATAACTATTATGGTTACCTTTTTTATCAAATCTGTTTTGAGGTCCCTGAAATCTGTGTGAATAATTGGGATTGTATGGTGTTGCTGAAGCAACTGGCATACTCTCCTTAATCTTAGTGTTGCCAAAAGTCACGTCGGGGTGTGCAGTGACATATTGGGAACAATATTCTTCCATTTCTTTTAGAGATTTGGGTTTACGCTCATGTATAAATTCAAGGAAAGGTTTGTTCACACATGACATAATCTTATCTCTGAGCAACAAATCCATAAGTCCTTCATACGTTTTTTCTGTTTTGGAAAGCTCAATCCAACGATCAGCTGTGAGACGTGCCTTTGCAGTGAATTCTGAGAATTCTACACCCGTCTCAGGTACCATCGTTTTAAATAAAAGGCGATAGCCTTCCTCACTTAGCTGATATTTTTTTATCAAAGCCGCCCTAATGACATCATAATTATCCTTATCTGCTTCTCCTACAAGGCATAATCTAGTCAAAGATTCACCTTTCAAGTTTTCTGATAATTGATTAGCGTATTGTGATTTATCCACATTATGTGTACGACAAGAACGTTCAAATCTATCCAGCCAGAATGTAATATCGTCACTGGACTGATTGAACGGTGGAACCTTAACCTTGTAAGTAGAAGGTTTACCATTACCACTAGATGCCTGATTAACATTACTCATACTTGTCAATCTCAATTTCTCCAACTCAAATTCATGTTCTCTTATTGCTTTTTTCTCTTCAGCATCTAATCTTTTTTGTTCAGCTTCCCTGTCTAATCTTTTTTGTTCCGCTTCAGCTTCTCTTTCTAATTTTTTTTGTTCAGCTTGAAATCTCCTTTCCTCCACCTGCATCTGCAATTTCTTTTGTTCAGCAGCAGCCTCAGCTTCTCTTTCTAATCTTTTCTCTTCCGCCATAGCTTTTCTTTCTTCTGCAGCTAATCTTTTCTCTTCTGCCATAGCTCTTCTCTCTTCTGCAGCTAATGCTTTGTCATATTGAGCAACTGCCCATTGTTCTAATTGTTGACCAGTCTTATCAAGGGCTTTCCCTTGTGTAATGAAGTAATCTAAAGTAGACATGATGTCTAACAATAATACTAATCACCTGAACCAATAATAATACCACAAGTTCTCAATGACTTGATTAATCAGTATACTATCCCAATATCTGTGGGTCACAAGCCTTTAATAAGGTCTTGTATAATAGTAATAATAATCAGGTACTGGTTTATACCATAATCCAAGTGCAGTGCACAGGCAATTGTGTCTTATGAAATATACCTATATAAAACATATGTCAACCAACAGAATACATAAAGTACAAATAGGACTGACAATACAAGAACGTTTGCAGAAATCAAAATAAATCAAATAGGGAAATCAATGAAAATAATCACTGAATCTGCAAAGAATAACAACACAAATGACGTCACAATATATGAATATAAATTGTGAATAGAACTGAAAGATAGAAAAGGTTAGACCAACAAATTACAAACAAATCAAAACAAAACTAAAGAACAAAGAAATATTACAAAAATAACAATAATTACAGACTTCACAGCTAACACAAAAGCAACAGTTGTCGCAGCAAATTTTCAATCAAGAAAATTGCACCTATAGAAAACGCCCACAACGGACCCTCTATGACGTGGGATATTCTGTTGTGAGGACGCCGCCCAACCTTAAACACAACCCGCTGACATAAAAACTAACATACTATACAAACAAATAACATGTAAACATAAATATATATAAATTATGTGTATGATAGTATGTGTTGCAAAATAGGCTCAGTTTTACAGTAATGGCAAAGTTATTTTTATGAAAATAAACAAACTGCCACTTTATTCAATTAAACATTCTGGCCTTAAATATTAAAGTTCATATACAGAAAACAAGAAGATCCATCGATGAAAATAGGACTTCTTAGTTCACTTATACTGTCATCCTGTTAACATTGACAAGAATTGATCCAACTGTTCTGTGAAACTCTGTAATGTCTAATGTAAAAAATGTCAACAACGCTGACCTACATACTGCATTCACTTGACAGGTCACGTGACAAAGTGTTGACAAAGAGCAAACCAATACTGCAAGTGTGTCGTATCAGCCACAGGAAACGGTCTGGTATCGGTAATCTGTTGACTTCTGAACTTCTGCGAGGTCAAACCCAGAAAGCTGGTCCACCAGTTGATAAAGTTTGATAAACGTTGAATTTTTATTCCCGTTAATGATATCCACCAAAAGATAGATATAAGTGGATGGAAGCAGACATCATCATCATCATCAGTTGATAAGATCTCTATGGTGTTGTTTGCTCCACTGTAGTGTATGGAATGTCAACTTGACCTACGCAGTGGTGTGTAGACATGGATTGAGTGTATAATGTGCAAATGATGATAAGGGTTCGTGTTGTTGACAAATGTTCTTTTCTCACACTCATGTATGACTGGAAGTCATCGACACCAACGACTGTGTACCTTTTCTAAAGTTTAATTGGACGTACACACTCGACAGCACAGATAGTGACAAATCACAGGTTGCCATAATACATCATAGTACAGTGGATAAATGGTCTTGCAATGTTACATGGGCACTCATGTAGAATAAGTGTATAATGGACTGTCAGTAGCCAAGCACTCAGTATCGCCCATACATATATATCATCTGACTTCACTGACTGAGCACGTCAGCTTATAAACAATATTTCAGATGGCTTCTAAACCTAATCTCGTCTAGCGACGATTCTTCAACATAATGTTCAGCACATATTTTTCCATATAATAATATTGAACCGCTAGCAATGGGTTCTCTTGTGTAGCAGTGATCTCTGGACTAATCAAGCGATAATACGGGCATCCCTTTTCTCTTCTTGAAAGTCACTACATGTTTTGGTTCCAAGATGGCTTCACTCGTGAGCTGTCACTCACGTTTGGATACAGATAATGAATCTGTCCTAAAGTTAGTCATTCATAAAACATTTCATTGCTCTGTAGATTTGATCATGAACAATTGACTGCAATCTACAGGATATAGTGCTGCTAGGAATCGAAGTCGTTTTCATCGAGTCAAATATATTCTCTTAGACATTCAAATCGTAACTATCGAAAATGGTGGCTTCGATCGAGAGTTCATAAGAGTGTCTATTATTACCTTGGCATCAGAAATATGCCTCTGCCATTCCGAATAAATCGCAGTAAAATGGATTCATCCGCGGAGTTTGATCGAAAAGACGACACAACTTTCAAGGGAAGTAACTAAATAATGACTTTCCCTTAAGCACTAAAAAATTACCTATGTATAATATTGTAAGATATCAAAGACTGCACGTAACAACAGACCGACTACATTACCAGTTATGAAAACTGCACGTAACATACACAAAAAAAATTTAGTTCATTTTCAAGCAGACATTTATGGCGTCTCTATCGATAAATTTAAGGAACATTGCTATTGGCCAACTTCATGCAGGCGAAAGTCAAAGTCAGGTTACCAGGCATCTAAACGTGCATCAGAGTACCATCAGTCGACTTTGGCACCGGTTCCAAGCCACTGGCTCAGTTGAAGATCGGCATCGCAGTGAACGACCCAGAGTGACAACAGCAGCGGAGGATCGCTTTATTCAGCTTCGTCACCTCAGAGACAGGTTTACAACAGCTTCCTCAACTGCCCAGTCATTGCCTGCAGGACGTCATGTGTCTGATGAAACTGTCCGGAATAGACTGCATGACGCTGGACTTTGGGCACAACGACCTCACCGAGGACCTGTCCTTACGTGCCGCCATCGCCAAAATCGACTTCTTTGGGTCAACCAGCATCGTCCCTGGGCAGCTGACAATCAATGGAGACGTGTCTGGTTAAGTGACGAATCTTTCTTTTTGTTGCAGCGTCATGATAGACGGCGTAGGGTCTATCGTAGGGGAAATGAACGTTTTGCCTAAAATTGCGTTGATGAAGCTCGGCCGCACGGTGGTAGAGGTGCAATGGTGTGGGGAATGATCAGTTACAAAGGAAGGAGTCAATTGGTGCACATTGAAGGAGGCTTGAATGCGCAACAATACGTCAGTGAAATTCTTCGACCCCATGCCCTTCCACTCTTGGCTGCCCAAAGGTCTGTGTTTCAACTGGACAACGCCAAACCTCATTGTGAACGGTTGACCACGCAGTTCCTGACTGCCAACAACATTCTCATCCTTCTCTGGCAACCCCTGTCTCCAGACATGAGTCCGATTGAGCACCCGTGGAATGAGCTGCATAGACGTGTTTGTCGCCGAGACGTTGCTCCAGCCAATCGTCGTAATCTGTTCCAGGCACTCCAGGAAGAGTGGGCAGCCATCCCACAGGCCCACATCAGACGTCTGATCGCATCTATGCCCAGGAAATGTCAGTCGCTGATCGATACAAGAGGAGGCCACACACCATATTAACGGGAAAGCCCGTACGCCAAAAAACTCTGGTGACCCAGATGCAAAACAACTGTCAATTGATTGGGTGAACCCTAAGGTATTCTTGTGTGCAATTTGAACAATTAACGCATTAAATTTAAAAAAAGTTATTGAATGTCAAAATTATGGCTAAGTGTATTTATTTATTTACTACTGGACAAAAGTTAAGGGCCGCTATTCAGTTTAGACAAGGTTTATATAATTGTTCCTGAGCAGGGTCGATTTTCCAAATGTCCGGTAGCTTGAAATATCTCAAGAAGTCTCTGAATGGTAGAGTGGGACACTGCTAAACGTCTTGCAACATGACGAACAGATTGACCATTATGAATCCATGCCATGGCTCGACCACGTTCTACAGTGCTGAGACTTCTCCTTGGTGGCATGGCTAATGCAGTGATCATTTCGACCACTTGTCATACTGATTTATTGCATACCAACGGTGCACACTCTTTACCGATGATCATTTTATGGCGGCCGTTAACTTTTGTCCAGGCTGTAAGCTTATAGTCTCTAATTTAATTTTAAATAACCGAAGTGGATAAATAATATTCTATGTTACGCGGGTAAAGATGGGATTGTGAATAATACTATATTATGTTAAGTATTTGTATTTTTCTCCTATACAGTATTGGGTCATGCCCTAAAACTTACCAGCGGCTTTCATATGAACTGAGTATAACTTTACAAAAAGAATATTCTGATATTATCGGATTTTTTCAAGGTGACCAGTCTGGCTTCGTGTTTTATACCCAGAAAGAGACAGAGCACCGGCCCAAAAGAAATATTAAGAATAAATGATAACTGGACTCATAGAATATCCAGATTTCTTTTCCCAATGTCATATACATTCAGAAATTGAAGTGACTTAATCAAACATTGACATTACCTGAATAACGACCACTGTGTTGTGAAGAAGACTGATACTGAGCAGATTTATTTACCTGACATTCGAGTTAACGATTGAAGATTCCAAGCTAATGCACACTTTGACCATTTGATCTCATAATTTTTTTACTACCTGAACAAATATTGAAGTGATATTTGTCAGCATCCTACGTACAGAGTGAATCAAGCGTTTCCCAACATTGTGATTAATTAGTCTTTGTAGAAACTGGGGCTTGATTCGCCAACAAACCCAACCTGCGTGGGGCTGTGTGTACCTTAACAATTGTTCCAGAGGTTGTGAAAGCACATTGTAGGTAAGAGGGGGACTGATTTGTGATCACAGGTTGTCAGAGCGAGAGAATGCAGGGATGAATAATTCGTTCATTGTATACCTATGTAATAACTCTGTATTTTTATGCCAGTTTGTTAACTCTTTCAGTCCCAAGCAAAAAAGTGGGTTTGGCCCAAGCAAAAATGGCCACCCCAGTGCGTTTTTAAATAAATATCTCAAAACAGAAACACGTTCACTCTTAAACACGTGCGGTATTTAAAAGAATGTACTTGCAGTTGGAAATGACGTTTTGGGTGGTTTGTGGGTAGTTATAATTAGAAACAGTCTCAAACAGAGGCACATATACTAAACGCTTTATAAAGTCGATTGGGCCCAGCGCGTCTAACCCCTGAGGATATATAAAGTCGATTGGGACTTAAAGAGTTAATGCTGTCCCTTCTCTTAGAATAGATTAACGTATAAACTCTGTTCTTTACTGTAGAGGGAATTTTTAGACCATAGCGTAAAGACCTTTGACTCTCTTGTGGGTTAATAACTTTTCTTCTAAAGGGATTGTGTCTCAATAGAGGGAGGGAGGATCAAACCTATGAGTCTAACTCTTTTATTTTATTCTTTAACCTATGTTTATTGTATTTGATTTGATATTCAATATTGTTGTTGTAAAGTTTCTTTATGATAAGTAAAATTTACATGAACTTTATTACGTGTGTCGGTCAGCTCGTTCCAAAAGATCTCTATTCCATAGATATAGTGTTCACGTCTGTGCGTCTAACTGTCGTCACTTATGTGTGTGTGCGTGTGTGAGTGGTAATATATAGACATATTAATATATATATATATATTCTAGTAGACTGTCTGACTAACTAAGTTCTGTTGTAGAGATAGGCTGAACGAGAGAAGCTTCTCGATTTCAGGGACATACTCTAACTAGTTTCTACCATCTCACTCGTAAAAATCTATTTTCTTTACATTACCTCTCACTGAGCTATCACCTGTTCTAATCTATTCAGAAGGGACCAATCTATGTCTTAATTCCCACATAAAAAATCTACGACATTGCTTCTCATGCCAATGCATGTAGTGTGGACTTGTCCAATAGTACTAATTGTTCTGAATGCACTTCTTTGTTTCAGCTAGAGGGGGTTCCTAGGCTCCTGTGTGGCCACCCTTTACAAGTTATGGCCTGTTATAATGGAACAGGGTTATTGTTGTTCAATAAATGTTTTGTTAACAACCAACTTGTTTCAGTGCTCAGAGACACTGGCTGCACCACTATAGGGATTCGAAGATCAATAGTGGACCAAGCTGATCACACAGGCAAAGAAGTCAAGTGCATCACATTTGGGGGTACAGCTGAATAATATCCAACTGCTGAAGTATTCTTAGATACCCCTTATTTTAAAAGAAAGACTCTGGTTTTTCTCTTGGAAAAATCTGTAGCTAGGATAATACTTGGAAATATCCTTGGACTGCATTAATGAACTAATGATGATATTTTGAAATGGGAACAGCAACATTTGCTTATTGCAAATGCTGTTACTATTTGAGCTCAGTCTCGTGCAGAGTTGAATGAACAAGTAGAAATTGAAGAAGGGAATGATGAGATGACCAATGAAGATGATTTACAAAATGAACTTATTGACAAAGAATCATTTTTTTTTAAATGCAAAATAAAGATGATTCATTAAAAAAAAATTTTCGGGTTGCAAAATCTGATGTTCGCTCACGGACTACAAATCTGTTGGAGACAAAAGGAATCTACCACAACCTCTTCAGACTACATACTGTTGTTGAACAGGATGAACATTGTGGGGATAATGAGGATGAGATTTAGACAGATGTGTTTAATTGAACAATATAAAATTATCACAAAACATTGCAGGACGAATTTCAAAGGGTATGGTGAAGAAACATGTGTCAGAACAAATTGGGGAGGCGCAAAGGAAAAGGGATACAACAAAACTGTTAGAGTCCAATAGCGTCGCTGGTGAGAAAAAAAGGCAAATTACATATTCTACTATTTGTCACTATAGTGATAACAAACAAAATAGTGTGACACTTTGTTTGGCTTGGTTGCATGTTTGCTCTCATATGTGGCTTTATATTTACAGCTTTCAGATCCAAGGAAACTAACAAAACATTTGAATTTGATTTCCAGACACTGTTGGGCAGGGGTTGGTTCGAGCGTGTGCTATTGGTGGCACTAGTAACCCTAACTGCATTTACTGGTGTGATTCAGTGTGCTGTAGTAAAGAAAAATTGGACAGCACGATTAAATTAGAATAACCGCACGAATCTTCTCATACATCAAACTGAATGTTTGCTCAACCCCACTCACTCCACAGAAGCCTTTATTCGCTTTTATAAGGAGAATACATAATATTGCCGATCTTGAGAATAAATCATTTTTCCATAAACTCTGTCTAGATGTTAGACGGACACGTAATTCAGCACTCCACAGATTTTAATGCGTTCTTGTGCGCAGTTTTCTTCTGGTATCCTTCTTGGTTCAGATCTTGACTATCTACAGCAACTTTCTTCAGCAAATTTGATCTATCTGGCAAGTACCTCTGTCGGAGGGAGCCAAACTTTACACAGCTTTCGCTACACCTTTAAGATTGTTCCAATTCAATTTTATGTCTTTTGGACTAGTGTACGCTCCTGCGACTTTTGTCCGTATGATGAGGAAAATTGTTTCTAATCGTGATGACATCATCACCTACATTGATGACATTTGCCTTTTCCATTAATCTTAGGAAGATCATGTTCTTGGAATTCAGTCATTATTGAATACTCTTCGTCTCCATCATCTTACTGCAAGACCATCCAAAATACAAATAGAAGTTATTGAAATTTCTTTTCTTGGCCACAAAGAGGAGCCGGTTTTCTTAAACCTGAAAATTCTTCTATCTCAAAGATACTGAATCTTGAAATTCCTAAGACAAAAAAACAGGTTCGAAGTCTTTTAGGTCTTGCCGGATTCTACCGAAAGTTCTTACCTAATGTTTCAGAAATTACTTCAGTTCTGTCTTCGTTGGTAAGGAAGAACTAGATCACCAGTTTTAAGATTGCCTTATGCTAGATTTCCTTTTATCCTTAGCGTCGACGCCTCTGCTTCGGGGATAAGATGTACATTATTACAGAACTATGAAGATTGTCTTCATCCCATTCTTTATATTAATCGGAAACTGACACCGACAGAAAGAAAATACCCCACCGTCGAGCGGGAACTAATCGCGGTGGTGTATTGTTTTGCAAAATTGTAGCGCTATCTTATTAGCGCGAAATTCATCTTTGAAACCGACCAGCATGCTTTGGCGTTTATCAAGACAGCGAAATTCAGGAACGAGAGAGCAGAAAGAGCAGCAATGACACTCTAGCCATACGACTACGAAATTTGAGCAGAACGTACTAGCTGATGTATTGTCTAGGTGCATAAAAGACCCGAAATCAACGGACAAAATGGCAAATGCAAATTCTGTTGTAAAGTTATGGCAAACTTGTCATTTTATTTCTCCGCAAGTTGACCCCTAGACAGTGTACCATATCTGCACAGATTTTGCTGACTATGTTTAGTCTTGCTTGCATCTGATCAAATTTCACTGCTGCCTAAAGAAAATATGTGAACATTCCCTGTGCTGAACACCAAGATTAAAATACATCATATTGCTTCAGCAATAAAATGGAAGAAATCGCTTCGAAATCCTATTGACACTGTACGTGTATGAACTATGATCACTCAGAACCTGATGATGATCAATCCTGAGATCGCCGGTTGCATGTTATACCTCTTATTGCTTAGCTCAGCATATGGATGTTATGAACCTTATGGATGTGTTCCATACAGGGCTTATGTGCATGAACCACGCATTAATTGTTAGACTACAAATAATCTGATAGTTGAGTCATTTAAATGCGATAATGTATTTATTGCATACGTTCTGAACTTGTAACGAAAATTAGGGAATTTAACTCATTATTGCTTCTCATGGACTACAAAGGGATATAACTTAATAAAAAGAAACGTGTGATGTTTTAACTACATCGAATTTGACATGGAACATTTGTGATTAACTTTAATTCTTAAAAGAACTTGCATTATAACATGGAGGATAATCATGCACATAGACTTTGTGCGCGAGTACGCGAGTAAAATTATTTTCGCGGGACTTTAGTTGGGTATTACTGAACCCTTACGGATGACATTCACATACTAATGTTTTACATACGGGGCTTTAATTAGCTGTTAATTAGTTTCAATTAGCTTGATAAGATTTTGTCTTTGACATAAGTCATTACAACACTCACACTAACACATAAACTACCGAATTGAAAAACACACTGTGGCCGAATTAAATTTTTTTCCCATTTTCATCCTGTAGGTGTTTGCACATAGTAAGCTGCAGTTTTCGTAATTGTTTCCAGATTTGTATGAATTACACGTCATTTTAAAGATAAATGAATGCACTATTACAATAAACACCGGTTGCAACTCTAATAGAGGTTGTTGCTATTTAACGGCCCTCCGATGGCCGAGGACTTGCAATATTTTCACAATTATGACTGCTTGCGCTCCATCTCTATCAAAATCACAATTTCAATCAATGTGCACACCGTTTTCACTCTTGTCCTCGTCGCTAGATCTATCAGTCAATTGTTGAAACACGTTTCTATCCTATTCAGCCGTTAGACGAGATGTACACGCATTTTTTGTAGTCCTATCACTAGTTGCCACGGTAAACCGTTTTACAAGATTTGGTAACTAACCCAAAACGCTGAAAAATATGAACATAATATCAATTTTCCAGTGTTCTACAACAACCATGCTTTGGGAATTTGTTTTCCGGTGGCAACTTAAAATCTCGAACCAGATCAGAAAGTTTTTCAGTACATTTTTCATTCGTTTTATTACTAAAATTAGATTTGCGCTCTGAGCGGCTTGCTGTCCAAATGTGATTATTTTGTGAGCCGCTAACAGCGGCTTGCGGTAGTTAATATGCCTAACTATATAATTGAACATTTTAATTGTTGTCACAACAAGTTTGTAAATTATACAATTCATCAGCGTAATTTTACTTCGTGTGTAAAAAAAATAAAAAATTGGGAACCCCAGTATACTTTATAGTGCAAGTAGTACTCAAGATGTACACATGACTATGATCTTTTTGCGTATGATGATGCATTCATTCACATTACTAATATGATTGTCTGCCTAATTTCATCTCGTTACGCTTTTAAATATTTGTATGTACTACAATATTTTGAATTATTGCTTGTAACTTATAAGTTAGTTATTTGACAACTGAAACTGGACTTGACGGATAGGTGATATTGGACGTTGTGAGGTATGTGAGTTGATGTATTGCTACCATAATTTTTTAAGGTATTGTGGACACTTAGTCATGGCTACCTCACGTTGGTGGTAAATGGATTTTGTCCTGAGTAGACATTGGCGATGGCTCATATACCATTGTTCACACTTTTAGTGTTAAATTGCCTACCCTATGGCAGAAACCTGGGTGCTATTCTAGTTCTTACTTACATTGACATTTGATGTTACCATTTTTCACTCTAGTGATTTTATACTAACACCACGGACATAATGAAAACTTTGTGGGGGCCGGTGGGGGGAGGGGAGGGGGAGGGGAGAGAGAGAACTGTTATGATTAAAATTCATAACGATTATGTATGTATTATTGCTAGCTCGACAAAGCTCCATTTCTGATATTTTTATACAGAATTACTCACTAGTCGAAAAGCAGCAGCTGGGAGACTTTTTCAGGCCATAAATCGAGGATTCCTCAGCAAGAGAGAGGTTGGTACGAAAATGAAGATGGCTGTATTCCGCTCCACCTTTGTCCCAGTCTTGACATATGGATGCGAGTCATGGGCAATGACCACAACCCACAAAAGCTAGATCCAAACCTCAGAAATGAGGTATCTGAGTAAGGTGGTTGAAGTAACAAGAAGAGACATGGTCCGCAACCAGACGATACGTCAAGGCCTAAAATCCCACCACCTGCAGACCCAAGTAGAACAATCCCAACTAAGATGGTTTGGCCATGTCTGCAGAATTGGAGAAGATCGGCTATTACGACAAGCATGGGAAACAAAGAGCCAGGGATCCAGACCCCCAGAAGGACCCAGACTCCGCTGGGAGGACAACATTAGACAATCTTTGAAGGAACGAACGAACGAACGAACTTTATTTTCAAAGGGTTGAGAATTGGGCACGCAGGCCCGTCTAACATTCTGCCCTTCCTTTCGCTCACCTTTCATACTGAATTCATTTATTATCATATGCATGTTACATATCAATTTCAAGAAATTCAACGTAAAGTAAAATAATAATATTGCACACTCATATTAACATTAATTACTTATAAGCATGACATAACATATGTTGAAAAGTACAAACATCGTCATTAGAACCTACAGTTGATGTTATAAGAAAAGATAATCCTATTAGGGGGGCATGTAATCAGAATTCAGAAAGTATTCAAAAAGTCCATGATTGTATGAATAGGGACTGAGGTTGTTTCTTAGGTTATGGGGAAGACAATTCCAAAGATGAGCAGCAGAGTACGCTAAGATTTTCTTGAATAAGTCAAGCCTAGGCTTGGGCACTTGCAATCTGTTAAAGCGTAGACTGCGTCTTTCATTGTAATTGAACATTGGCCACAGATATGCTGGAGCATTGTGTAACAAGATTTTGTGAACAAATTTAGTTTTGTTAAACAGAAGGCGCTTTCTTAAGGGCAGTATTCGGAGGTTTTTATAGAAATCTACACACTGAGTTAGGCAGTTGTCAGAGACTAGACGCACTGCACGCTTTTGTAGTGAACGGAGTCTCTTTGTGTTGGACATTGAGCAACCATCCCAGATTGTGGAGCAATAGTCAAGGTTTGCTTGTATGTGAGATATATAGAACAATTTTCGTGCATCTTCATCTAGGAAATGTTTGATTTTAGCTAACTGGTAAACTTTCTGTGCCGTTTGCTTGGTCAGTGCATGTACATGTGAGTTCCAGTTTAGATGCTGGTCAACGATTATACCTAGAGTTTTATGTTCATTAACGTTTTGAATTAGTGAGGTACCAATGTAGATCTGAAGTGTTGTTTTCTCAGAATTTTGTAAGGACGGAGGACTAGAATGGAACCAGGCCAGGAGGAAGACAGCCGATAGAATAGCCTGGCGCTCTCTCTTCCAAACCTCTACACCTCACGGTAGAAGGGGAACGACTAAGTAGGTAAGTAAATTACTCACTAGTAACGGAAATGACGTCATACAGACATGGTACGGTAGCAGACGCGAATCTGAAGCAGAAGTTTGGGTGATCGTCTGCTAGAGAGATGTAGTTTGTATTTTAATGTGAGCGGACGCATGTGTGTGAGCTCCTGCAGTGAACTGTGTTTTCCCAGCGTTTTACCATCGCTAGCGCATCAATATACTATGTTGAGGTGTTTCTAGTTTACTCTCAGTCTGGAATTATATTATGACGACGATGTCTATTGTATAAATATATTAAACATTGTGAGAATGCCAGGACAGCGTCTCCATAGCCTGATGACTTTATGAAGACTGCATAATACTTCATTTGCCTTTGCGGTAGAATAAATTTCAGTGAGCTGTTTAACAAATGCCATTAAATTGTGAATCGTCAATTGTTCAAGAGGTGTTGTCAACTACGTGACTTTATTTTGATCAGTGTCTGTCGAGTAACCCTACGTTCACTTTGGCCACATACATTTATCCGAACAATATATTTTAATAGACGGCACGCATCAATGGTAATATCAAAATGGTACTCTGGACATGTTCATTTTTTGAAAGACATGTTGGCATCAGTTGTCAGAAACTGACCCACTTGGCGAAAAATACAGAACAGGCGGTACATTTCTTTGTACTATTTGATGGAAGATGTGTAACACATTTACTGAGGCAGCTGAGTGCATAGTAGAAAACCTTTTTCAAAGTGACATGTCAAATGTATTAAAACATAAACCAATTATCATTTATAAAATCGGTTTTTATTGTCAGAAAAAACCATTATTGGAAAACTCTACCTTCTGATTCCAAACTATATTACCGTTAACGTAATTTGCTTTAAACTAAAATGCCACATTACTGACAAGGCAGAAGAAAAGGAAGGGGATATGTATACTCTTGGAGGTCATTAAGATGAATTAAGTGCACAATATAATGTTTCGTTAACAAATTTTTCTCCTTTTTTCTTCTTTTTTTGTTCACTTTCCCATTTTAGCACGACAGGTACATATTGAAATGCTATATCTCAAGAATGAATTTTTTTTCGAATGCTTTGAAACTTTGCAGAGTGTTTCTTGACAACCTAAACCATGTTCTGAAGTAAATTGTGTTGTGCCCTCTCAATTCGTTTTATTTTTACAGATGTTATGCATACTAATGAGGTTCGATAAATTTCCATTTTTTTTTCTTTACAAATGGTCACATGTTATATTTCTTTATATCCCAAATATTTTTGGTTTAGGACATAGTGCTTTCATTTGTGGACTTGTGCGCAGAATTTCAACTGTAAATGTTGAGAAATAATTATGTTATGTGGGTTTAAAGTAACCTTTTTTGCGGTGGTCATTTGGAATAGCTAATTAGCACAATTATGCAATCGCTCCTATGGTTCGATTTGTCTCTTACCAAGGAGCACTTTGACATGTATATGCAAAATGTAAAGTTATATATAAGAAAAATTCGTGTTTCTACCCTACGGCAACCTTAAGGCACTGTTTTACTTTTTTTTTTAAATAAACTGGCAACACTGGCAACTACAATACCTTTGCGCAGGGCTGGAGAGAATCCATGTGTAAGTTATGAAAATTGTCATTATTTATAAATAGATGGGAAGAATATATACCTTTTGTCATCTTCAAGTACCGTGCTAGTTGGCGTAGGTGACCATGACGGTTCACAATTTCTTTCGCTCGATGTTGTTAATCAGTTTCGTTGTTAAAAGGACAATGTTACTAGAGACTCCATGTTGGAATTGCAGAAGTGCCAAAAAAATATATACCAGCATTAATAGGCATGTTTAAACAATCTAAAGTAATATTTGCCATTCAAGGCACTAATCTTAATCCAAGTCAACGTTTTACCATCCCTGAATATAAAGTCTTTCGAAATGATAGGACAGAAACTCAAAAAGGAGGAGGTGCGGCATTTCTGGTTAATAAAACATACATATAATAACTGACTGTGAATCATTTAGAACAGAAAATTTTGAAGGAATAACTATAACAGTGTCTACTGAGTTAGAAGAAATAAAAATAGTTAACCTTTACTGTTCAAGTGGAAACATAAACGAAAGAGATATCTCAGACGTGAATACAAGAATAAACAACAGAACTATCATAGTGGGAGATTTCAATGCTCATCATACAGCTTAGGGAGGCAATATAATAGACAAATCAGGGAAACTACTGTTGGACGTCGTTGAAAACAATGAACTAATAATACTGAATGATGGATCAGTAACAAGAATTAACCCTTGTGCAAATCAGCAAGACACAGCTTTTGTTATAAGCATTGTAACACCAAATCTTGCTAATGCAACATGGGAAGTTATTGGGGATACAAATTCGGATCATTTACCGATTGAAATAACACTAAAAGTTAATTGCAAGCCTAACAAACTGGTAGAACAACCGAAATTTTACTACAATAAAGCTAACTGGGTAGCTTTTCAGGTAGAAATGGAAGAGATAAAAATGAATAATATAGAAAATGAAAATATAGATGTATTTGCAGATAATCTCACAAAAGAAATGTTGCTAATAGCTGTTAAACATATACCAAATGCATATATGCCAGAACACATAATTCCACACCGCATTAAGGAAACAAAAAAGAATGAACATTGGAACAAAAACCCAGTACCATGGTGGACAGTTAGATGTACAGAAATTCAAAAACAAAGAAAACAAGCTCTACAAGAATATAGAAAGCATAGATCTGAAGATAATTTAAATGTTTATAAGAACATAAGAAATGAATCAAACAGAATAATACTTAAGGCAAAAGAAAATCATTGCAGAAATTTCTGCCAAACACTGAACCTTACAAATAACTCTACAACAGATGTGTGGAATAAGTTAAAAGCCATTAAAGGCAGAACTAAATATATGATAATACCTCATATAAAAAGACCTGAAAGGGCAGAGACAGACTGGCAGAAAGCAGAGGTGCTGGCCAGGTACTACCATAGAGTTAGTTCTAAGGAAAATCTAGGACAGGCTGAAGTCAACAGAAGAGCAAAATTTCTTAAAAAACTCTGTAAAGAAGTACCTTATAACAGTGAAAATTTATCATATTTAGATGCAGATATTACAATGGAAGAAGTTGAAAATACATAAAAGGACAAAACAAATACATCAGCAAGGCATGACATCTTGAGCTATGAAATTTTGAAATACATACCAAAAAGTACCATAGAAATTATAACATCCCTTTTTAACAAAATTTGGAATACAGGAAAAATTCCCAAAACATGGAAAACAGTAGTAATTATTCCAATACTAAAACCAGAAAAAGATGCTCATGATGCCAGTTCATACAGACCAATTTCTTTAACTTCCCACCTAGGTAAAATATTAGAAACCATAGTAAATAAAAGATTAAAGTTTTATTTGGAAAAAAATAATTTATATAGTCAAACTCAGTTAGGATTTAAGAAGAACAGCTGCACTATGGATCAGATAATTAAATTGGAACATGAAGTAAAATTGGGTTTTCAAAAGAAAAAAAAAACTGTGGTAGTATTTTTAGATATAGCTAGGGCTTATGATGAATGCTGGAGAGAGGGTGCTCTCTTTAAAATGAAGAAGATAGGAGTAACCGGTAATATATATAATTATTTAGAGAATTTTCTGCAAGATAGATATTTCACTGTTCAGGTAAACAATGATAGATCAGAACTGTATGAACAACAAAATGGAATACCCCAAGGATCAGTAATGTCTCCTTCAATTTTTACAATAATGGTAAAGGATTTAGGTGAGGAATTTAATGATATAACAAATAAATTGTCACAGTTTGCAGATGATGTTGCTATATGGAGGACTGGGAGACATCTGCCAAAATTATATAAGGATCTACAGAAGCAAATAAAGTATGTAAATGGATGACAAAATGGGGTTTTCAGCTGAATACAAATAAAACATTGGGAATGATCTTCAATAAAGGTAGGGTTGTAAAAAATAAAATTATAGACATAAATATCCAAGGGCAAAACATTAATACAGTGCAAACCACTCAATATCTAGGGATGATATTGGACCAACAGCTGAACTGGAATAAACACATAGATAAACTAGTGGAGTCTTGCAGAGGATTGACTAACTTATTAAGATATTTGAAAGGTAATGGATAGGGTGCAAGCACTAAGACAATGCTCACTTTTTATAATTCTTTTATTAGAGGAAAAATAGATTATGGAAGTATAATATATGAATCTGCTGCACACAGTAACAAGATTAAATTAGAATTCAGCATCAGGCTTTCTGTACATAGCAGGTGCAATCAGATCAACATCAATGGGAGCTATTGAGGTGGCTTTAGGAATTCTACCCTTGGAATTACGGAGAAAGGAGTTAAGACTAAATTACATGAACAGAGTTATGTTAGATAAGTCTCACCCAGCACATACAGCTTTTTACCTGCTGCCGGCCAATCCAATTAATACCACTAGATATCCTACAGGATGAAAGTGTATGGAGGAAATTGTCCATCTGGGTACATTAATTATATCAATTAATAACAGTTGTGAATACAAGCCAGTGATTCTACGCTGGGAGATCAAGAAACCAGACACGGACTACCACCTAGCAGAAATACTTAAGAAAACAAATAATATAGAAAATATTAAAAACACTGCCAATAAATATATACAACAAATATCAAAAGACAGCATTACTGTGTACACAGATGGATCCAAGGGAGAGGATGGCAAATTGGGGATAGGAATATATATTCCAATATGGAAAATGGCAAAAGAATATAGCATCACTGAAAATACATCCATTTTCACTGCAGAGATGGTGGCAATACTAAAAGCACTAGAAATATTCTCTAATAACCCTCCCAAAAACTGACATGTTTAACTGACTCTCTTTCAACAATTAAAGCACTTAGGAACTTATGAGAATGTAGTAGACCTGATATAGCAGAGGAGATATTTCTGGCTACTACATACTTATATTCCAGAGGATGTTCAGTCTTAATTGCTTGGATACCTTCACATGTTGGCATAGAGGGAAATGAAAAGGCAGATAAAGAAGCCAAGAAAGGTAAATCTGATAAAAATCTAATAAATGTAGGGACGAGTAAATCAGAGATTAAGAGCTTAATTAAATACTTAATAACAGATGAATGGAAAGCAGAGTGGGATAAAAATCTGAAAGGAAAACATGCATATAAGTTGTTCAAGGCTCCAACAAGAAAATGTCAGATATCTAGGGAATTGAAAATTCCCAGTAATAAGAAACTTCTCAGACTACAGTTGGGAAAAGGCTATTTCAGAATAGAAGAACCTAACTGTGCAGTATGTCTTCAAAACAATAATATAGAACATTTCTTGTTAAAATGTAAGAGGTATGAACACACGAGAATACCAATATTAGATTATTTGCAAGCATCAAACTTACCTATAAATATAGAAGAGGTGTTAAGAGTAGACAGACCTAGGGAACTGCATAATATAGTCAAACAATATTTAACACGAACAAATGTTAATATATAGTGACTAGGAATGTGAAGGTCTGATGCTGTTATTCCAATGCTTATGACTTTTAACAGATGAAAGTCAATTAAATATCTGTTAAAGTCAGTTATATAGCTGGAACCAACAGGCCTTTACACCCCTTCACTTTAATATTATTTTTGTTCAGAGTTTCTTCTTGATTTTTTTTTTTTTTTAACGTATAAGCACAATTGTGATTGTTCCTATTTCCAATGATTTGACAAATGTGATGCCACATTCTCATATCAGCAGTTTTTCATATTATTTGGAATTGAAAACAATATATATCCTAATTATAACCCATTAGAGGTTGAACGGGATATTTTTTTCATTAATATTTAATAAAAAATGAAAAAAAAGTTGGATTTGTAATTTAATATTCAAAGTGACCTCAGTGTTTCTCAGGCGTTATTATGTTTTGGCAAAGCTCGAAACAGTGTTATAATTAGTTTATTTAGAGTCCTTTTATTTTCAGTTTTGTATTAAATTTACATACCTATTGTCTTTTGCGATTGTTGGTTTTAATTTATATTAGTATTTGTTCTTTTTAATTTGGTGTTTTTTTTTACCCTTGTCTTTCCTTATACTATGCGTAGTCCATAATTTTGCTGTTTTTTAAATTATTTTTAAATTTTTGTTGATTAAATTCCTATTTCGTTGAATTTCTTTTCTCAAGTTTTATTATTGTTATTATTAATAGTATTGTCACTTATTAACCTTAGGCCCATATGTTTTTGTTTGTTTTGTGTATATATCATATGGATGCTAGTAGTCCTTTCCCGGTATTATATTTCATCAACCCAGCTCTTCTGTTAACAGAGTTCACTTATTTTTTTAATGGTGATTGGTGAATTGCATTCGGATATAACCAACGGATTTTAGCCTAAGTTAAAATTAACATGCCTCACCCTTAGAAGGCAAAACATAAAGCAACCACTAGGCCTACATTATTTTTAAAAGTCCATATGTTATACATAAAAACGTGACATTGGCTGAGGAATCATGTGAAATGCTAAAAATTGTTATTTGGTGTGAAAATGTAGGCCCTATCTGTCAAGTCTTGAGAAGTGTAGGCCTAGACCTGACTGGAAAAAAATAAATAAATAAAACAACCTCCCGAAGTAAAATAAAGAGTAAAATTGCAAACTAACACATATATAATTGGCAATAAAATGTTCAGAATATCAGTGCACATTTAGTTTGAAACTTATCTACACATGTTTATCACAGTCAGTTCAAAGATGTAATTTTATTAATTTAAAAAAATTGTTTTCAAAACCACATATTTCTGTTTAATAAAATTGGTACGGAATTTCTCTTCAGGTGATGATTTAAAAACAAGCAGTAGATATAAATGTTATTTCAGTAGGCCTATGTCTTTTGATATAAATAAAAAGTATAGGAAATTGAATGAAAAATCTTGTGAAATGCTTTAAATCATAATTTTATAAGAAAGTATGTGTGTTATTCATTGTGAAGTGCAGATGTTTCCTTTACTTAATTCTGACATCAGATGAACATCAGGCCCGGAGGATGTTAAAACGCCTGGATGAACTAGTCAGCTGGTGCAGAATGAGCTTCAAACCCAAGAAGTCGAGAAGCCTATCAGTCAGGAAAGGGAAGATAGCAGAAGACATATTCGTGGTTTCCAACCAAAGAACCCCTACTGTTATTGAGGAACCTGTTAAAAGTCTTGGCAGGGTGTACGATGCCTCATTAAAAGACTCGAAGGCAGTGCAACAGACAATAGAAATGGCAGACAGAGGGCTACAGATCATAGACCAAAGCAGACTCTTGGGAAAGTTCAAACTGTGGTGCCTCCAGTTCATGTTGATACAGAAGTTGCTGTGGCCACTGCTTATATATGAAATAAGCACAAGTACAGTCGAAGCTATAGAGCAGAAGGTCAACAAGTTCATGAGAAAGTGGCTAGGGGTACCACCAGGTCTGTCAGATGTAGCACTGTACTGCAAAAAGTCAAAACTTCTGCTTCCTTTCAAGTCAGTTGTTGAAGAGTACAAAGTTGGAAAGGCAAGGCTTGCAATGATGCTACGCGAGTCAGCTGATGACGTGGTTAAGTCCATTCAGCCCACACTGAAAACAGGAAGGAAGTGGAGAGTGGAAGAAGCTGTTGATGCTGCCCAAGAGTCACTCAAACTGAGGGAGGTAATCGGATACACACAGACGAATAGACGGGGATTTGGTCATGGAGACATCCGCTGGTGGTCCAAGGCATCAAGCAGGGAGCGCAGAGACATGGTTGTTCATGAGATACGAGAGGCTGAGAATGATAAGAGGTTGCAAAAAGCAGTGCAGCAGGTCCAACAAGGCCAATGGACTACATGGGAAGGAGCCCTGCAGAGGTCCTTGACATGGAATGATATATGGCATATGGCACCTCTTAGGCTCAGCTTCGTTGTTAGATCAATGTATGACCTGCTGCCGTCGGCCACCAACCTTGCGAAATGGGGAAAGTCGGATGATGAGCAGTGCCCCCTGTGCCAGGGGAGGCAGACACTCGAACACGTGCTCTCAGCGTGTAAGGTGTCATTAGGGCAAGGGCGATACACCTGGCGCCATAACAAAGTGCTAAATGAGCTTGCTGCGACAATAGATCTAGCAAGGATGAAGGCGAACAGCAAACCCAGGCCGAGCACTGCAAATACATACTTTCTGAGGGCAGGAAAGTCAGCACACCCCAAACCGAGTAAACCAGGTAGCAGTTTACCATGTCTTCTTGATTGTGCAAATGACTGGGAGATGGCGGTAGACCTACCTGGACGAGGGGCATATCCAGAGAGTATCAGAAAATTGCGGAGACGGCCGGATATAGTGCTTCATTCTTCTTCAACGCTTCAGGTCATACTGATTGAACTGACCGTGCCATTTGAATCCAGATTAGACGAGCAACATTCGTTCAAAGCGGCCAAATATAGTGATCTGGCCGCGGATCTGAGACACGAGGGGTTCACTACAAGGGTCATGGCTGTTGAAGTGGGCGCAAGAGGGCTTGTGGCTGCATCAATGTATGATCTATTGAAACTGTTGGGGCTGAAGGGACAGGCGAGAACAAGGGCACTGAAGAGGCTTAGTGAAACTGCCGAAAAGGCATCAGGCTGGCTGTGGAACAACCGCAATGGGCGATGGAAATCGTGACAATAAACGCTGCGGTACAGAAAACACCAGGAATTTTTCTAAGTCCACAAAACGCTGAGTTTTGTGGTGTACTAGTGAGCGGGCTGTGACTGAGGGGCAACAGGCGATGTATATTATAGGAGGTGTCAGAGTCAGAATTTCAGTGGCTACGCTCGGCGGCTTCGCGATGGTGTCTCAGTGTGTGCGACGGAAGGAACGGAATAATTTGTCTTCTCTTTGTTACTTTCACAATTGCCTCCACGGCTGGCGGAGTTGTGGATTAAAGTTGCTACCATAAGTGAAATGGGTTCATTTTCGATACAAGACAACAGGAGGCTGAGACGCTTGGGAGTCATGACCCAAGTGGGCCCGCCCCACTTAGAGTGTAAAGGAGTATACTGGGCCGAAACACTTGTCCGATGGGGGGACTTCTTCTAATGATCAGATTGCCTCCTGTTGTATCGCTCTGTAAAGAGTTTCCTATCATCTTTCAGGTCCAGTTTAATCTATGGCCATAAAATGTTCAGAATATCAGTACACATTTAGTTTGAAACATATCTACACATTTGTATCATTATCACACACATATATAATTTTGTTTTAAAGAGAAGCGCATATTTTTTTTTTAACACATCACCTAAAATGGTGCATTTTCCCCCTAAATTTTGTTTAGAAAACAGGCAGTAAAAATATAGGACCTACAATGAATCAGTAGTTTCATGTGCTGTGAATAAAAATATGGGAAAAGGGCTTATAAATCCCATGAAATATTTTAAAACTATTTTGTTATGTGAAAAAGTGTCTGTGTCTAGTGAAGCGTAGACCTGATTGAAAATAACCTTAAAAAACGATTAAGTAAATGTGTATCCATTTTAAAACACATCATCCATTTTTTGTCACAATCACTTCACAGATATAATTTTTAGGACTCTTTTTTTTCCAAAACCGCATATTTCTGTAAAAGCCAAAGATTAAACTACTATAACTAATATTATTTACATATAACAAATCATATTTTATATTTCGCAGAATAATTTTGCCACTATTCGTATGGTAGTCATAAATACATTGTGGCTGGTTTTGACACCCAGTGCAATAATGATAGGCGTGCTGATGACAGACAGGTGTGCTGCAGAGGACACAGTTCTTATCTGTTTTTGTATAACAAATAAGATCACTTGTGTCCCAAAAGTTCTTGAAAGCTGAGGTTGCTTGAGGTCTAATAATATCAGTATAGCTACATTTTCTTGGATACTTAGTGTACTCGGAGCAGCAGAAGCATCAGTTAGTTTGTGAAGCGAATTTCTTTTGAACTACAGCATAATGAAAACAGTATAACATTGAAGCGCAGACCTCCTCTGCTACAAGCAAACAGAAGAAATTTTTTTTTCAAATTATTTTTAAAGTTTTCTATTATGTACACTATAATAGCTGAGTCTTTGGTTCAGAGGGTCATACCCATTCATTGAATTTTTGTATTCATCTATAATTGCCAGCTTTACAATGTGCTTCCATGTGGTTATGGTCTCTACTTAGGCTTGAGAAAACACATGGAAAACTGATGCCTTGGTCTTTTTATCTCTAAAGGCTGTACACAACATCTTGCTTGTTTGTGTCATGTACCATTTATATTCAAGATAACTAAGGTGCAGAGTTTTCCATTTCAATTGAAAATTTCTTAAGATAATGTTGTGAGTGCCGGTGTAGTATTGCTGCTTCTTCTGTAAGATGTCATGAGTACTTTTGAGGTATAATTCCTCTCAGTAAATGAATGATAGTCTGTACCCAAAGGCTGTAATGGGGTCTGAAAAATATTTAGAGCTTGGCCACTGTTTGAATCCACTTCAAGATCATATGATGTCTCTGAACCAAAATATATGAACATGTTCACCACATATCAAGTTGCTGAATCACATAAACCAAAGACTTTTATGTGATATCTGCTTGGTTCATGTGGATTATATTGCTTGTATTGCCATCTGCTTTTGTACCCTAAGTCTGTTTCATCCAAACTGCTGAGGTTTTGGAATGAGTGAAATGCATTCTGAAATTTTTATAACAAAATGCTCATAAATGGTTCAATCTTTTCTTGTCCTTGTGAGTGTTCTATTTCTTAAAAACATATGACTAGGCCAAGATGTGTACAATTCTGCAGATGTACACCAGTAGTCATGAATGAATGGTTTCTTCTGAATCCCAATATTTATTAGGACAGCAGTAAATTTATCCAATTAGGGGTATGTGACTTTGGTCCCTCGAGCAATGCATTCCTTGACAACTGAGGCAACAATAAAAGCTCTAACTAAGATCTTCCTTCACGAATTCTTTCCTGACTCAATTGTTTCAGATAATGGAACACAGTTTACGTTGGTTAAGTTTCAACAATTCTGTTTACTACATGGAATTGAGCATCTAATGAGAGCACCCATTCCATCCAGCTTCAAATTGAGAGACAGAACGCTTTGTCCACACCTTCAAAACCTCAATGGCAAAGATTTACTGGGAAGGAAAGACACGACATCGAGCTCTGGATGAACTACTGTTTGCCTACCAGACAACACCAAATTCTATCACTGGTAATTCCCCTGCTGAGTTGTTACATAGGCGTCAGCCAAGAACACAATTATCATTGCTAATGCCTCAGCACGAACGAAGAAGTACAACAGCTGGAGTTAAAGGCTCAAGATTCAGAATTGGAGACCCTGTGTAGGTAAGGAACTTCTCAAAAGGTGATCCTTGGATGCATGGTCACATCATAAGAACTATCGGTTGCATGATGCATACAGTTCATCTGAGTAACAACATGAATGTAAGGAAGATTCAAAACCAGTTAAGACCGGGAAGTCTCATGAAGATCAGACCACCCACCAATGACAGCTATGATGACATTTTACTCAACAAAGCCATCATGGATTAAGTTACCAAGGCAGCACCTAATCTACAGCTTGACGACTCAGAGCCTATCACAGAAGACAGAAGTGTGGTGGATGTTGCAGTGCCTCCATGAAGATCTCAAAGACAATGAAGACTAGTTGTCAGATTTTGATCCTAGCTCTTAATTGCTGGGGAGTAAGAGTTAAAGTTTAGAATGGAACACCAGCTTCATTCCTGTTATATCGGCTTTGTTTGGTAATATGCGATGACCGCACGAACCGGATGTTGTTGGGTGATTAGCGGAACAGACACACGTTTTTTCCACTGTATGGTGTTGGGTGGCAATCAGCTAGGAACATACGTTCCTTATCATGTTTTCATTGTGTACATATTCATCTTGGTCGTCAGTCTGTGTGTTCTGTTGAAGTATATAAATTGTGGGTTCTTTATACAAGGCCTTATTTATTATTGGGTGAATGGAATACACAACACTGACGACAAGGTACACAACAGTTTGTGATTGCAGTAGCATCTTTCAATCGCTTATCTTAGAAAGCAGGGCCTTGCCATCAATGTCTGTGACATAAAAGCTTGCCAGATCTGTGCACTTCTGACGGATCTCTTAAGAACTATCTAACTTGATAAGAGTATCAGTGTTGAAGGAATTCAAATTCCATGTTTATATTCTTCAGTTGACTGAATGGTATTGAAATTTCCTGCTGTAGTCTGTCTAGGATGCAGCTTATCACTCGCACAATCTCATCCTCTTCCATAAGTGTAAAGTCTTTTGCTAGTTCACCGGGCATCACATGTTGACCTTCAACTTTGATGTGTTGCACCTCTTTTTGCACACCACAAAGCATCCATTATCTGGGAACTTTGTGGTGCTGAAAAGGTCATTGCTTAGCATGCTGTTACGCGTAAGAATTATTATGACATGAGATGGTCATGCTTATTCATTGTGTCCGAAATTATTCATTCTAATATTCAGGATCTTGTATGTGTAAGAAGTAAGAAATATGGCTCTGCTGAGACTTTATTGGCTATGTCATAAATATGATAATTATTATTGTGTAATGCACAGACTCAGTCGGACTATTTTCAAATAAGTGCAATGTTCAGATGATTTCAAAGTGTAAGGACAAACTTTAATTGTTGGCCCAATATAATTTGCCTTATGGACTTCATCACTGGCTTCCTAGCGCAGTGGTCTATGGTTCAATTCCCAGATGAAGTGGGATTTTTTTAGGCTACAAACGGCTCCTGGGTCGACCCAGCCCCAAATGGGTACCAGAGCAACTCTGGGAAGGTTAAGGAGGCCGGTATGATGCTGACCACATCACTCCTAGAGTGTAGACGGTCAAGAAAATATGGGCCTAACACCATATTCCCAATATGCCTCAATGGGTGTGTAATGGGATCCTTTACCTTTTTTTATGGACTTCATGTCAATTGTAACCTGTGTGGATCCTCAGAGTGAGAAGTGGAAGATGTCTAATAAATATTGTGCTGTCCTATTTTTCACATTTGGTCTGTACATTTAAAACTGCTTCTTTGCAAACAATGTCACTGGTTTTGTTAAGTTCTCTTTCGAGAGACTCCAAATCTATGATGTTCCTTCATGGGTCTTTTAATCGTTTTTGTATGTGGTCAATGTTTTCCAAGAATTTTATACCAGAAATAAAGCAAAGCTTTGATGTGAAATTAAAAACATTTTGAAGAAGCTTCTCAAGTACATCTGCCAATTCATCATTTTTTTTTATAAATGACTTTAACAGCTTCTGCTCTCAAAGACCAATGGAGTTGCTTCTGTGCAACATGGGCTTTGGGAAAAAAAATTTATAGCGTATAGGTTTTCTACCTAGAGAGGACGTACGGCAGCTCACTAACGTTAGTTGTGATCATACAGCCAAAGAAGAGGAATACTTTGGATTTGAAGTCAAAAATGACATTGACAGAATCTATTGAAACAGAACAGATTTGAATTGTTTTATTAGGACACATGTGTTTGTAGAGAAACGACCTGAATTGTTGGTGTCACTTCCTTTGTGCCCAGGGTGACCTCTACCCCTGCCCTCCCTTCACTATGCCACTGGTGTGGGGGCCTTGCTTCTGTATGTCTTGGATTAAAATCTGAACGGAAGATATGAATATGCAAGATCATGTGCATTATGTAGACAATTAAATCTAAAACTGCAGATACTAAATACTTTATATCTCAATTATAACTATTATGGACTTACTTACTTACTTAGTCGTTCCCCTTCTACCGTGAGGTGTAGAGGTACTTATTATGGACTTACTTACTTACTTAGTTGTTCCCCTTCTACCGTGAGGTGTAGAGGTACTTATTATGGACTTACTTACTTACTTAGTCGTTCCCCTTCTACCGTGAGGTGTAGAGGTACTTATTATGGACTTACTTACTTACTTAGTCGTTCCCCTTCTACTGTGAGGTGTAGAGGTACTTATTATGGACTTACTTACTTACTTAGTCGTTCCCCTTCTACCGTGAGGTGTAGAGGTACTTATTATGGACTTACTTACTTGCTTAGTCGTTCCCCTTCTACCGTGAGGTGTAGAGGTACTTATTATGGACTTACTTACTTACTTAGTCGTTCCCCTTCTACCGTGAGGTGTAGAGGTACTTATTATGGACTTACTTACTTACTTAGTCGTTCCCCTTCTACCGTGAGGTGTAGTGGTACTTATTATGGATTGAACAGAATTTTTTTTTTATTAATTAAAAAAAAATGCTGCAAGCCCTCCTTGCAATCTGGCAATGTTGAAGAGTTATGCACGTTTGATGATTGTATGTCTGTGATGTCATTTTCAACAATCTGGCAATGTTGAAGAGTTATGCACGTTTGATGATTGTATGTCTGTGATGTCATTTTCAACAATCTGGCAATGTTGAAGAGTTATGCACGTTTGATGATTGTATGTCTGTGATGTCATTTTCAACAATCTGGCAATGTTGAAGAGTTATGCACGTTTGATGATTGTATGTCTGTGATGTCATTTTCAACAATCTGGCAATGTTGAAGAGTTATGCATGTTTGATGATTGTATGTCTGTGATGTCATTTTCAACAATCTGGCAATGTTGAAGAGTTATGCATGTTTGATGATTGTATGTCTGTGATGTCATTTTCAACAATCTTAGTCATAGAGCTAAATCAAGTTTCAAAGTGTTTCTCTGAACCAATGCTTCTTAATTTTTCTAGAAGTCCCCCACCCCTTTACAGCATCTTAAGAAATCATAAGCCTTATTACCTTCTAGCTCACAAAAGATGCTAGAAATGCAAAACAGAGGTTAAAATATGTCTTCTTGTATTAAATGTAAAACAGAGGTAAAAATATGTCTTCTTGTATTAAATGTAAAACAGAAGTAAAAATATGACTTCTTGTATTAAATGTAAAAAAGAGATAAAAATATGTCTTCTTGTATTAAATGTAAAACAGAGGTAAAAATATGTCTTCTTGTATTAAATGTAAAACAGAGGTAAAAATATGTCTTCTTGTATTAAATGTAAAACAGGTAAAAATATGTCTTGTATTAAATGTAAAACAGGTAAAAATATGTCTTCTTATATTAAATGTAAAACAGAGGTAAAAATATGTCTTCTTGTATTAAATGTAAAACAGAGGTAAAAATATGTCTTCTTGTATTAAATGTAAAACAGAAGTAAAAATATGTCTTCTTGTATTAAATGTAAAACAGAGGTAAAAATATGTCTTCTTGTATTAAATGTAAAACAGAAGTAAAAATATGTCTTCTTGTATTAAATGTAAAACAGGTAAAAATATGTCTTCTTGTATTAAATGTAAAACAGAGGTAAAAATATGTCTTCTTGTATTAAATGTAAAACAGAGGTAAAAATATGTCTTCTTGTATTAAATGTAAAACAGAAGTAAAAATGTCTTCTTGTATTAAATGTAAAACAGAGGTAAAAATATGTTTTCTTGTATTAAATGTAAAACAGATGTAAAAATATGTCTTCTTGTATTAAATGTAAAACAGAAGTAAAAATATGTCTTGTATTAAATGTAAAACAGAAGTAAAAATGTCTTCTTGTATTAAATGTAAAACAGAGGTAAAAATATGTCTTCTTGTATTAACTCTTAGTATATGAGCGGCCTTCTAGAGAGGCCGATGATCGATCCCCGTCAATAGCGAAAATTTATAGCTGAATGCATGTTTCAAACCACTGATCAATTTAGTTACGTGCATGATGTAGGGGTTTCATTTCTTCACATTTTGATATATAACACTTATGTTATCTTTATAAATAAATTATTTATTGCAAAATCTGTAATGGTAGTCATGAAAGGCAGCTCGTATACTAAGAGTTAAATGTAAAACAGAAGTAAAAATATGTCTTCTTGTATTAAATGTAAAACACAGGTAAAAATATGTCTTCTTGTATTAAATCTAAAACAGAGGTAAAAATATGTCTTCTTGTATTAAATGCAAAGAAAAATTTCATTTTATTTGTACTTTTGTGCAGTAGTGTGTCAGTAAAATTAGGAAACTGTTCTAAAACATGAGTGCTTTTATGATTAATGTCTAGCATTATTTCATACAGCTGTGAACATATTATAATTAATTTTAAAATATAATTTGCACCAATATTCAAGGTTAATGCGTGAAGTCCAATATATACATTAAATTCACACTATTAGTATTATTTTTCACAAAATACATTTAAGTTCTGTATATTATACTGGGTTTGTAAGTATTTGCTTTCTAAAGTATCTGACATGTCTCCCACCCCCAGAAGTTGTGTTTTCCAACTAATAACAGAATACACCAGACTCACCAAGCACATACACTAATTAAACCTCAACACTTAAACCTAACTGCCACTACTATTAATAAACATCTGTATGAAAAATCAACTGGCTATAGGGGGAAGCATATTTCTACATACAAGAATGCATAGAGCAAAATGGTTATGACCAGACCATAAATAAGTATAGATCATGATTACCTGAAGTAAAGGTATACAGAGGAGCAGATGCAGAATCAGATCACCATCTTCTGATAGCAAAAACAAAAATAAAACTCAAAAAATTGTGTATAATGTGGATTATCTAAGAAATCAAGAAATAAGAGACAAAGTTTCAATCACAGTATCCAACACATACTAATTACTTCAACAACTGGATGATGAAGCAGATACGGAAGACCACTGGCAACAAGTAAAAAATATATGGAACAAGACATGTGGAGATGTACGGTACTTGGAAAAAGAGAACATCAGCACAAGGCATTGATAAAAACAGAAACCAAAAACAAGATAGAAGACAGGACAAACAAGAAAGCAGATACAAATCTTCAACTCAAATGTCAAGTCAGTCCTATTGTATGGCTCTGTAAGATGGAGAACAACAAAAAATAGTTACAGATTTTCATAAATGGAAACTTGCATAGATTATAAGGTTTAAAATGGTATTACAAAGTCACAAATGTGGAACTGATGACAAGAACTAGACAAGTTTCAGTGAAACAAGAGACGATAAAATGATGCTGCCGATGGATAGGACACACAGTGAAGAAACCTGTTGATAGCATTACAAGGGGGCCTTGTTTTGAAATCCCCAGGGAAAGAAAGGCAGAGGTAGACTAAATACACGTAAAGAGAGCTAGAGACAAATGAAACTGATGAAGAAACCGTGGAAAGAACTTGGCATGTATTTGTTGAAGGCCTATGTTAACATGTGACAGGAGAACTTGGCATGTATTTGTTGAAGGCCTATGTTATCATGTGACAGGAGAACTTGGCATATATTTGTTGAAGGCCTATGTTAACATGTGACATGAGAACTTGGCATGTATTTGTTGAAGGCCTATGTTAACATGTGACAGGAGAACTTGGCATGTATTTGTTGAAGGCCTATGTTAACATGTGACAGGAGAACTTGGGATGTATTTGTTGAAGGCCTATGTTAAGATGTGACAGCAGAACTTGGCATGTATTTGTTGAAGGCCTATGTTAACATGTGACAGGAGAACTTGGCATGTATTTGTTGAAGGCCTATGGTAACATGTGACATGAGAACTTGTCATGTATTTGTTGAAGGCCTATGTTAACATGTGATAGGAGAACTTGGCATGTATTTGCTGAAGGCATATGTTATCATGTGACAGGAGAACTTAGCATATATTTGTTGAAGGCCTATGTTAACATGTGACAGGAGAACTTGGCATGTATTTGTTGAAGGCCTATGTTAACATGTGACAGGAGAACTTGGCATGTATTTGTTGAAGGCCTATGCTCCTTGAGGAAGTGAAAAGGTATATTGATTATTGACCACCAATCACACACACTTTAATCAATACCATTTAACAGCCTCAGAACACATACAAACACTTTAATCAATACCATATAACAGCCTCAGAACACATACTCACACTTTAATCAATACCATTTAACAGCCTCAGAACACATACACACACTTTAATCAATACCATTTAACAGCCTCAGAACACATACACACACTTTAATCAATACCATTTAACAGCCTCAGAACACATACACACACTTTAATCAATACCATTTAACAGCCTCAGAACACATACACACACTTTAATCAATACCATTTAGCAGCCTCAGAACACATACACACACTTTAATCAATACCATTTAACAGCCTCAGAACACATACACACACTTTAATCAATACCATGTAACAGCCTCAGAACACATACACACACTTTAATCAATACCATTTAGCAGCCTCAGAACACATATACATTCTTCAACTTGGCATTAGCTGCAAAAGGGTAACAAGCTCATCAACCCTTATTTGTCAACAACAACAACCTCTTGTTAAGAAGAAATAGTCTAAACTTTCAAATTCTCTTCTTGTGAGTTCATTTTTATGCCAGTAAGCATTTTACTGAGTTTATGCAACTGTAGACAGTACTGTTTTTATTTTTTTTTTCAAACATTCATGTACTTTATAATAGCCATAAATGATTATCAAAACACATTAAAAAATCAGTCAAAATATATGTAATAATTAAAATATATCATTTACTGTAATCAAAATTCAGGTTCTGATGAATATAAACAGGAGTATAATGAAAGCTTCCAGAATCATAATGCTAATACTGAGGTGAGATGTTGTATGTATTGTTGTTTAAACAAACTATATCAGACAGTTAATTAACTTTAAATGTTGATTGTACCGATGTTTGGACAAACTATATCAGAAAGTTCATTAACCCTATATATGTATGTACTGTTGTTTAAACAAACTATATCAGACAGTTAATTAACTTTAAATGTTGAATGTACTGTTGTTTAGACAAACTATATCAGACAGTTAATTAACCTTATATGTTGAATGTACTGATGTTTAGACAAACTATATCAGACAGTTAATTAACCTTATATGTTGAATGTACCGTTGTTTGGACAAACTATATCAAACAGCTGGTTTGATTTGGTTTGGTTTTTAAGGACTATCTTCATTGCACACAGATATGGCCATCAGTGCTTTGATCTCCTCCCTTAGATCACACAAGGAGAATCTCAGCACAGTTCACAAACTCCACAGCACCGGCGAGAATCCCATTATGTGTATATTATGTATAGGAATCACTTACTTACTTACTTAGTCGTTCCCCTTCTACCGTGAGGTGTAGAGGTTTGGAAGAGAGAGCGCCAGACTATCCTATCGGCTGTTTTCCTCTTGGCCTGGTTCCACTCCAGTCCTCGGTCCTTCAAAGATTGTCTAATGTTGTCCTCCCAGCGGACTCTGGGTCATCCTGGGGGTCTGGATCATTGGCTCTTTGTTTCCCATGCTTGTCGGGTAGCCGATCTTCTCCCATTCTGCAGACATGGCCAAACCATCTTAATTGGGACTGTTCTACTTGGGTCTGCAGGGGTGGCATTTTAGGCCTTGACGTATCGTCTGGTTGCGGACCATGTCTCTTCTTGTTATTTCAACCGCCTTCCTCAGATACCTCAATACCTCATTTCTGAGGTTTGGATCTGGCTTTTGTGGGTTGTAGTCATTGCCCATGACTCGCATCCATATGTCAAGACTGGGACATAGGTGGAGCGGTATACAGCCATCTTCGTTTTCTTACCAACCTCTCTCTTGCTGAGGAATCCTTGATTTATGGCCTGAAAAAGTCTCCCAGCTGCTGCTTTTCGAGTGGACAACTCTTCTTTGATGCCTCCCTTTCGTTCTATAATAGCTCCGAGATATTTAAAGTGGTCGACCTGCTCCAGGACCTGTTCTCCCAGCTTAATCTGATGTCTTCTTTCTTCTTGTGATATCACCATGGATTTTGTTTTAGAGCTACTTATGACCATCCCTCTCTTCTCCAGCTCTTCTTTCCAGACTTGCAGGTTGGATTGGAGATGTGCCTCTGATTTAGCAATCAGGGCAACATCATCAGCAAATGCCAGCTCTGAAATACAGACCTGTCTCATCTTCCAGTACCCCACTGAATACTTTCTTGTTCTCTCCTTACATGACTTGATAACATCGTCCATGAGGAGTATGAAAAGATAAGGTGACAGGATATAACCTTGTCTTACACCAGTGGTGGTCCTGAACTCTTCTGACTTATGGTTTGCTGTCCTCACATAGTTCCTGCAAGACTTTTAGAAGCTCTGTATAGCATGAATCAGAGGTGCTGGAATGTTCTTCCTTGCCAAACAGTCCCAAAGTTTGCTCCAGGGGACCCTGTCAAATGCCTTTTCCAGATCTATGAAACAAAGATGGATCTTACTCTTATACTCAAGGGTCTTTTCACTCAGCTGTCTGACTGTGAAGATAAGGTCTTGAGTACTTTGGTTTGCTTGGAATCCGCACTGGACCTCATCCAATTGTGGCTCAGCTAGGCGTCGGAGTCTCTGCACTAGGATTCTAGAGTAGATTTTACCAGGGACACTGAGAAGGGATATGCCTCTATGGTTTCCACATTGTCGATTGTCAGCTTTTTTGAAAATTGGTGTTATGATGGCAATCTCCCAATCCTTTGGTATGGTCTTGTTGCACCATGCTGCCTGTAGGACCCTTAAGAGTAATAGGTCGCCTGATGCTCACATGTACTTAACCATTTCTGGTGTTATACCATCATGCCCTGCTGCTTTGCCCATCTTGATTTTCTCCAGTGCTGCCTTCAGTTCTTCCATCTTTATGTCATCTTCATCACCATTTGTATCCTCTTCTGTGCTAGTGGTTATCATTTCTGATGCTCTACCTTGCTCACCATCAAGGAGTTCTGAGAAATATTCTTTCCATCTTTCCATTACTTCCTTCGGGGCAGTAAGCAATTTGCCTTGCTTGTCCTTTATAAATTTGAGAGGGCATTGTTTTTCCTTCCTCATGTTCTTTAGGGTCTTATAGAACAATTTCTGGTTTTCTTGTGCATCTTTTTCTAGTTTTTCTCCAAATTCTTCCCAGGACTTCTGTTTTGCTGCTAGCACCTTGTTCTTTGCTTCTGTTCTGAGTATCACATATTCTCTATATTTCTCTATTTGTCCTGCTGTGTTTTTAGCTCCTAAGTATTGTTTCCATGCCATTTTTTCTCTCTTATTTTCTCTTTGACTTCCTCTGTCCACCAAGGTGTCCTCTTTCTCTTGTTCCCAAGTCGGACTTCACCACATGCTTCTGCAGCAGCTGTCTTTATGATGTCCTTGAATTTAAGCCACAAGGGTTTCCAAGTTATCAGGTTGTTCTTCTGTGTTTCTCACCGCTGTAGCAATAAGCCCCTGATATCTGGTCTTAATTTCTGGCTCTCTCAGCTTGTAGGTCTTAATGCTCATTTCTTCCATTCATTTACTTAGTTTCTTGCGTGGAGCTGGGCAGTTCCTAGGCTGAGCAACTCTTTCAGTTGTTCTTTTGATTGTAATCAAGTAGTGATCACTTCCAATCTCTGGCCCCCTCCAGACTCTAGCATCCCGGACATATTTGAATGAGCTCCTCCTAACAATGGCATAGTCGATCACTGACTTCTCATTCTTTGTTGGTTCACACCTAGTGTATGCATGTATGCGCTTATGGGGGAACTTTGTGTTGGTAATGATCAGATTTTGCTCACTGCAGAATCTGAGGAGTCGCTTTCACATATCAACAAAAACTCTGTGTCATTTTCCGGTGCGCCTTATTTTCAATATCCCAAATAGTGCCGCATTTATCAGCACTAACTCAAACTCAATAAATCTAACATGTGGTGTGCATGGGCAGACACCACAATTGTCATTGAGAGTATCTTCTCCATATCTTCCGATAACTCCACCCCATCTAGCATGGTCATTTCCAACTCTGGCATTGAAATCTCTGAGCATGATAATTTCATCTAGGCAGTCATCCACTGTCCTTTGAAGCAGCTCGAAGAATTCCTCCTTGACCTCTGCTCTCTCATCCTTATTTGGCCCATACACTATGACCAGGTTGACTATGGTTTCTCCTTCTTTTAGTTTTACAACCATAATGCGCTCCGAGACAAAGTTCCATCCTTTGATACTATCTTTCTGGTTTTTGGCCACAATGCAACCCATGCCCCCTTTAGCTCTTTCAGATGTGGGTACACCACTGTATAGCAGCGTGTTGCCATCGAGATCCATGACTCCTTGTCCCTTTTTCTTTGTTTCGGTAATAGCCAGGATTTCTAGTTTTGCTTTCCTCATCTTTTCCACCAGCTCCTCTTCTTTCCCATTTATACTTCTTGTGTTCCAAGTTCCATAAGTCATAGTCTGTAGTCCGTTCCAGTTCGTCACCTTTAGAATCAGTCCGGTTTTCTCTCTTATATTACTCGTAATCATAGTTTAAAGCAAACAGGTGATTGGCCTGTTGTGCCTTTGCATGGTGGAGGGGCTGCCTCCTTATGGCCTTCATGCAGGCCACCCTCCTCCTTTTTCATCCGGGCTTGGCATAGGAATCACACATTTTATAAATATTTTTTTTTGTGGTGGGTAGGTTTCATAATATTTAAATTTTGCCAGGGCAGCAGCCTGATAAGCCATGCGACTTTCAACTGCTGTAGGATTTTTAACGTGCACAACTTCTACATGGTACCTCCTATTTTTTGCCCTTATCCGAGAAGGCTAGGCATCTGATCTCACTACCCACGAAACCAGGGGGGAGTATGACATAATTAGGACCATTGATTCTGAACAAAAAAATGTCAATAAATTATAACCCCTCAACTGGAACTCAAACAGGGTACCTCTTGAATACGAGGTGGATGCCATACCTCAGAGCCACTCTGACCCCTAATCAGACAGTTAATTAACCTTACATGTTGTTTGTACCATTGTTTAGAGAAATACCAGACAGTTAATTAAACTTATATGTTGTGTATATCATTGTTAAGACAAGCTTTATCAGACAATTAATTAACATTATATGTTGTATGTACCATTGTTTAGACAAACTATCAGACAGTTAATTAACCTTATATGTTGTATGTACCATTGTTTATATAAACAGACAGGTCATTGACCTTATATGTCACCATTGTCCTGGTCACCCCCTATGGAGGATAGAACCACTACTACAGGAAGCTTACACTAAACATTCACAAGCTCTTATTGTGATGGTATCTGAAGCTATTTGTATGATATGATGTTGCCAGTCTCATGATCAGCCTTAAAATAGTACCTTGTACAACATCCTGAGGGAGCAATATTGCCACTCTTTCTTTATCTCATCAGAGATCCCAGAACCTAAAAGTGGCCTTTATAATAGTGTCTTATACAACATCTTGAGGGAGCAATATTTCTTTGTCTCATCAGAGATCCCAGAAACTACAAGAGGTCTTATAATAGTGCCTTGTACAACATCCTGAGGGAGCAATATTCCCACTCTTTCTTTGTCTCATCAGACATCCAAGACACTACAAGGGGCATTATTAGACAAGTGTGTTTGTTATTTCAGTGTTTTAGTTATTTTTTTGTTTTTGACACAAACAATTCAAATGGTTTTTTGAGTTTGAAAATTCACTCTGACCTTATAGGGTCTTATTTCATGTAAAAAAAAATTGTGCTATGTATATTTGTATATGTGTGTGTTTATAAGTATATACATGAGCATTTATCTGTGCATGTAAACATAAGTGTATGTGTTTGTGTATGTGCAGGTGAGTATGTCTTTGTATGTATGCAAGAGTGATAGCAATAATGAGAAAATTATTACAGAAAAACATCTCTACCCTACATTTTAATATTGTGTATTACATACAAGTGTCACAAATACAGGGAGAAATTAAGTCCAATACAAACATATCAATCTTCAACTCCAGTGTCAAGGCCATTCAATTATATAGACCTAGCTCTTGTCAGTCATGGAGACACCTTGAGCTGATAGTATACAAGAGGAGTTGGCATACATTTGTTGATGACCCAGGCTTTTTTGGGAGCTAGAAGTGATAATGATGATGTGTGATAAATGCCTGGATTGATCAAAATTTGTTTCAGACTGATTGTGACAACAGCTGTATTAAAACTAAGATACAGTATACTGACTTCTTGGACATTCCAAAAAGTCAACAACAATTATGCTTATCTGGAGATGAGAAAGGTATATATAACAGCAATGTTATTATTTTAATTCATTTTTTTGGCTGAGAAGTTTACATGATTTAAATATCTGTACAGTATAACATTTAATACAAAGCAGCGAGTGGGCCTTTCTTAGAGAATTAAATCTATTTACAAATTTTAATTAAACTTGCTTAATATATACATAATGGAGATAGAGACTGTTACTGCAGTAACCAGGGTAGTTATTGTGTCACACTCTCAGTCCATGCTTTTAAAGGTTCAAAATGAATGTCTGTTGCATGAGTAGAAAACATTTATAGAGGCCTTGAATCTTCAGAAGCTGGTGTGAATCAACTGTACAAGTCATTCAGGTGTATGGCATGGCATTAAGAGTGCTGACAGACTAACTACATGTGCACCCATTGCAGGAATGCTAGTCCTGCACAAGGGAGAGATACTGAGGACAGTTAATGATCATCTGTTAGAAAACAACATGGCAGTAGATGAATCAACAAGGCTAAGATAGCTGGAATGTAGCACCAAACATAAGACTAGCTGGTATAACATATGAGAGGATACATCCAACATGTATACAATCAGGATGCTACAGTACAGTAAGCATTCATACACTTCAACATTTGCTGAGGAAGAATTAGCACCAATGGTTTTGCCTGGAGGGCAATGATGTTGATCCTGAATAACAGTCACATAATTATCAGGAGTTTGCTAATTTGTTTGTTTACTACATTTTGCTAACAAATTTTAACTAAACATATAAGACATGCAATTTATTATTTATCTTTGCTCATTATTTTTATTATTACAGATGTCTATTCTTGTCACATGTGCAACACTCATTTCTTCCATCTTGATGTAATGGATGAGCATATGAAAGCAGTACACAGAGATGGACACTGGGAGTTTGATAATAAATGCAGTGATCTTCAGAATGTGTTACCACAGGACAGTGGAGATAACATGAATGAAGCAGTGAATAAGATTGAAGATGCCACTTTTACTGATGTAGCAAGAGAAGATAGAATCAACCTGAGACTCACTTGTAATGAAGCATCAGTGAACCTCATCAACAGTCAGGAAAGGACTGTTAAAATGTTTGACAACCTATATAGTAATACATCAGTTTGCAAAAATCAAATCTGCAACACAAATTGTAGTAAACCATTTTCTGCCAATGAGATAAATGTTCAGCATTCTATGACTGACAGAGCTGTTGCTGCTTGCAGTGATTTAAGCACTCAGTCTCATGAGAATATAGAGGAAGACAAGTCCTACAAGTGTGATATTAATGGTGCATCATTTTTTGTGAAAGATAACCTACAGCAACATAAAAGAATACATACAGGAGAGAAGCCTTACAAGTGTGATTTTTGTGGAGAAGCATTTACTCAGACAGGAAAACTACAAAGTCATAAGAGAATACATACAGGAGAGAAGCCTTACAAGTGTGATGTTTGTGGAGCAGCATTTACTGAGAGTGGTAATCTACAAAAACATAAAAGAATACATACAGGAGAGAAGCCTTACAAGTGTGATGTTTGTGGAGCAGCATTTACTCAAAACAGTTGTCTACAAACACATATAAGAATACATACAGGAGAGAAGCCTTACAAGTGTGATGTTTGTGGTGCAGCATTTACTCTGAGCAGTACTCTACAAAAACATAAAAGAATACATACAGGAGAGAAGCCTTACAAATGTGATGTTTGTGGAGCAGCATTTACTGAGAGTGGTAATCTACAAAAACATAAAAGAATACATACAGGAGAGAAGCCTTACAAGTGTGATGTTTGTGGAGCAGCATTTACTGAGAGTGGTAATCTACAAAAACATAAAAGAATACATACAGGAGAGAAGCCTTACAAGTGTGATGTTTGTGGAGCAGCATTTACTCAAAACAGTTGTCTGCAAACACATATAAGAATACAAGTGGGAAGATTACAAGTGTGATGTTTGTGGAACAGCATTTACTGAGAGTAGTAATCTACAAAAACATAAAAGAATACATACAGGAGAGAAGCCTTACAAGTGTGATGTTTGTGGAGCAGCATTTACTCTGAGCAGTACTCTACAAAAACATAAAAGAATACATACAGGAAAGAAGCCTTACAAGTGTGATGTTTGTGGAGAAGCATTTACTCAGAGAGGAAAACTACAAAGTCATAAGAGAATACATACAGGAGAGAAGCATTACAAGTGTGATGTTTGTGGAGCAGCATTTACTCTGAGCAGTACTCTCCAAAAACATAAAAGAATACATACAGGAGAGAAGCCTCACAAATGTGATGTTTGTGGAGCAGCATTTACTGAGAGTGGTAATCTACAAAAACATAAACGAATACATACAGGAGATAAGCCTTACAAGTGTGATGTTTATGGAGCAGCATTTACTCAGAGTGGTAATTTACAAAAACATAAAAGAATGCATACAGGAGAGAAGCCTTACAAGTGTGATGTTTGTGGAGAAGCATTTACTCCAAGAGGAAAACTACAAAGTCATAAGAGAATACATACAGGAGAGAAGCATTACAAGTGTGATGTTTGTGGAGCAGCATTTACTGAGAGTGGTAATCTACAAAAACATAAAAGAATACATACAGGAGAGAAGCCTTACAAGTGTGATGTTTGTGGAGCAGCATTTACTCAAAACAGTTGTCTACAAACACATATAAGAATACAAACAGGAGAGAAGCCTTACAAATGTGATGTTTGTGGTGCAGCATTTACTCTGTGCAGTACTCTACAAAAACATAAAAGAATACATACAGGAAAGAAGCCTTACAAATGTGATGTTTGTGGAGCAGCATTTACTGAGAGTGATAGTCTACGAAGTCATAAAAGAATACATATGGAGAGAAGCCTTACAAGTGTGATGTTTGTGGTGCAGCATTTACTCTGAGTGGTAATCTACAAAAACATAAAATTTTACACACAGGAGAGAAGCCTAACAAGTGTGATGTTTGTGGAGAAGCATTTATTCAGAGAGGAAAACTACAAAGTCATAAGAAAATACATACAGGAGAAAAGCCTTACAAGTGTGATGTTTGTGGAGCAGCATTTACTCAAAGCAGTTGTCTACAAAGACATATAAGAATACATACAGGAGAGAAGCCTTACAAGTGTGATGTCTGTGATGCAACATTTACACAGAACAGTAGTCTACAAAAACATAAAAGAATACATACAGAAGAGAAGCCTTACAAGTGTGATGTTTGTGGAGCAGCATTTACTGAGAGTGATAGTCTACGAAGTCATAAAAGAATACTTATGGAGAGAAGCCTTACAAGTGTGATGTTTGTAGTGCACCATTTACTCTGAGCAGTTGTCTATAAAAAACATAAAAGAATACATACAGGAGAGAAGACTTACAAGTGTGATATCTGTGATGCAGCATTTATTCAGAGCAGTTATCTATAAAAAACATATAAGAATACACACAGGAGAGTAGACTTACAAGTGTGATGTTTGTAGAGCAGCATTTACTCAGACAGGATGCTTATAAAGTCATAAAAGAATACATACAGGAGAGAAGCCTTACAAGTGTGATGTCTGTGGTGCAGTATTTACTCAGAGCAGTTGTCTATAAAAAAAACATATAAGAATACACACAGGAGAGAAGACTTACAAGTGTGATGTCTGTGATGCAGCATTTACTCAGAGCAGTTGTCTATAAAAAACATATAAGAATACACACAGGAGAGTAGACTTACAAGTGTGATGTCTGTGGAGAAGCCTTTACTCAGAGCAGTTTTCTTTAAAAAACATATAAGAATACACACAGGAGAGAAGCATTACAAGTGTGATGTCTGTGATGCAGCATTTACTCAGAGCAATTGTCTATAGAAAACATATAAGAATACACACAGGAGAGTAGACTTACAAGTGTGATGTTTGTAGAGCAGCATTGACTCAGACAGGAAGCTTATAAAGTCATAAAAGAATACATACAGGAGAGAAGCCTTACAAGTGTGATGTCTGTGATGCAGCATTTACTCAGAGCAGTTGTCAATAAAAAAAAAACATATAAGAATACACACAGGAGAGAAGACTTACAAGTGGGATGTTTGTGGAGCAGCATTTACTCAGACAGGTAGCTTACAAAGTCATAAAAGAATACACACAGGAGAGAAGACTTACAAGTGGTATATTTGTGGAGCAGCATTTACTCAGACAGGTAGCTTACAAAGTCATAAAAGAATACACACAGGAGAGAAGACTTGCAAGTGTGATATTAGTGGAGCAGCATTTACTCAGACAGGAAGCTAACAAAGTCGTAAAAGAATACATACAGGAAATGAACCTTAGTATCTTCCCCTTATCCATGTCCAGTGTCCCCACTATGGGTGCTCTAGAGGCCTGTGTCAGTTCTCTCATTGCCATGTACCCCTGCATAACCAGGACAGTAGATCCACAAAAGTTCTTCAAGACTTGGGTATTCTATTGATGCTTTCCATTCCCGCCGCAGCCATCCATTCTGAACTTTCCAAAGCATGGCTTGAGAGTCTGACAATATAACTGCCCTGGTTGATGGAGTTTCAGACAGCGACCTCAGTGCAGCAGTAACTGCTTCTACCTCTACGTTCTTGTTTGCTTAAAAATACTTTGATTATGATTGGGTAATGTCATTGTATGCTGTTATGTAACCTTTATAACATTGTATGCCTTTAATTTAATGCTTAAAGTAAGATGTGGGAATGACAGGGTATAGTATGCAAGATAAGTGAGAATGGAAGGGCAGAATATTAGACGTGCTTGCGCGCCCAATTCTTAACCCTTTGAAAATAAAGTTTGTTCGTTCCATTCTCATGAAATGTAGAATTTGTTGACAGTCACACCCTTAGTTCATTAAAAATATGTGTCATCTTGTGCAGCTCTCGGCTCTCTACTACTTAACTCTTAGTGAATGAGGGATACAATGTGTTGTTTTTTTTCATGTGGCTCTTCAATTGGTTAAAATGGAGACACAATTAAATATTTGGCTCTTTGTCATAGAAAGGTTCCCGACACTGGCATAGTGGTATTTTTGGGGCCGGCAATGGCCGATAATTACAACTAAATCTTTATGGAATGTGAATATGAAGAATAAGGTGTTTTTTTTTTTAAATGGTCCTAACCTTCCTCCCCCTTTATCTCCCCCTAATCCTCTGACTTCCTGTCTATCTTGGCTTTTGGTGAGCCTGTTTAATCCCTATCCTCTCACTTCCTGTCTATCTTGGCTTTTGGTGAGCCTGTTTAATCCCTATCCTCTCACTTCCTGTCTATCTTGGCTTTTGGTGAGCCTGTTTAATCCCTATCCTCTCACTTCCTGTCTATCTTGGCTTTTGGTGAGCCTGTTTAATCCCTATCCTCTCACTTCCTGTCTATCTTGGCTTTTGGTGAGCCTGTTTAATCCCTATCCTCTCACTTCCTGTCTATCTTGGCTTTTGGTGAGCCTGTTTAATCCCTATCCTCTCACTTCCTGTCTATCTTGGCTTTTGGTGAGCCTGTTTAATCCTTCATTTCAAAACTTTCCTCTCTCCTCCCTGGTAAAGGACTAAGAGGATCATCCCTTCACACCTCCTGACCTTGGCCTTTCACACCTCCTGACCTTGGCCTTTCACACCTCTAAGAATACGTTACATTCACTAAAATCAATCTGTGAATAACGTCCTGACCTTGGCCTTTCACACCTCTAAGAATACGTTACATTCACTAAAATCATTCTGTGAATAACGTCCTGATCTTGGCCTTTCACACCTCTAAGAATACGTTACATTCACTAAAATCATTCTGTGAATAACGTCCTGACCTTGGCCTTTCACACCTCTAAGAATACGTTACATCTCACTAAAATCATTCTGTGAATAATGTCCTGACCTTGGCCTTTCACACCACTAAGAATACATTACATTCACTAAAATCATTCTGTGAATAATGTCCTGACCTTGGCCTTTCACACCTCTAAGAATACGTTACATTCACTAAAATCATTCTGTGAATAATGTCCTGACCTTGGCCTTTCATGCCGGATTCTAAATCTTGGAGATCTTAGACACCCCTGTAGATTTACAAGCAACGGTTTTTATGGGACTTTGAAGACCTAAGATCTGTTGTTGTTGTTGTTGTTATTGTTAACTTCAAACAAAAACTAAAACCAAGATGACTACCACGATACCAAAGCCAGCACTGAAAATCGTAAATAGTAGCAGGGTATGTGTGTGTGTGTGTAAATAGTAGCAGTAGAAAAACGTTTTGTGGGCGTGTGTGTTAAGGCAGGGTTCTCCTATGGAGTTGTCGCCTACAATTTTAGAACGACTGGCTCAGCCACAAACCATGATTTTTTTAAGCGCTGCTTTTAACAGTTTCTGCACAGCAGTGTTGCCAACCATGAAAATTACTAGAGTAGTAAAATCAGATACAGAAACGAATGGGATGTAGAGAACCCAGGTCATTTACAAAATGATGCATACTATCAGCTCAACAGAAGAGAACAACTGGTAATATTCAGACTCCGCACTGGCCACAACAGATTGAGATACCATCTATTCAGCAAGCTAAAGATAGGACCTACCGGTCAGTGTAACTATGACACTGATAAAATGACTACTGAATATTTGCTTCAAAGTTGCCCAACATATGCGAAACAGAGAAAGTGCATATGGCCGACACCATTACCATTCATGGAAAAAACTCTACAGAGATTCAAATAGCCTCAAGCTGACTACTGCTTTCTATGAAAACATTCACGTGGACGTCTGAGAGTGTATGAAGAAGATAACCACAATGGAGATAATTAAGTTATGAGTCATCTGTACGAATATAACACTACATTATAGTAATACATTGTGCGTAACACTAATGTGCTTTATAAGAGAACTTTTCAGAGTTATACTTATACTCCATACAAATGTGCATTATTGCTTTGTTAGTGCAGACCATACCCGAAACTAATGCAGAGCCTGTATTATCCATATGGGAAACCCTGTTAGAAATATAATTCAGTGAGATATTACGTCAACTTTGGAAAGTCTACTTGATTTATTTTTAGCAATTAATAATTAGCATGTGTCATTCAAGTTGAAGGTGTTATTGGGATATAAAACCCTTGCTGAAGACTACTACTACTTAGTCGTTCCCCTTCTAACATGAGGTGAAGAGGTTTGAGAGAGAGAGCGTCAAACTATATCCTATTGGTGTCTTCTTCCTGGCCTGGTTCCATTTTAGTCCTCAGTCCTTCAGAGATTGTCTAATGTTGTCCTCCCAGCGGACTCTGGGTCATCCTGGGGGTCTGGATCCCTGGCTCTTTGTTTCCCATGCTTGTCGTGATAGCTGATCTTCTCCCATTCTGCAGACATGGCCAAACCATCTTAGTTGGGACTGTTCTACTTGGATCTGCAGAGGGTTGGATTTTAGGCCTTGACGTATCATCTGGTTGCGGACCATGTCTCTTCTTCTTACTTCAACCACCTTCCTCAGATACCTCATTTCTGAGGTTTGGATCTGGTTTTTGTGGTTTGTAGTCATTGCCCATGACTCGCATCCATATGTCAAGACTGGGACATAGGTGGAGCAGTTTACAGCCATCTTCATTTTCTTACCAACCTCTGTCTTGCTGAGGAATCCTCGATTTATGGCCTGAAAAAGTCTCCCAGCTGTTGTGTTTCGAGTGCTTGCTGAAGACAACATTAACAACTACAGACTAATCAGAAACACAGTGTAAGATTACACAACATTGTTTTTATTATAGATTGCTTGTACACACTGAAGACATATTTTAGAAATATGACTTAACTTCATGTCAGTTACTGTAGTATGTCTTACTGTCAAGTTAGTTATTGTAGTGTGTCGTACTGTCATGTCAGGTACTGTTATATGTCATACCTTCATGTCAGTTACTGTAATACGTGTTACTATCATGTCAGTTACAGTAGTATGTCTTACAATCATGTCAGTTATTGTAGTATGTCATACCATCATGTCATTTACTGTATTATGTCTTACCATCATGAAAGATTCTGTAGTATGTCTTACATTCATGTCATTTACTGTAGTGTGTCTTACCATCATGTCAGTTACTGTAGTATGTATTACCATCATGTCAGTTACTGTAGTATGTCTTATCGTCATGTCATTTACTGTAGTATGTCATATCATAGTATGTCTTACGGTCATGTAAGGTACTGTAATATGTCAAACCTTCATGAAAGTTACTGTAATGTCTTACTATCATGTCAGTTACTGTAGTATGTCTTACCATCATGTCAGTTATTGTAGTATGTCATACCATCATGTCAGTTACTGAAGTATGTCTTACCATCATGACAGATTCTGTAGTGTGTCTTACAGTCATGTCATTTACTGTGTCTTACCATCATGTCAGTTACTGTAGTATGTATAACCATCATGTCAGTTACTGTAGTATGTCTTATCATCATGTCATTTACTGTAGTATGTCATGTCATTAAGTCATTTACTGTAGTATATCATAACAACATGTCAGTTACCATAGTACGGTATGTCTTATCATCTTGTCAGTTAATGTGGTGTGTCTTACTCTCATGACAGTTACTGTAGTATGTCTTACCATCATGTCAGATAATGTAGTGTGTCTAACCGTCAAGTCAATTACTGTAGAATATATTATCATCATGTTGGTTACTGTTGTATGTCATACCATCTTGTCAGTTCCATTAGTATGTCTTACTGTCATGTCAGTTGCTGTAGTATGTCTTACTGATAAAGCCCTATCGGCCACCATGTTGATATGTGTATGTTGTAAATGGTGGTTGGTTATCACATTAATAAGAGTAGAATGGTCAACTCGAACTGACACAGTGTTGGGCATACAGGTCACCTTGTCCATCAAGTATTGAGGCCCTGACAAGGGACAATGTTTATGTTGAATGAGAGTGCAAATGTACGTTATGCGAATGGGTGGTACTGTTCTGCAAAGTTGACAAATAATAAGGCACTCATTCACGCATGTACAAAAGTCAATGATGTCTGGAACTACTGTTGATAATTTCACACATTTAATAGGACGCAAACTCTGACGACACATTTACAGTCACTGGAAACAGGTTGGCAAAAAACATCACATGCTTGACAAAATGGTCTACGACATCAAATATGCATTCGTATAGAATGAGGATACAACAGAACGTTCGTAGGTATTCACTCAGGGTTCTGGCTGTATATCTTTCAAGCCTAACTGACTGATCGCGTCAGTTAATGATTACAAAAGTTTATAATCAATGGCTCCCTGACAGAACCTCTTCTGTCGAAGAATTACAAGCCGTAAATCAGTAGGCGTATGTGACGACAATCTTAAACCACAGTAGTGGGTTACCATAATAGACAGATCTCTGTACCATCATCAGATAATAAGGCATTCCTGTTCTCCGAACAATGATCCGCTTAGGCAAAGGCGGGATCCAAAATGGCTTCTATCTCCAGTGAGCGTCACTCACTGCAAAGATGCATAATGAAGCATAAGTAAAGGGCTCTGTTCATAATCATCGATAATACTGTGTAGATTATATATATAATAATGCAATGTACATAATAGATACTGGTGCTGCTAGCACACTGTCGTCAACAACGAATTCAGCCCACTCATATGCAGACCATATCCCTGGCTGCAGATCTAGGCATAACGAAAAGTTCAGTAAATGTCTTTCGTTACCTTAACATCCTCGAAAATACTAGAAAATAGCACACGCTGTCCTTTGGCGTAAAGAATAGATTCTGGGGAAGAACATAGACATAATAGTCACACAGCAGACGTCGCCTTCCCCCCTAGAATTACACAGAGCACTAAAATCAACCGACATCGGTCCGGGCAGCAAACACAAGACGTCAACATGATGGAAGTCTCTCTCGACTACCTCTATTTGACGCATGCGCAGAAAAAAACGCGTGACCCCCAGAGTTCAACTCAAGATAGGCCGACGTCAAAAAGACAATAAGATACAAGACCAAATCACCTTAAAAGACAGGAATAAACCTCAACTTAGGTTATAAACATTCCCAGAAAGACTGATCTGTTCTGACCATACAAGAACAATAATTCGTCGTAAATCTTAGTATTCATATGCCAGGTTAAGACCCAAGAAAAGGTAACAAGTATAAAAAATGTACCATCAACTAAATCAAGGGTTATGTACCTTTGACTAACAACAAAAAGTGTTAACAGACAAATAAATATCTTTCTCTATATATATCTCTATATTCATTGCCTACAAAAGAATCTGTGCGTAACAGACTACCACACCCCCTGGGAAAAACAATGAAAATCATTTTTTTTTCATTTGAGAGCAACATACAATAGGCTCACAACGCACGAATAATGCGCAGATGAGAAATATCAACAATTTATATAATGCCAAATAGGCTAAGTCGACGAATAGATCGACAAGTGAGAATATATCTCAACATCTCAGAGAAAGTATTTCTCTAAGTATAAATATTTCCAGAGAGGTGTCACCAACGTATACTACAATACTGGCAATATCAACCCATACAAAAAATTCATACAACAATTCCATATTAGGTACTATGAGTTCATGATTACCAAGGAAGAATAAATCATCAAAAGACCAGCGGTAAATATACATTAATGAACCACTAAGTGGTGATACAATCAATATATCATATATTACAAATGTGTACATATTTTGATATAGAAAAGAACTATTGTAGAGTTAGAAGTATTAAGTAGTCTAAGCCATAACAGTTAGGTGGAATCATGTGGGCATCTAGACAAAATGTCTGCCATCACATTTTCTGAGCCACGGATAGCTCACACCGAAAAATGAAAAGGTTGAAGAGCAATTGCGTATCGAGTTGATCTCGAGCTCTTCAAATTTTTACTTTGAATAGCTGTAAGAGCTTTCTGGTCAGTTTCCACAATGAAATGCGCGCCAAGAAGGAATCTTTGAAGTTTGAGTATTGACCAAACCATAGCCAATAATTCACAGTCTACAACTGAGTAATTCCTTTCTTTCTGTCTTTAGGAAACCATGACCGACACGATGACCTAGGAAAGAAATTTCGCTAAAACCAATACAGGCTTTAGAGGGTTTCGCTGTCAACTTATGCTTGCGTAAAGTAGACAGTAACTCATATAACCCCAAATAGTGATCTTCCCAAGTATCGCTGAAAAGACAGATGTTGTCTAAATATGCAATGACATCTGAACGATAAGATAGGATTCGACGCATCATGCATATGAATGTAGCTGGGGCGTTCATAAGGCCGAAAGGCATGAAATTCCATTGAAACAAACCCCTAGGTGTAGAAAAAGCAGTAAGAGGTTTGGCGTGTTCAGCTAAAAGAACTTGCCAATATCCTTTAGACAAATCAAGTTTAGTGAAGAAATGAGATTTAGAAAGCCTAGTAAGTAGCTCTTCTAGTAAAGGCATAGGTTCAGCATCGAACTTCGTAACTTGATTCAATTTGCAATAATCAACGCAAAGACGTATTTTATTGTCTTTTTTTCCGAACAATAACCATCGGCGAAGAATATGCTGAACTGGATGGTTCGATTATTTTTAATTCTATCATCTCATCCAACTCTTTCTCGACCTGTGCTTGAAAATGTATAGGGATAGGATAAGGTCTGACCCTAATAGGATTATGGTCAGTTAGAATAATGTCATGTTCAATGGCATGGGTAGTCCAGGAATGTCGGTAAGGACATCCTGAAATGTTTGTAACATTGAAGAGACTTGTCGCTGTTCTGCCATAGATAAATTAGGAGAAACGGTGACATTTTTCCATGATTCACTAGAATGAAGTGGAATCATTGGGAGAGGAAGATTTACATCCGAGAAACTTGTTTCATCATCCTGTATTATGGACAGTGATGAGTAATGACCATGAGGGACCTGAGAATCTTCCGTCGCCTGAAAAATAGGCTGCAAATAATCTGGACGTTCATGGAATTCCGTAAGCATGTTGATGTGGAAGGTTTTATGCTTCCCGTCAATATCGACAATATAGTCAACATCGGAAATTTTCGATATTATATCGTACGGACCTTTCCAAGAGATAAGAAGTCTGTTTTCCCTACAAGGTAGCAAAACATATGCTTTGTCACCCGGACAAAGTTGTCGTAGGCGTCTCTTCTTATTGGTAAATTGCCTTGCCTTCTGTTTAGCAAATTCAGAAGAAGAAGTTGCTAATTTGCATGCTTCGATAATCTTGTGTCTAAGCGCGATGACATATTCGTAAGAAGATTTTGTGTCATTGTTAATATTATCAGCGGTTATAAGATCATGAAGCAAAAACATAGGGCCACGCGGTCGTGCGCCAAAGACAAGTTCAAAGGGAGAAAGTCCTGTATGTTCATTGGGAACCTCTCTGTAAGCAAAGAGGGCCGCGGGTAAAACCCTGTCCCAATTTTGAGGATGATCCTCAGTTATCTTCCCAAGTAAGTTTTTGAGTGTTCTATTTAGGCGTTCGACCATCCCATTAGACATTGGGTGATAGATACTACTCAAAGATCTCTCTATCTGCAGAGTAGACATTACTTGAGACATGGTATCCGATATTAGTTGGGTGCCATGGTCTGATAATATTTCTCCAGGGAATCCCAGACGAGAAAATGAGCCAAAGAGCATCTGCAATATCAGCAGTAGAAATGCTCTTCAGAGGAATTGCCTCTGGCCAACGTGTGCACATGTCAACACACGTTAAGATAAACTGATGTCCTCTGGCAGACTTGATCTTAAACGGACCAATAATGTCTATTGCCATTTTCTGAAACGGCCGAATAGGAATGTCTGCAGCCTGAATAGGTGCAGCATGGCGTGGACCTTTAGATTTGACTTCTTGACATACTTTGCAAGATCGACAATAGATCCGTATGTCTTTGTTTACGAAAAGCCAAAAGAAAGCCGCAAGAACTCTTGACTTAGTATGGGAAAAACCCATATGTCCAGCACACTGAGAGTCATGAGCGTTCTGCAAAAATTTAACTCTCATATTCTTGGGTACAAGAATCTGAGAATGCATGGACTTAGTGGAGTCTTGAACCATACGTACAAGTACGCCATTCTTCATTGTAATCCAAGATTTACGATTTGTATCTTTATTTGGATCACCTTTTGTTGCAAGAGTGAAGAATTTCTTTAAAGAGGGATCATCTTCTTGTTGTTTTATAAATGAATCACGAGAAATTACCAAGGGATCATCTTGGTTATGTGCTTCATTATCTTCAGTAGATGAAGTTTGAGGCATATTAAGAGCTTGAGCTCCTGTGACTACTCTTTTGTAACCCCTATTTGGGTCTGAATCATATTTTTCATGGTTACAATTATCATGCTCATTATAATGAGAATCTCTGTAAGTTTGGTTTTGTTGTCTCCATGTTGGATAACTTGGATAGTTCCTATTATGACTTCCCCTGCGGAAATGTCTATAGTTGTGACAACCACTGTATCAAGGGCTGTCAGCTCGTCTCCAGTCCTTCGAAGAAGAACCCTGATATGATTGGTTACCTTGGTTTTGATAATTATTCCAGTTACCCTTTTTTAAAACCTATTTTGAGCCCCTTGAAATTTGTGTGAGTAATTAGTATTGTATGGTGTTGCTGAAGCAACTGGCATACTCTCCTTAATCTTAGTGTTACCAATAGTTACGTCAGGGTGTGCAGTGACATATTGGCAACAATATTCTTCCATTTGTTTTAGTGTTTTGGGTTTACGCTCATGTAGGAATTCGAGGAATGGTTTATTTACACAAGAAATGATCTTGTCTCTAAGCAACAAGTCCATAAGTGCTTCATATGTTTTTTTTCTGTTTTGGATAGCTCAATCCATCGTGCAAATGTAAGACGTGCTTTTGCAATGAATTCTGAGAATTCTACCCCTGTCTCAGGTACCATTGTCTTAAACAAAAGACGGTAACCTTCCTCTGTCAATTTTTTTTTCTTACGCCCGCTAATACTCGAGGCGAAATCTCAGGTTATTATTTATGTCTAACCTGACATTGATTTTTACGTGAGTATCCTATTTTCTTGTACAGAGACAAGTGTCCCTCGCCATTCAGGCAGATACTCGCCGTTTTCGGAGGTCTCTGTCAATTGATATTTTTTTTTTTATCAAGGCTGCTCTAATAACATCATAATTATCCCTGTCAGCCTCTTCTACCAAGCTTAAACTAGTTAGAGAATCACCTTTCAAATTTTCTGATAACTGATTAGCATATTGTGATTTATCCACATTATGAGTTCGACAAGAACGTTCAAATCTATCCAGCCAGAATGTTATGTCATCACTGGAAGGATTGAACGCTGGTAGCTTGACCTTATAAGTAGAGGGTTTTCCATTAGTACTAGATGACTGATTAGCATTACTCATATTTGTCAATTTTAATTTTTCTAACTCAAATAATAATAGTTTTTCCTCATGTTCCTTTTTTGCTTTTCTCTCCTCAGCCTCTTTGTCTAGCTGCATTTGCATCTTTTTTTCTTCTGATTCTCTGTCTAATCTCTTTTGTTCAGCCTCTCTGTCTAATCTCTTTTGTTCAGCTTCTGCATCTCTGTCTAATCTCTTTTGTTCAGCTTCTGCATCTCTATCTAGTGGTTGTTGAATCTTCCTTTCTTCAGCCTCCCTTTCCTGCTGTAACTTTTTCTCTTCAGCCTTTTGTGCTTTGGCATACTGAGTGAGCGCAAACTCTTCCAGTTTCTCTTCAGTTTTACCCAAGGCTATCCCTTGCTTAATAAAGTAGTCTAACGTCGACATAATGTTTAATAATATGTGACTAGTTACTTGAAATAATGCAATCTATTTCAAAGTAAATGGAAGCAAGTTCTTAATAAACTTGATTAATTAAATCACTTTATCCCAATCTCTGTGGGAGACAAGCCTTTATTAAGGTCTTGTATAATCAACTGTATAATAATAATAATAATAATCCACCACCAGTTGATTTTATACCACAAGTGCACTACACAGGTAATAGTGCATCATCAAATATATTCATCAATAGCATATGTCAATCAACAACATAATAGCATATGTCAACCAACAACATAAACAAAGGACAATCATAAAACACAATATTAAAACACTCGCAGGAATCAAATAAATCAAATAGGAAAACAAAAGAAAATTATCACAGAACTTGTGATGACAACTGCGAGGAAATAAACAAAACAAATGATGTCACAGTGTATAAATGAAAATGATGTATACAACTAAATGAAAGGAAAGATGAGACCTACAAATACAAACAAATCAAAACAAAACAGAAAAATATTACAAAAAACAACGATAGGTACAACTCGTCACAGCTAATAAAATTGCAACAAATGTTGCAAGCAAATTTTCAATTAAGAAAACTGCACCTACCGAACACTAATATAGGACCTCTATGACGTGGTATTCCCTATATTAGTCACCTGCCCAACCTTCCCGCAGAAATATACACACTAATATCACATGTAAACATGTAATCATAAATATATAGATCATATAATAGAGTGTGTTGCAAAGAAGGCTCAGTTATATAATATAATGGTACAGTTTCCAATCAACATGAACTGTAACTTAAATAAATAATTAATTCTGGCCTTTAATATTACAAAGTTCAACACAACATAGCAGTGCAAGAAGATCCACCGTTGATGGTTCCTATAGCTATCACACGTAGGACTTCTGATTTCACTTGCACTGTACTTCTTGCAAAAAAGTTAAATGTATGCTTGAAAACTGATGTGTAGACTGTCTGTATGAAGTAAACAAAGTCTGACTTAATTACAGCATTATGCTTGCCAGGATAAGTCACGTGAGAAACATGCTGACATCGACTGTAATATTGTACTGTTGGTGTTCGTATGTCGTATCAGGCGTCAGGAAATAATCAGTAGTTGACTTCTAAATGGTGTACACTGCGAAGGTTAGACCCAGAAATCTGGCCGCCACATTGATAAAGCCCTATCGGCCACCATGTTGATATGTGTTTGTTGTAAATGGTGGTTGGTTATCACATTAATAAGAGTAGAATGGTCAACTCGAACCGACACAGTGTTGGGCATACAGGTCACCTTGTCCATCAAGTATTGAGGCCCTGACAAGGGACAATGTTTATGTTGAATGAGAGTGCAAATGTACGTTATGCGAATGGGTGGTACTGTTCTGCAAAGTTGACAAATAATAAGGCACTCATTCACGCATGTACGAAAGTCAATGATGTCTGGAACTACTGTTGATAATTTCACACATTTAATAGGACGCAAACTCTGACGACACATTTACAGTCACTGGAAACAGGTTGGCAAAAAACATCACATGCTTGACAAAATGGTCTACGACATCAAATATGCATTCGTTTAGAATGAGGATACAACAGAACGTTCGTAGGTATTCACTCAGGGTTCTGGCTGTATAACTTTCAAGCCTAACTGACTGATCGCGTCAGTTAATGTTTACAAATGTTTATAATCAATGGCTCCCTGACAGAACCTCTTCTGTCGAAGAATTACAAGCCGTAAATCAGTAGGCGTATGTGACGACAATCTTAAACCACAGTAGTGGGTTACCATAATAGACAGATCTCTGTACCATCATCAGATAATAATGCATTCCTGTTCTCCGAACAATGATCCGCTTAGGCAAAGGCGGGATCCAAAATGGCTTCTATCTCCAGTGAGCGTCACTCACTGCGAAGATGCATAATGAAGCATAAGTAAACGGCTCTGTTCATAATCATCGATAATACTGTGTAGATTATATATATAATAATGCAATGTACATACAATGTATATTCCTGCTCTCTTAATCAACCAATGGTTAGCTCTTTAGCATTTTTTGGGGTTGAGATGTTTTAATTCATAATCTCCTCCGCGTGTTTTAGAATATTACATTTTAAAATTTTATCGCGTGGCCTCATTCAAAACGTCATAATTCTTCCTCCAACTCACAAAAAAATATGTGAACACATTTTCTGGCGTAATACTTTCCGCCCAAATTGTCTATTCTGTTATCGTAACTGTAATAATCACGCAGGGATGGTCAAGGGCAATCGCTTTACGTATTTATCACCTGTGATTTCGCTCCTTCCCAAGACAGCTTAATCAGACAGACTATAGGGCTTTCTTTATGTCGATCTGGCGAGACTGTCTTGGGTAAACAGGCACAGTCGCTATCGAAAGGTGGTCAGATTGACTAATTGATAAGCGTACAATCCCCTGACTGGTCGAATAACTTGGTCATGCGATTCACCTGGTCTGGGAGCTGCTTCAGGGCACAAATAATGGAATGTCAAAATATGTCACATAATAAACAATGAGTGAGAGAAAAATGAAGAAAAGAAGTGATACTGCCGGAGTGGATGGATGAGTGACATAGCCCAAAAGAACATGTACAAACTAGAAACGTTTCAACACACGTCTGAAACAAAGAGAACAACATAAACGAAATCCAAGAACGTACACACTTTTGTAAATGAAAGCTTTTGTAGAATATAATGTTTGGAAATGTATGACAAGATTTTGAATATGACACCAATGGACAAATCGCGTTTTCATTCTATCTTATTTTTTCTATTATAAAGGGGTTTTTATATATATATATATATATATATATATATATATATATATATATATATATATATATATATATATATATATATATATATATATATATATATATATATATATATAGGAAACTCTTTACAGAGCGATACAACAGGAAGCAATTTGATCATCAGAAGAAGCCCCCCCCCCCCCCATCCGACAAGTGTTTCGGCCCGATTACTCCTTTACACTCTAAGGGGGGCGGGCCCACTTGGGTCATGACTCCCAAGCGTCTCAGCTTCCTGTTGTCTTGTATCGAAAATGAACCCATTTCACTTATGGTAGCAACTTTTAAATCCACAACGCCAGCCGTGGGGGCAATTGTGAAAGTAACAAAGAAAAGACAAATTATTCCGTTCGTTCCGTCGCCCTTCGCAACTAGGACACACACTGAGACACTAGCACGCAGTCGACGAGCCTTAGCCCCTGCGCGCCGCAAGCCACTGAAATTCTGTACCTGACACTCTCGATAGTATACATTGCCTGTTGCCCCAGAGTCGCAGCCCTTTCACTAGTACACCAAAAAAACACCGCGTTGTGGACTTAGAAAAATTTTGGTGTTTTCTGTACCATAGCGTTTATTGTCACGATTTCCATTGCCCACTGCGGTTGTTCCACAGCCAGCCTGATGCCTTTTCGGCAGTTTTGCTAAGCCTCTTCAGTGCCCTTGTTCTAGACTGTCCCTTCAGCCCCAACAGTTTCAATAAATCATACACTGATGCAGCCACAAGCCCTCTTGCGCCCACTTCAATCGCCATGACCCTTGCACTGAATCCATCGTGTCTCAGATCCGCGGCCAGATCGCTATACTTGGCCGCTTTGAATGAATGTTGCTCGTCTAATCTGGATTCAAATGGCACGGTCAGTTCAATCAGTATGACCTGAAGCGTTGCTGAAGAATGAAGCACTATATCCGGCCGTCTCCGCGATTTTCTGATACTCTCTGGATATGCCCCCCGTCCAGGTAGGTCTACCGCCATCTCCCAGTCGTTTGCACAGTCAAGAAGAGATGGTAAACTGCTACCAGGTTTACTCCGTTTGGGGTGTGCTGACTTTCCTGCCCTCAGAAAGTATGTGTTTGCGGTGTCTGGCCGGACTTTGCTATTCGCTTTCATTCTTGCCTGATCTATTGTTGCAGCAAGCTCATTGAGCACTTTGTTATGGCGCCAAGTGTATCGCCCTTGCCCTAATGCCACCTTACACGCTGAGAGCACGTGTTCAAGTGTCTGCCTCCCCTGGCATAGGGGGCACTGCTCATCATCCGACTTTCCCCATTTCACAAGGTTGGTGGCCGACGGCAGCAGGTCATACATTGATCTAACCACGAAGCTGAGCCTAAGAGGTGCCATATGCCATAAATCATTCCATGTCAAGGACCTCTGCAGGGCTCCTTCCCATGTAGTCCATTGGCCTTGTTGGACCTGCTGCACTGCTTTTTGCAACCTCTTATCATTCTCAGCTCCTCGTATCTCCTGAACTACCATGTCTCTGCGCTCCCTGCTTGATGCCTTGGACCACCAGCGGATGTCACCATGCCCAAATCCCCGTCTATTCGTTTGTGTGTATCCGATTACCTCTCTCAATTTGAGTGACTCTTCAGCAGCATCAACAGCTTCTTCCACTCTCCACTTCCTTCCCGTTTTTAGTGTGGGCTGAATGGACTTAACCACGTCATCAGCTGACTCGCGTAGCATCATTGCAAGCCTTGCTTTTCCAACTTTGTACTCTTCAACAACTGATTTGAAGGGAAGCAGAAGTTTTGACTTTTTGCAGTACAGTGCTACATCTGACAGACCTGGTGGTACCCCTAGCCATTTTCTCATGAACTTGTTGACCTTCTGCTCTATAGCTTCCACTGTACTTGTGCTTATTTCATATATAAGTAGTGGCCACAGCAACTTCGGTATCAACATGAACTGGAGGCACCACAGTTTGAACTTTCCCAGGAGTCTGCTTTGGTCTATGATCTGTAGTCCTCTGTCTTCCATTTCTATTGTCTGTTGCACTGCCTTCGAGTCTTTTAAAGAGGCATCGTACACCCTGCCAAGACTTTTAACAGGTTCCTCAAGGACAGTAGGGATTCTTTGGCTGGAAACCGTGAATATGACCTCTGCTATCTTCCCTTTCCTGACTGATAGGCTTCTCGACTTCTTGAGTTTGAAGCTCATTTTGCACCAGCTGACTAGTTCATCCAGGCGTGCTAACATCCTCCGGGCCTGATGTTCATCTGATGTCAGAATTGTTGTGTCATCCATGAATGCTTTGACACATTCCACCGAGCTTTGGGCCTATAGCCATTCCTTCAGCCGCATTGAGGATTACCTGCATAGCCATGACGAATAGTATCGGAGAGATGGTACATCCCATCGCAATTCCAACTTCAAGGCCAATCCACTTCGTTGTGTACTCTCTGGTTGAAAATCTGACAGAAAACCCTGCGAAATACAGCTTCAGCATTGCTGCAATCTCTTGTGGAACATGATACATTTCTAGGGCCTGCCACAACATCTGGTGTGAAACGGATCCATAAGCATTCGCTAGATCCAACCAGATTACATGGAGGTTTGTTCTGTCAGACTTTGCCTTTTGGATTGCTTCCCAGATCATTGTGGCATGCTCTAGACATCCTGGTTTACCTGGGATACTTCCTTTCTGAATGGTAGTTTCAATGTACCCATTTGCCAGGAGGTATGTAGTGAGTCTTTTCGCCATTACTGAGAAGAATATCTTCCCTTCCACATTGAGTAGTGAGATTGGCCTAAACTGACTGATGTCTGTGGAATTTTGTTCCTTCGGGATGTAGACTCCGTTTGCCTTTCTCCATTCCTTGCTTACGAGTTGGGTTTTCCACGCATTCTTCAGTAAACGGAGCAGTCGTTTGAGAACCTCAGGGCATCTTTTATACACCACATATGGAACACCATTAGGACCTGGAGCTGACTTGCACCGACCTTTCTGGACAATGCTTTCTACCTCTTGCACCGTTGGGGGCTTGGTGTTAAATTCAGCTCCTGGCTTACCCGGCCATTTAAGGCCTGCCATGCTGCTGAGCGGCTCATCTTTGCGACCATCTGAATATGTCATTCTAAGATGTTCTTCCAGGTCTTCTTTCCTGATGTTTAGCTTACCCGACCGTGGCTGCTCAAACAGTTCTTTGATAAACTTGAAGGGTTCTCTAAAGAATCTTTCCCTATCCTTTTGAGTCTTCCTTCTCTTCCAGCACAACCTTTCCGCTCTACAAAGGGCATTATGTTGGCCTTTGAGGTGCTCCCAAACTTGCCGTAACCCTTCCTTCTCTGTGGCAACTGAGTTCTTGAACAGTTTTCGGGCATGCTTCTTCTGTTTCCTGATTTCATCTATTTTAATTTGTCTTCTATTTTTCCGTGGTGGGTTACTTCCCCTTGCCTCCCTCACTCCGAACACTTTGCAACAGTGCAGATATATTATGTCGCCGAAGATTTCCAGCTTCTTCTCCAAAGTTAGCTGCTTCAGGCTTTTATCCAACTCTTTTGCCAAGGCTTCGTCCAGCTGTTCCCAAAGCCCTTTTCCACTGGCAGGTGGAAACTTTATTGCATCTCTCTTCCCGTCCAAGAAGAGTGTGAGATCATCATCTGGCAGATCAACTTGAATATACTCAGCACTGTGGATTGACTCCTGGCTGCGTTCTTCTAACGTCTTATCCGTCGAGACAGAGCGCTGTTGATCTCCCCCAGATGACCTCCCACACCCCTTTTTCTTTCTGTGGATATATATATATATATATATATATATATATATATATATATATATATATATATATATATATATATATATATATATATATATATATATATATATATATATATATACTACTCGTCAAATATCAAGGGCCACCCTATTGTTTTCAATACACTTTTATATAAGCGCATAGAATGATTAAATGAAGGAAGTTTTTAGTAAAAATGAGTGCAATATCTTCCTCTGACAGTCCTCTATGCCCGTTAAGCATAAAAACAACTCACCGACAACCATGGGGATCACGTGCAATTTGGTTTGTTGACCATAAATTCACATTTTTAATCTGTTTTTTCAAACTTCCGTATTACCAAACAGGTAACTCTTTAACCCCCCAGGAGCCAGCATACTGGCTCTCCTCCTAGACGCATTTGGCCCAATCGACAGTATACTGGCTTTCGTATCTCTTGATCCTTTCTAGGGCTGTTCTCTACTTTTGACAACTCAAAAACGATATTTTCTTAAAGTATAGCCATCCATTATGGACTTTTGTTATTTATGAATATGAACATTTTAAAAAATTATTTCCAAACAAAAACAATAAATACATAGGTCTACTGGTATGGCCATTTTTGTTTGGGCCAAACCCACTTTTTTGCTTGGGAGTGAAAGAGGTAAAGTAATCGTGCTGATTGACATTCCACGTGCAATGGCGACTTTTCGTGAACAGAGTTCACTCTTAATTTGTTTTACAATCAGCAGACTTAGAGTAGTTTCATCACTTGCAAAAACCATGCCACCGAGAAGAAGTCTTGACACCTTACAAATAATGAGGGCTATAGCGTGGGTTGAAAGTGGTTTATCTGTCCGTGAGGTTGCTAGACGGCTTGCAGTGTCACACTCTACTATCCAAAGAATTTTGGAGAGATTTCAGGCCACAGGAAGTATGGAGGATTGCCACCGGCCAGGTCGCCCTAGATGCACCAATAGACATGATGACCGGTACCTCTTGTTGTCAGCACTGCGCCATCGAAAAGGGACTTGTTCCACTCTAAGATGTCAGCTGAGACAAACTGTAAACGTTAATGTCAGTCAAAGCACCATTCGCAGACGTTTACATGACTTTGGACTGGCTGCTCGACGTCCTGCAGTTAGAATCCCTCTTACTCCTGCTCATCACAGAGCCCGTGTTGCTTGGTGTCGCGAGCACATCCGATGGACAAGGCAACAATGGAGTCAAGTTCTCTTCATTGGTGAATCTCGCTTCACTGTGTCATTCAATGATGGCAGGATTAGAGTTTGGAGACGACCAGGAGAGCGATTTACTGATGACACAATTCGAGAGGTGGATCGTTATGGTAGGGGTTCTGTCATGGTCTGGGGAGGCTTCTACAGACACGGTAGGATCCCACTCTACATCATCCAAGGCAACTTGACCGGCCCAAGATACCAGAACGAAATCTTGAGACCAATTGTTCAGCCTGCTCTGAAGGCCATAGGTGGTAATGCCACCCTCTAAGATGATAACGCTCAACCCCATCGAGCTCGTGTGGTGAATGAGTTTATTCAGCAACATGGGATCATCAGGATGGCGTGGCCAGCTCATTCACCTGACCTTTCTACGATTGAGCACCTCTGGGATGTCCTTGGTCGAAGATTGTCAAAAAATCACCCCCTGCCAATGGATGATGCACAGCTATTGCATTTCTTCTTCAGGAATGGCAAGCTGTTCCTCAGGATACTCTTCGGACCCTTGTGGACTCGATGCGTCTACGCTGTCTTGAATGCCTTGCTGCAAACGGTGGTCATACCCGATTTTGAAATGTTTTTTTGTCCAATATCTACTGTGTGACTTTTGAAAAGGTGGGTGACACACTTCACAGCTTCATTGCGTTTGAATGTGTGTTTCCATTTCTTTACGTGACATGTCAATTTAGTATTCAATAAATGCCGTTTTGACTGATACCAATTACGTTTATATCAGATTTGTTTTATGGTTTCAACCAAGGTTTTTCTAAGTGGCCCTTGACTTTTGACGAGTAGTATATTTTCCACCCTGTGCCATACTTATGTTTTGAAGAATTATAAACGGTGAAGTGTACTGACATTTAGTGGAAATTTTATGTTACTCTTTTTTGTGAACATGTACTTATTATATAACACTGTAAGGAAATAGATAGAGAATTGTAATATATAATGTCCTTGGTAGTATTAACACAAGTGTGTTCGTTATACTTAAAACATTTTGCATGTAAAATTGAAAAACACTAAAATGTTAACTGTAGAATACGATCTTACCAAAGACAAATTACTGTTGTAGACAATAAAACTTTCTTTTTAGTCTTCAAACGTCAAGTTAATACAAATACAAAGTAAAAAAAAAAAACATGCTCATGGCCACAATTAGTACATTTAGTGTTATTCACACCAGTTTTTCTGTGGTCCTTTGTAAGAAAAAAATAAATTATGCAATCGTGCATTACGTAATTTTCAAACAAATAAAGAAGAATAACGTCATATAAAAACTTTTTTACTCTTGTTTAATGTTTTAATAGTATCCCTAGCTTCATCTTCTACCTAGGACTAGTGATTAGATGTTACGGTAGGTCTAGTTTTGTTGATTTTTGATCGGCCAGAATATGACTACGACCACTCACCAACTAAATCTAGTGGTCTAGCTTTTCTGCACAGATTCCATATTTTGACAACAAACTGTGACTACCAAACTATCATCATCAATGTCAGCAATTTTTCAAAGTAGTTTGACACAATTATTTGTTTAGGCGACTTAGAAAATATAAATATAAAGGGTGACATATAATAGCAATAACAACGAAAAACGCAAATACGCGAATCTTCACAAAAATTGTGATAATAACATCAAAACACTCACATGTGCTGATTAATTACAGTCAACTTAGTTGTTTAAATAGTAGCGGAAGTCATTCTACGAGTTTTAATATATGAACTGCATTAAACGGACGATTTTTAGGGTTTATTCGTGATAAACTAAAAACCACGCTCTGAGCGATGCTCTGGCACGGCGCGTTGAATTTTGCAACGCTCAGAGCGTTGGTCTGGAGTCAAAGAATAATTGTTTTACAAACCAGTTTTAAGCTTTCAAACAAAAAAGTTTTGTCAGTGTTTCATGTGATGCAATTTATATCGGGTTATCTTGGGGAACGTGTCAGTAATTTGTTAGTTAGGAGATTTGTTGCGCTGGATACTTAAAATACATCTGCAGAACTTTTTCAGATCTCATTTTTTCACCGAGAGAATTGCCTTCTCATTTTTCTCCTAATTACTTTTATTTGTTAATTTGTCCAACTGAATTTTTCTTCACCTCCACAGTTAGGTAAAACAAGATATTTTTCAGAGGCGGAGGGAAAAAAAAATTTTTTTTTTTTCCTCGCATGAGGTCGCATTAGCACCCGCCCAAACCCGGCCCTGGTCAAGACCACATGTCCCAACACAAGAAGACCCAATGACTAAATGTGTCACTGTAGTGATCTTCTGTGTTCTCACACAAAGGACTTAATGACACATGAATGTCACTGTACTGGTCCCTGTGTCTAGACACATGATCTTAGCCAAAGGCCGGATATTAGGACGTTGGGTTTGCTAGGAGCATTACAAGTGCTCAAGCAAAAGGAGGGAAAAAATGTGTTTACAAAATTAGTTTTGCGGCAATTTATTTTTTATTTTTATTTATTTATATTTTTTTTAACATTTCCTCGCATGAGGTTGCATATTTTTTCCTCGCATGAGGTTGCATATTTTTTCCACGCATGAGGTTGCATTGGCCCCTGCCCATACCCGGCTCTGGTCAAGACCACATGTCCCAACACAAGAAGACTCAATGACAACATGTGTCATTGTAGTGGTCTCCGTGTTTTCACACAAAGGACCTAATGACATAAATGTCACTACTGGTCCCTGTGTGTAGACACATGATCCTAGCCAAAAGCCGGATATTAGGCCGTTGGGTTTGCTAGGAGCATTACAAGTGCTCAAGCAAAAGGAGGGAAAAATGTGTTTACTAAATTAGTTTTGCGGCAATTTATGCCGGTCAAAAATCGCTTTAATCATAATTAAGACACTTTGCATAAAGTTGTTGTTGTTGTTTTGATGAAATGATGGGTGGAGATCAACCTCTGATCATTGTTGCCTCTTCTCTTTCCATCTTGGTCTACCCTGTTCAACCTGAAAGTTGGTTATAATTGGGGTATTTAGTGTCATTTTCTTTACTAATTTTGTATTCAATTTAAATAACTGTTGTCTTTTGCAGTTGCTGATTTTTATTTATATTAGTATTTGTCAATTTTATTTTCTCTTTTGTATTGTTTCTAGTTAACTATTGTCCTTTACACTTGGTTTTAATTTGTATTAGTATTTGTTCTTTTTGAGTTGTTGTCCCTTTTTTTTAATACCTTGTCTTTCCTTGCCCTATGAGTAGTTATTTTTTTTTTTTTTGGTTAATGCTTTGTTAGTTCTTGCTGCTTAATTTCTATTTAGTTGGACGATTTTCCTGAAGTTCTAACCTTATATTTTTTCCTTTGTTTTATGTATATATCTTTTAAGTATTGATTGGGCATCTCTTGGGGCATCTATACTTAAAACCTTATCACCTGTTAAGTCTATATTGTGATTTCTATAGTAAGTTTTTAATTCAAGCCTTTGTTGTTCATACTTTTTACAGTGGATCAGGTAGTGGTCTATGTCATTCTCTTCCTGACATTCTTGGCAGTGTGGTTCTTCTACCATGAAGTATGCTGCACCGAGTCGGAGACGCCACAGTTTTTTGTTCGATGGTATCTTTAATTCTTCTCTGACCTGGCATGTCCTCGTTGGTTCTTTCAGCAGTTTGAACGCGTGTCTGCCTTTTCTACTTTCCTTCCATGTTGTCTTCCATTCCTCGTTTATAGTTTCCTTCACTTGGCTCTTGATCTCTGACCTTCCCAGTCCTGCTTTTATATTGTTTTTACTTGTTCTTCCCTTCTTGGCATTCTGGTCTGCCAACTCGTTGCCAGCTATACCTATGTGTGCTGGAACCCACACTAGCCTCACACTACATCCTCTGTTCTCTAGTGATGTATTAATTGCTAGAATTTCTTCCTTTATGTCTGGCCGGCTACATTTACCTGGGTGTTCTAGTGCTTGTAGTGATGATAGTGAGTCTGTAAATATCGTAACAGCTTCTGGTGGGTTATCTTCGATTATTTCTAGACTTTTAAGAATTGCTACCATCTCTGCAGTAAAAATCGATGCCCCTTCCGTTATACTGTAGCTCTTTTTTATTCCCCATTGTGGTATTACAACTCCGGCACCTAGTTGCCCACTATCACCCTTGGATCCATCAGTGTAGACGGCCAGACTTTGTTTAGTTAGTTGCTCTATGAACTTTCTACTTATCATTTTGGCTTCCTTATCTTCTATGTTTTGTTTGATCTTTTCAGTAAGTGAGTAGTCTATGATTGGTGTTTTTAGTTCCCAGGGTGGTATTTTGCTTCTGTATTTATTACTATTTTTCAATTGTGTTTGATAGTTCTTTGAACTGCATTAGGTCTTCTATAGTTCTCCATCCTGTTGGATATCTATCTTTATTTAAGGGGACGTCCCATACACTTGGTTGGTTTTTGACAAATGCTTTATGTGCTGGGTGGGTCACTTCTTGTGCTACTTTACTCCAATAATTTAATCTCAGTTCTTTCCGTCTTAGACCAAGGGGAGGTATGCCGAGAGCTACTTCTAGAGCTTCTACTGGTGTCGATATAAATGCACCTGTAATAGTTCTCATGGCTGCATTTTGAATCCTGTCCAGTTTTGCTTTGTTAGAAGCTGCAGCTGAGTCATAGACTATGCTGGCATAATCCAGTTTCCCCCTGATGAAGGACTTGTAGAACATAAGCATTATTTTATTGCTGGCCCCCCATCCATTACCTTTTACAATCCTTAGTATATTTAGGGGTCCCCTACAGCTTTCTACCAAATTGTCTATATGTTTATTATAATTTAGTTGTTTATCTAAAGTTATGCCCAGAAATCTAGTTGTTGAGGAGGTACATATTTTCTGTCCTTTAATGGTTATATTGATTTTGTTATTTTTTTTAAAAATTTCCTTTGCTGAAAATCATACCTACTGTTTTGTTTACATTAATTTGGAAGCCCCAACTTTTCATCCACTCTGAAACTTTGTCTATTTGATTTTGAAGTTTTTTGTAAACATGGTCCAAGTTTTTTCCAGATCGCCAAATGGCACAGTCATCTGCAAATTGTGATACTGCATTCTTTATGTCATTAAATTCATCTGCTAAATCATTTACAGCTATAGTGAAAATTGAAGGAGAGATCACTGATCCTTGAGGAATCCCATTCTGTTGTTCATATATTTCTGACCTATCATTATTCACCTGTACAGCAAAATACCTGTCCTGTAAAAAGTTTTCTAGATACCTATAGGTTTTACCAGTAATGCCAACCTTTTTCATTTTGTAAAGAGCTCCATCGCGCCAGCATTCATCATATGCTCTAGCTACATCTAGAAAGACTGCCACTGTTTTCTCTTTCCTCTTGAACCCTAGCTTTACATCATGTTCTAATCTTACAAGCTGGTCTACTGTACTTCTGTCTGCTCTAAACCCTGACTGGTTTGGGCTATATAACTGGTTTTTTTCCAGGTAGAATTTAACTCTTTTATTCACAACAGTTTCCAGTATTTTACCTAGTTGTGATGTTAAGGAGATAGGCCTATATGAACTTACATCATGGGCTTCCTTATTGGGTTTTAGAATGGGTACTATCATAGCTACTTTCCATGCTTTTGGTATCTTTCCTAAGTTCCAGATTTTGTTATAAAGTAAGTTATTATGTTTATAGTTCTTTTGGGTACTTTCTTAAGGATTTCATAACTAAGTATATCTTGCCCTGAGGCAGTATTAGATTTATCTTTTATTGCATTAGTTACTTCTTCCTCTGTTATATCAGCATCTAAATAGTTTGTTTCATCTATCTGGTCTGGTAGTTCTTTTAAAAAACTGTATCCTAAGTCTTTCTCTTCTCTCATTTTCTTCCTGTCCAAGGCTACTTTTTGCACTGACTTTATAGAAATACTCGGCAAGGGCATTAGCTTTTTCTTTATCTGTTTCTGCTCTCTTTGGTAGTTTGATTGTTGGCATTATTGTTTTCTTATTGTTCCCTTTGATTGCCTTAAGCTTTTTCCATACTTCTCTCATTTGAGTGCTAGGTTTAAGTGACTGACAAAACTCCTTCCAGTTAGTTTCTTTGGCTTTGAATATTATTCTGTTAGATTCATTCCTAATAAGTTTATACTTATCATAGTTTTCTTCTGTTCTGTTATTTCTATATTTTTGTAAGGCCCTTTTTCTTCTCTCATGAATTTCTGCACAGCTTTTATTCCACCAGGCAACTGGTTCTTTATTCCATTGAGTTTCTCTTTTCTTATTAATGTTATTTATTGATTTAAGGTGTTGTGGCATATTTTTATTTGGTATATACTTTATTGCTATTTTCAGAATTTCATTGGTCAGTGTTTCTGCCCACAAGTCAGTATCATCTGATTCCATGTCTTTATATTCCATCCCCTCCAGCTCTGATTGGAAAGCTTCCCAGTTTGCTTTTTTATAGTTGAAGGTAGGTTTCTCTGGTTCTGGGTTTGGAATGACATTTTCATGCATGGTTATTACAATGGGCAGATGATCTGAGTTTGTGTCTTGTAACACTTCCCAATTTACATTCGCTAGGTTGTTAGTTGCTATACTTATGTCTATTGCTGAGTCTGCCCTATTAGCTTGTGGATTAATTCTTGTTGCAGATCCATCATTTAGTATTAGTAGTTCATTGTTTTCTATGAAGTCAAGTAGGCATTTTCCTGCATTATCTGCATGTTGTCCACCCCAAGCACAATGATGGGAATTAAAATCGCCTACTATGATTGTTTTGGGGCCTAGTCTGGTACTTATGGCTAGTATTTCTTCATCTTTAATTGTGCCATCTTTAGCATATACATTTAGAATTGTTAGATTGTTTGGTTCAGCTGCTATAGTAGCCTGGATACCTTCTATATTGGTTGTATTAAATACTTCCCAGTCTATGATTTTAAATTTTTCGCTAACTAAGACTGCAACACCTCCTCCTCTACCTTCTTTGGTATTGTGTGTATTGCATAAAGAGAACTATTCTTTTATAAATATTACTTTCCCAAAACTAGAATCCAGCGTACATTTAGTAACTTTTAATAAAAATACATAAGCAAAGTTATAAAAGCGTTAAAACAACTTTTACATAAATACTTGCGTATAAAAGATGCCTATATGTATTAGTTATTTATAAATAAATAATTTGGAATACTGTAAAGAACAAAAAATTCAGTTTTAAATATTGCAATTTTGTTCAACCTGTTTGTTATTTCCCTTGGCAAAGCAAATCATTTCCCCTTTAAAAAAAAAAACTTAAAAATGTATCGGTGGTGTGCAGGGACAAACATTGCGATGTCAACCTGCGTTTGTGTAAAAAAAGTAGAAAATGAATTTAATTCAGTGAATCTACGAGCTCGTACATGTTTGTTGCACGTGCGTTAAAAAGAATGCGTTCTTCTTCTTCTTCTTCCTCGTTCGTCCTGAAAAGGACGTTGGTTGCATTGTGTCTGTTTACAGCGGAGCTGCGATATCTGCACCTTTCGGCCGGCACATCCGACTTCAGCACGGCATTTTTTGGGACCGGGTTTGCCTTCCCTCTTCGATCCCTACTCTCTCAGCCAGACTGCAATGATGCAGCCTGTTTCCAGGACCACCACGTGGAGGTGGAGTAGGGTCTTGGTCAGCTCTGGTTCGCTGACCCTGACGCAAGCAGTCAAGCTATGAGTCACTGACTGCATTCTCTATTGCTGCGTCTTTGGGTCCCGAATGCGTTCAATAGCGTTCATTTTTAAACTGTAACGTATTATAATAAATAGCATTAGTTAAAATGTATGTATGTGTTTGCGGAGTAAATTTGCAGAAGATCTCTTATTTTGTTACTAGCAAAACAGATAATGTTATTTTCATCAAACAGACACAATTTTTCAGTGATATATAGGTAAGTTTTGTAGTAACATATTCTAGAGCTTTGACGACGAGAAACAAAAAACATAAGGGACATAAACAACACAGTGTCTGCTTAGAATTTGATCCGGCTGCTGCAAGCTCCTGCGTTTTCATTGGCTGATGGATTTTTCTTCTCGTTCATTCATAAACGAAGCGAGTGTATACAAATTACGCTACAGATCTCTAGATTTGAAATTCTAAGCAGACACTGTGTTGTTTATGTCCATTATGTTTTTTGTTTCTCGTCGTAAGACGTATTTTTGCTAGCCTCAAAGTACACAAGCCTGATACGTCCTTTTTAGGAGAGACAAAGTGGAGACATTCATCGAACTACGCAAGTTTCCAGATAAGTTGAAAATTTTTTTATCTATCTTTAGTATTAGCTTGTTACAGTTAATTTTAGATAATTGGTAGCTAGAAGTGTTAATATAACTTAGGAATTCAATTAAATACGCTTGATAGACTTTATAAATATAAGTGGCGATTCCTTTTTATTTAGATTTAAGTATTAGCTTATTACATTTAATATCAAGTAATTGGTGTCTAGTTAAGTATCACTTGGAATTTTAACTGATTCCGTACGTAAGATCTATTAAAAGACGCAATGGCCGACCGCTGTGGCCGCAAGATCTTTTAAAAGACGCTGATTTATTTCGTTGTTTCTTTCTATTCTGATATTTTATACTGCCCAGAATTTATCTCGAACGGAAGTAAACACAAAACTGGGCAAATTTCAACAAGCTTCAATGTCTTTTATTTGCGTTTGAAGGGATTTTTTCACATTTATCTTCATCTTTAATCGTGTTTTGTCGTATCGCCATAATGGCCGAAAACACACAGGATATGTTACTAATATGTAAACAGTGAACAAACTGTGTGATCAACCATAACTTTCTTACTTTTTCTGTATTTCTAAATGGATTACCTGCACAAAGAGAGCAGTGAAACTGTATTGTGATAACAATTTATGTTACAAGCCTTACTTAAGTCGAAAATTTTTGTTCAAAATTTCAAGTTATCTTTTTTCCGTGTACATATTATCTGTTATAACATAAACATAACATAAAATTAGCCAGAAAGGCATATGGATTTATATTGTTCATCCAATGTACTTTAATTTGATATATAATATGTTATACTTAACTCATGATTAGACATGCATTGTCAGTAAACGTAAATTATGTATGTGTAAATTTTTGGGGCTTAAAAATAATTCCGTCCAGAGCTGAAAATAATTACGTACGGAATCAGTATAACCAACAGTTTTTACGCCAAAAAAAATTAAAAATAATAGAAATTAAATAGCGCCACGTGGCAATTGCTTGAGTGAGATCTGGCAGCCATCTTGATAGACATAATTTAAATGGTGATTTTCTTTGTAGTTTGTTGTTAGTATTAGATTATTGCAGTTAATGTTAAGTATTGGGGGACTATTTAACTATTGCTATAAATATTTGTATAATTTAAGAATTGTAGTGAGGAAAAAAAAATATTTGAAATAAGCCAAAAACAATATATTATAAATAATAATATTCAACTATCAAAGTATAATTTAAAGACAAAAAATATATTAAAGTTATCTGGTAAAAATTCGAACTAGATATAACTGCTAAACTAGGTCTACTAGGTCTACTAGACAGGGTTAAAAGTGTTTCTTAAATAATATTATAACATTTTAAAAAACAGAAAAGAGAAAGCAAGAATATTCAAAACTTAGGAATTCTACTAAATACGCGGCTTGATAGACATATTAAATATAAGTGGTGATTCCTTTTTAGTTTGATTTAAGTAGGACTATTAGCTTTTAACATTTAATATCAAGTATTTGGTGACTAGTTAAATATCGTTTGGAATATTAAAAAATAAAATAAAAAATATAGAAATTAAATAGATCCAATCGACACGTAGCATTTGCTTGCGTGAGATCTAGCAGCCATCTTGATAGACATAATCTAAGTGGTGATTTCCTTTGTAGTTTGTTGTAAGTATTAGATTATTGCAGTTAATATTAAGTGTTAGGGGAATATTTAACTATTGCTATAAATATTTGTATAATTTAGGAATTGTAATGAGGAAAATAAAATAAAAATAAACCAAAACCATATATTACAAAAATAATATTCAACTATCCAAATATAATTTAAGTAAAAACTCAAATAATGAAGTTACCTGGAAAATTCGAACTAGATTTAACTGTTCAACAAGGTCTACTAGACAGGTTTAAAAGTGTTTCTTAAATAATAATATTATAAAATACATTATTAAAAAAATAAGGTTTACACAACTTAAGACTAAAGCAGCGAGACTAAGGGTAAACTTTAAAGTTCATACAAAACCAAGCACATAATAAAAAGGGGTAGTAGCAAACTAAAAGACACGGAAAATAACCAATGGCACCAATAACCAGAAAACTGTCCGGGGAAGGAAAAGCGTGGGCCAAAACTCCAGAAAAAGAAAAAATACCAGACCTGACAGAAAAAAACAGGACCACGAACCCTGAACTCAGAAACACAGAAATAAAGGACAGGATAGAAACAATAATGGAAAAACTGGAAGGAGGCTCAGAAATAAAAACAACAAAAAGCATAATCAATAATGGCGAAAGCTCAGGAACCAGGACAGCGAACTAAAAGATGGAACCAGGGAGGATGACAATCAGGTCAACCGGGAAAACACAACCAAAAGAAGTCATGAAACCAGAGGAGAATACGAAGAAGACTCCAACCGAAAGGAAACACCCCAAAAAGTGAAAATAACACAAATAGCTAGAACAGAAGCCACGCTTCGATATCTCCCGGACGACAAAATCCTGGTGATCCTGGAAAATGTAATCGACAAAAAAGCCATTGCCAAAATACAAAAACAAAACAGTGGAATAATGCTAACGCTAAATGAATCAGAAAAAAAACCAAAACTTTACTACAAGAACCGCAGGAAAAACTTAAATTGTTCCAACTGGCCCACAACATCAAAATTCAAATAGAAATTTCCAAAGAAACCAGAAATGTGTTGTTAAAGGTATAAACCCAACCCTGTCAGGGGTGGAAGTTTTAAAGAATCTGTCCAAACAGAACCCAGATTTAAAGCTGTTACACGTAGAAGAATAACAGTGAAAGGGAGTATTGTAACCACAGTGATAGTGATAACAACAGAAGGGAGGGAACCCCCCAAGACAATATTATTTGGAAAAGAAAAAAGAACACAGAAGCCTTCATTCCCCCAGTTTTGCAGAGCTGCAACTGCATGAAGTTTGGCCATGGTTGACACACTTGCAGGGGGAAGGCAGTATGTAGGTATTGTGCGGGAGCACACCCTTACACGCAGTGCGAAAAGGCTAAGTCAGATTCTGACTATAAAAAGGGTAATGCAAACATAAAATGCATTAATTGCAAAAGAAACCACAGCGCCAGATTCCAGGGCTGCCCAGTATATCAGCAGACCAAAAAAGCACTGAAGGAAGCTATAACAACCCAAACCCCTTTCAAAACGGTCATTAAAGAATTAAAGGAAATCTACTTATACGAGCACTAAAGTTATAACAGAAATTAAGAGTGTGCAAGAAGAAGTCCAAATTATTAAGTCACAGTTGGCAAAAGAAAGTAAGAACCAGTTAGAAAGTAACAAAACAGTACCAAAAAACCAGTCGGATGATTCAACTACATCTTTGGAAGATACGAATGCACTGAAAAGTGCAGAGGCAATGCTACAAGAAATGAAAGCCATACAACACCAAATTGCCAAGCATGTAGTTAAATTGTCAGCACTGAAACAAGAACATGAAATGATACTAGTTAAACTAGCTGAAGTGAAATAGGATAATGAAATTACACTAAAAAGGATAGAAAATCAGAGACAGGAGATTAACATATACAGAGAAGCATTAGAAAAGGAAAGTGGCAAACAAAAGCAAGAAGCTAAATGGAAAGAATGGGTAACAAAAACTGTTAAGCACTTAGAGAGAGTTATTATAGAGAAACAAACAGAAGAATCGTCACAAACCCAAGTATTGAAAAAAAGTCTTTAATTACATTAAAGAATCACCAAGCAGAGTAGGCCTTATGCCTCAAGCAACGGATAGGGCCAATACAAACTAAGAAGCAAACTAATAGTTATAACACAAAACAAAAGGGATACTAGTTAATGTTAACAATGGGTAAGAAAGGATGTAGAATTGTTCAGTGGAATTTTAGGTGTATCAAAAAGAACGTTGCATCCCTACTTGCAGAGACAGGAGGAACTACCGCTATATATGCTCTTCAAGAGACCCATTTAAACCCAAATAGTAGATATAGTTGTAAGGGCTATAAGATACTTAGGCACGATAAGAAAGAAGGTAGAGGAGGGGGTGTCGCAGTCTTAGTTAGCAAAACATTAAAAATTATAGACTGGGAAGTATTTGATACAACCAACATAGAAGGTATCAAGGTAACTATAGCAGTAGAATCAAACAATCTAACAATCATAAATTTATACGCTAAAGATGGCACAATTAAAGATGAAGAAATACTAGCCACAAGCTCCAGACTAGGCACCAAAACAGTCATAGTAGGCGATTTTAATTCCCATCATTATGCTTGGGGTGGACAACATGCAGACAATGCAGGAAAGAGCCTACTTGACTTCATAGAAAATAATGACCTGCTAATACTAAATGTTATCTTCAAATGTTATCTCAGTGTTAACATATGGCTGTGAGAGTTGGAAAATAACAAAATCATTGGAGAACAAGCTGAATACATTCGAGAACAAATGTCTTAGAAAACTCATGAACATCAGTTGGAAAGAATTCAAGACTAATCGACAAATAAGAGAAGACTCTAGGCAGAAATATTCTCCGACTATATAAGGAAAAGACGATGGTCATATATCGGTCATGTCCTACGAATGCAAAACAACAGAATACCACTACAGGCGCTCACTTTGGGTTCCTGAGGGTAAGAGGAAAAAAGGAAGACCAAAAGAAACACTCAGAAGAACAATAATAAGAGAAGGAAGAACGTTGGGCCTAAATAATGTGCAAGAGCTAAGAGGAGTGGCGTCACAACGAACAACCTAGAGAGCACTGGTTTCTGCCTTATGCGCCGTGTTTGGTGCTTAAAGAATTTATTATTATTATTATTAATACTAAATGATGGAACTGCAACTAGAATTAATCCACAAGCTAACAGGGCAGACACAGCAATAGACATAAGTATAGCAACTAACAACCTAGCGAATGTAAATTGGGAAGTGTTACAAGACACAAACTCAGATCATCTGCCCATTGTAATAACCATGCATGAAAAAGTCATTCCAAACCCAGAACCAGAGAAACCGACTTTCAACTATAAAAAAGCAAACTGGGAAGCCTTCCAATCAGACCTGGAGGTGATGGATTTTAAAGACATGGAGACAGATGATAATGACTTGTGGGCAGAAACACTGACCAATGAAATTCTGAAAATAGCAATAAAATATATACCAAATAAAAATATGCCACAGCACCTAAAACCAATAAATAAACTTAACAAGAAAAGAAAAACTCAGTTGAATAAAGAACCAGTTGCCTGGTGGAATAAAAGCTGTGCAGAAATTCATGAGAGAAGAAAAAGGGCCTTACAAAAATATAGAAATAACAGAACAGAAGAAAACTATGATGAGTATAAACATATTAGGAATGAATCTAACAGAATAATATTTAAAGCCAAAGAAACTAACTGGAAGGAGTTTTGTCAGTTACTTAAACCTAGCACCCAAATTAAAGAAGTATGGAACAAGTTTAAGACAATCAAATGGAACAATAAGAAAACAATAATGCCAACAATCAAACTACCAAAGAGAGCAGAAACATGTAAAGAAAAAGCTAATGCCCTTGCTGAGTATTTCTATAAAGTCAGTGCAAAAAGTAGTCTTGGACATGAAGAAAATGAGAGAAGAGAAAGACTTAGGATACAGTTTTCAAAAGAACTACCAGACCAGATAGATGAAACAAACTATTTAGATGCTGATATAACAGAGGAAGAAGTAACTAGTGCAATTAATGAGAAATCTAATACTGCCTCAGGGCGTGATATACTAAGTTATGAAATCCTTAAGAAAGTACCCAAAAAAACTATAAACAAAATAACTTCCCTCTATAACAAAATCTGGAGCTTAGGAAAGATACCAAAAGCATGGAAAGTAGCTATGATAGTACCCATCCTAAAACTCAATAAGGAAGCCCATGATGTAAGTTCATATAGGCCTATCTCCTTAACATCACAACTAGGTAAAATACTGGAAACTGTTGTGAATAAAAGAGTTAAATTCTACCTAGAAAAAAATCAGTTATATAACCCAAACCAGTCAGGGTTTAGAGCAGACAGAAGTACAGTAGACCAGCTTGTAAGATTAGAACATGATGTAAAGCTAGGGTTCAATAGGAAAGAGAAAAGAGTGGCATTCTGTCTAGATGTAGCTAGAGTATATGATGAATGCTGGCGAGATGGAGCTCTTTACAAAATGAAAAAGATTGGCATTACTGGTAAAACCTATAGGTATCTAGAAAACGTTTTACAGGACAGGTATTTTGCTGTACAGGTGAATAATGATAGGTCAGAAATATATGAACAACAGAATGGGATTCCTCAAGGATCAGTGATTTCTCTTTCAATTTTCACTATAGCTGTAAATGATTTAGCAGATGAATTTAATGACATAAAGAATGCAGTATCACAATTTGCAGATGACTGTGCCATTTGGCGATCTGGAAAAAACTTGGACCATGTTTACCAAAAACTTCAAAAACAAATAGACAAAGTTTCAGAGTGGATGAAAAGTTGGGGCTTCCAAATTAATGTAAACAAAACAGTAGGTATGATATTCAGAAAAGGAAATTTAAAAAAAACAAAAACAAAATCAATATAACCATTAAAGGTCAGAAAATATGTACATCCTTAACAACAAGATTTCTGGGCATAACTTTAGATAAACAACTAAATTATAACAAACATATAGACAATTTAGTAGAAAGCTGTAGGGGACCCATAACTATACTAAGGATAGTAAAAGGTAATGGATGGGGGGGGGCAGCAATAAAATAATGCTTATGATCTACAAGTCTTTCATCAGGGGGTGTGACAGACGAACTCAGCTGACCCTGAATGACCCTGAAATGTTGGATGATATTATACGACCCTTCGTAGCGACCCTTTGGATAACATCAGGGCCCCCGAATATTGTAACCTTTCGTCAAACGGGATTTTTTTTTCACCTGGACTCATTAGCTATGCAACCGTTCCACACAGATGGTCAACACGTTTGCTGATTAATATGTGGCCAGTTTATCTACCGATCATTCTGGTCATCGCATTGATTTTAGGAGAGGCTAAATCACGCCCATGGACATCTCTTGAGCAATCATATGCAGTATTTTCATTAACTTGGCCAGTGGGGGCGGTGCCAGCATCAAACAGAATATAGCGGCACACGATCAAACAGACTGAGGGATCTCAGGAAAGACTATCGGCGCTATCAAAGGCAGTTGTGGTCCCTAAAACTAGCGACGCAAGTTTCTTGCCGGTATTTCGCATCTCGGTGCCAACCGCAGAAACGATCGCAGTGGGAGCGAACGGGAAAGCCGATACAGAAATCCAGGGGCGGCATCTCTCTTTAGTCTGGCGGTCAGATCCCCTAAAGTCTCATGAGATCTGAAAAGGTGTCAAATTCTAACATGTCCCACTAACCTTACATTTAAGTTAGATATATACAGACCACGTAGAAAGCCATTTTATCATTCGGTCGCCAGAGATTTAAGATTCACTAGCTATAGTAGAAATTTTGCTAGATTTCCATCTGAATTGGTGGCTTCATTAGGAGTGATTTCTATTTATGTGCACGGTATAATATATTTGTTAAAGTGATCAGTGGTCTAGTGCTTTCATTTTATTTCACTGGATTTTGTGTTTATTTAAATCTATTAAATTAAACTCATCCCAAAAGTTCCAGTGGTAAATTTAAAGATATATCTATTAGAATATTTCCAAAAATTAATAGATGCTTAAATGTTAAAGTAACTTTTAAAGTGGCGAAGGAATTTATAATTAATAAATATATATATATAGATGTGTATTTTAACCATTGACTCGCGCAGTGTTTCTTAAATACATAATTAAATACGCGAGTGTATATAACAGCCTTAACGGTAAATTTATCGCGCGTTAGAATAGTATTTGATTTTTGAGGTATGATTATGTTGTCATGGTTTTTATATCTTTTTCTATAGAATGATCACCTTTGCAATCCCAGCAAAATAACGCAATCATCCAGAGTCTTCCAGACTCGGTTCTGAAAAAACTTCCAGATATATTGATGAAACATTTATTTAAATTTTAATCTTGTGGCGGTCCGATGCGACCTAGCTATCATAATTACATGAAAGAAAGCACACCCAAGAACATTTAAATAAATCATCAAAATTTAATTACAATCTGTAATATAAACTGGAAGATGAACAGTGCCAGTAGCGATATTTTATTTACTGCTCTACTGTGAGAGAGTACATATTTACCTGACTGTGAATGAGCCTAGTTTTTCCTCACTGGATTTAATAAAACTTATCGGTCAGTTGCTATCATCACGCATTGAAGGAATTTTAACACTAGCGGAAAATTAAAGAGACCACTTCATTTTCACCACTGTGTCGAACTGTGTCAGTGCCATCCCATAGACTCCTTTTTATATAATAAAACACAAGAACTCTTAGGCTTCAAGTCCGGCGATAAGTAAGAATAGTTGCTATCAGCAAACCTCGCTAAATCTGGGGCGGGACACGGAAGTACCAGACCTTTTCATATGTCAAGAGTTTAATTGATGTTTATATAATTCTATGGATTGTCTGATGCTGCAATCGGTAAGTGTGTGTGAGTATATGAGTGTGGATCCTCACGCGCGTGCATGAATGACAGGAAATTTAATCTTTTTTTTGCAAACCATTTGTTAACTTGCTTACCTGTATACCCTGCATTGTTCCTTTAAGTGGGATAATTTGTTAACTCTGTTTAACCCCCCCCCCCCTTTTTTTCATTTGCTTAGTAAAGGGAAGAACAATTGGGAAGAATATGATTTTTTTCTACCACCCATACCTAATTTTGTAACACCTCTTTCAGAGTAATTAACTTCACTGTTAGGTTACCCTACCTATGTTCCTGATAACTATCTATCTTTGGACTGGGTTTATCTTTGTCTAATAAGCGGGACGGGCTTAGTCGATACCAATCTTCTTCACCCCTCCCTACCTTGTTATTTGCATTTTCTGTACTTATGATATTTTTATGTAAACACATGATTATTGTAGTGATTGATTTTTAACTTTTAATAAACAACATAAACTTATTTGGTACTGTGTTGGAATACCCAAAGCCCAAAATTTCCCCTATTTGTTTAATATAGTTTGTATCCACGTACGTTGGTGTGTTTGAAGCACCAAATCGGTGTGAGCGCAGATGTGTGTCTGGAACCTCACAAATAATTGTTTGACCAGGAGAGCCTGAAGAGAAGATTGAGAGAAACGATTTGTCGTAAATAAGCCTGTCTTTACTCTCCTCCAGCACTCTGTGAAGCAACTATTTTCTCTCTACATTTTCTATCACTGAGCTTTTCGCCATCATTCTTCACTCTAAACCGGACCACTATTTCTAAGACTCTTTATCTCAAAACAAATTTACGACAATATTTGTGGGCTGGTCCTGGGATCTTGAGCTACATTTGAGGCAATCGCATAGCCGGGATAAAGATATTTTTGAGTCTGATCTAAGTATGGGTCGAACTAGATAGAGTGTGAGTGATCTGTCTTTGTGATTTAGGGAAATAGATAATTAATTACACCCCTAGATAACGCCTTTTAGTATTTGGGTCGTCCACACAGCATATTTACAGAATGTTTTCCTTCCACAGCAGTAGAAAGTACGGATAATCATAAATTCGGTTAGCTAAATTATTCTCTGGCAGAGAAAATTAAATTTTTTCTTTATAAGATTTGCTGGGATTGCGTGATTGGTTTTGCAGACACTAAAGGTTTTTTGAAGTTAAAAAGAGTTGAGCTTAGCTAAAGACGCCTTGTTCTGACTTTTTAAGTCTAGTTAACATCGTCTCTTCTCATAAATTGACTTCAGGGGTCAGTTTTGTGACGGAGAATTAAAAATTTTAGGGAAAAGTTTTTTTTTTCCTTTTAAATTGTTTTAATAAAAATTTTCTCTACTGTTAGTAAAAGTAGATTCTTTTCTAGTGTAACTTACCATTTTTAGTGGCATAGTCGCTTGCGTTAAGAGTCTTAAGTGACAATAATAGCAGCGATAAGTTAACACAGTACAGGTAGGAGGTAACACCAATAAAGTTATACTTTAGGTTTTTTTCTCGTAGCGAGTTTGAGTTTTTTTCCCTTCTTGTTCCATCTTACTATTCTCTAGTCTTAGAAACATCTTATTCTTTTGCATGGCAGAGAGAATTAGGATAAGATCCATTTTGAGACAGGAGGCGAAGGACTCAGGATTAGAAGGAGAAGCTGCTAACCTGTTTGTCAACACGGAACTTGAAAGATATGACGCGGACCAACAGAGAGAAGAAAAAAAGAAAAAGGAAGCGGAAGAGAGGGCAGAAGCTAGGAAGAAAGAAGCGGACGATCGTCAATTGGAGCAGAAGAAAATTGAGGCAGAGATGGAAGCTCGCAGGGAAAGAGAGAGAGGGAAAGATAGCTTGAACTGGCGCTTAAGGCTTTAGAGAGTCGGGGTGCCTCTACTTCGAATAACAGAGAGCCGTCTTCGCCCCAGTCTCAATCAATGGATCTCTCCAGTACTCAGTCTGCCCAATTAACTACGATGTCTTTTGCTTTAGAGTCTTTTCCTAGCCCCAATAAAAAAATTGACACCTTCCTAGAGAAATTTGAGAGGCTCGCAAATCTGTATGGGTGAGAGAGTTCCCGTTGGGCACTTAAACTCTCAATGTCATTAAAAAGTACTGCTTATGACGTATGTACAAAGCTGGAAACCAACCAACATGATTACGACATGCTGAAAAAGGCCTTGCTAGAGTGGTTTGAAATGACCGCCCGAAAATTTCTGCAAATGTACAGAAACAGCCGGAAAGAGAGCACGGAAAAATTTCCGCAGTTCTCTTCACGTCTCACGGGCTATTTAACAAAGTGCACTGAATTATCTGACCTACCTCTTACATATGAGGGAGTACTTGAACTTGTTATTGTGGAACAGATAAAGTCAACTTTATCAAACGAAACCCGTAGATTTTTGGCTGAACATGGCGCAGTCAGGCTTGAGGACAGACTCAATAAGGCAGAACGCTATACCAATGCAATGGCCGAACTTCCCAGCACTAAACGTAAACCCACAGATGAGCCATCTCGTAAACAAAATCTAGAGCAATCATCCTATTCCTCAAATTCCTCTCAGAATTATAACCAACGAGAAAATAATACCCAGAGACCTCCCCAGGAAAAATCGAAATTCTACAAAACCCGATACCCCCTAACAACAATTCTGATCAACCCACCAAGCCTACGTGGCAGCGTGGCCACCAAGGTCAAGGAAAAGGGAAGACCCCTACACCAGGAACGTCTGATCAGGGAAAACAAACCGGTCCAAACCGCATCGGATGTTTGCATACAGCCTCAAAAGGTAGAGTCAATGTCAGTGATTCTCAACCTGAGGGGGACCGACCTTCAACACGAGGAACTGTAATTTTGAATGGTACCTCAACTACTTGTCTCTTTGACACTGGACTAAGCTTTAGTTGTATTGTCGCTAGGCACCTAGTCAAACCCGGTCAGGAGACAGAGGAAACCGTCAAACTTAGTGGAATTGTCAGGAGTGATGCACCCAGGACGCTTCCTATCGCACTGGTAGAAATACACTCTGACTTTGTCAGAGGTGTTATTAAAGCGGCCAATATGGATGATCTTATCTACCCAGTTATCCTGGGATGTAGATATGTGTTTATTGGGAGACCAAAGGAGCCGATTGTGGCAGCGGTAACCACAAGAGGGCAAGCCAAGAAGGAGAGGGAGCCTGCGTCAAATTTGTTGCCGAATGAACTGAAGGAGGCGCAACAAAAGGACCCTACTCTGGAGCCGTGCTTTAGAAAACTGCCCATGGCTAAGGACCCCAGACACAACGGAGACATCTTTTCTAAGGATGGCGTATTGTATCGTAGAACGGGCAACCCGGACACGGGGAATAACCAGCTCCTAGTACCGACGCAGTACAGAAGCCAGATCTTAGAAATGGGGCACTCTATTCCCTTTAGCGGACATATGGGACAACACGCCACTATTCAGCAAATAAAAACCCACTATTGGTGGCTGGAAATGAACTCTGACATTATCAGGTATGTGAAATCCTGCGCCCAGTGCCACCGGGTAGCACCCAAGCACCTGACACCCCCAGTACCCATGGGGCAAATGCCAATAGTAGGGACTCCATTTGAACGGGTTGCTGTCGACATCATTGGACCCCTGGAAAGGACCAAAAGAAGGAACAGGTTCATCCTGACCTTAGTCGACACTTGCACAATGTGGGCCGAAGCTATACCACTAACATTCACAGATTCCAAGCATATCGCAGAAGCCCTCGTGCAACTTTTTACACGGTTGTGATTCCCTCAACATGTTTTGACGGACAATGGATCCCAATTCCGTAGCCTGTTAATGGAGGAGATCTTTAAGATCTTGAGGGCCAAACATATCCACACAAGTCCCTATTATCCGGCCGGAAATGGGCTCGTGGAACGTTTTAATGGCACCATCACCACCATGTTACGTAAGCTGGGTCAGGAGAAACCAGAAGACTGGGACCTATATATATATCGGCTGTCTTATTCGCCTACCGAGAGGTACCCCAAGCGTCTACGGGATTCCCGCCTGCTATACTTTTATTTGGCAGACCTATTAAGGGCCACTAGAAGACTTACTTCGGTCCCTGACAGACCAAAAGGCTGACGAGACAGTCGTCTCTGCAAGCAAGTATGTATCTGAGCTCAAGGAAAGGCTAAAGCTAGAATGGGATCTAGCTACTACCAACCGTAAGAAAGCCCGCGCTAAACATGCTAAAACATACAACAAAGCTGCAAAAGAGAGAGAACTACAACCAGGGGAGAAAGTCTTGTTGCTACTTCCAACCGGAAGCAATAAACTTCGCATCGGATGGCAAGGGCCGTTTACCGTCCTTAAAAAGATCTCACGTACTAATTACAAGATCTCGATAAAAGGAAAGGAGAAGGTCTTCCACGTAAATCTCCTTAAGAAATATTTGGAGAGACCAGTGCCATCCTCCGAGCATCTCCTGGCTGTCGCCATATCAACGTAAGACGAGGAAGATGATGATGGTTGCATGGAGTATCCATTGCAACCCACAGAATCCTTTAAAGATGTCAAGTTCGGCGACAATCTCTCACCAGAACAACAAACAGAAACCAGGGCTCTACTAAAACAGTACAGTGCAGTCTTAACGGATGTACCTGGTCGAACAAATCTCATTGAATTTGATATGAAATTAACAAATGAGACCCCTGTTCGAACCAGAGTTTACCCCATCCCGTACGCTAAAGCTGATGCACTTCGCGGAGAAATAGACAAGCTGCGTCAGGCAGGAATTATCAGTGAGTCTACATCTCCTTACAGTTCCAGTGTAGTGCTGTTGCAGAAGCCCAATAAGGAAGTTCGGCTGTGTATAGATTACCGGCTGCTAAACGCTGTAACGGAATTCCAGCCCGAACCTCTCCAAACTGTTTCTGAGTTGTTCACCAAGCTTAGCAAGGCAAAGATTTTCTCCAAGATTGACCTTAGTAAAGGTTATTATCAAATACCAGTCAAGGAGGAAATTAAACCTTTGTTAGCTTTCAGCACTAGTGAAGGACATTACACATTTAATGTGATGTCATTTGGTTTGCATAACGCACCAGGAGTATTCACCAGGATGATCAGGAAGCTTCTAGAACCTTTGCAAAGTCCCCATATCCATAATTTCATGGATGACATATTAATTGCATCGGAAACCTACGAAGAACATATTGCTACGGTTGCTATGCTCCTCAGGAGACTACAGGAAACTGGTCTCACAGCCAGACCTAGCAAATGTCTCATCGGGTTTGAACAGTTAGACTTCTTGGGGCATACTATTTCCCACGGCTGTAGTTGGCCTGTTCAGAAGAACGTGGAGAAAATAGTGGCAGCAAAAAGACCCCAAACGAAGAAAGACGTACGTTCCTTCATATCACTATGTGCATACTATCAGAAGTACATCCAGAACTTCAACGGACTGACGGCACCTCTGACGGACCTCACAAAGAAAGGTTGTCCTGATAAGGTCATATGGAATCAAAAGTGCGAACACGCGTACAGCACTTTGAAAGGACAGTTGTCTGCAGACCCCATTTTGAGGTTGCCTGACCTCAAGAAACCTTTTGTATTACGGGTCGACGCGTCAGGCCAGGGCATCGGGTCAACACTGCTTCAAGCAGAGGACAGTGACCTGAACATGCTATTTCCAGTTGCCTATGGCAGTCGGAAATTAAATAAAGCTGAACGGAACTACAGCGTAGTCGAAAGAGAATGCCTCGCTCTGATTGACGGTATCAAACGTCATCATGAGTTTCTCTACGGTACATCTTTCACAGTGCAAACAGCCCACGCTCCGTTAGCATTTCTTGGTGTCAATAAAGAATTTAACGCAAGGGTCATGCGTTGGGCCCTTCTTTTAAGCGTTTATTCTTTCAAAGTGGAATACATTCCGGGAAGACAGAATGTCGGGGCTGATTTCCTGAGTAGAAACTGGACTACGGAGGAAGAAGAGGAAGTTGAAGATACCAATCATCCTAAAGCTACCGATCAGGGCAGCTTCATTGTCATAAATCAAACATGAAAACCGGTTTTCATGTTTCAAAAGAGGGCACGATTGTGACAGACAACTCATCCGTCCCTGAATTTGTTAGATGATGTTAGAACCCTCTCATAACATCGGTACCCCTGAAGCGTTGGATGATATAGTACGACTTTCGAAACGACCCCTTGGATAATATCAGTGCCCCCGAATATATTGCAACTTTTCGTCAAACGGGATTTTTCTTTTCACCTGGACTCATTAGCTATGCAACCGTTCCACACGTTTGCTGATTAATATGTGGACAGTTTACCTATCGTTCATTCTGGTCATCGCATTGATTTAAGGAGAGATTAAATCACGCCCATGGACATCTCTTGAGCAATCATATGCAGTATTTTCATTAACTTGGCCCAGAGGGGGCGGCGCCAGAATCAAACAGATAGTAGCGACCACGATCAAAGACACAGACTGGGGGATTTCAGGAAGACTAGCGCCACGATCAAAGGCAGTAGTGGTCCCTGAAACGAGCGACGCAAGTTTCCTGCCGGTATTTCGCATCTCGGTGTTAAACACGAAACCGATCGCAGTGAAAGCGAACGGGGAAAGCCGGAACGCAAGCAGCGAGCGAAGATACGAGAGACCAGGTGCGGCTTCTCTCTTTAGTCTGGCGGTCAGATCCCCAAAAGTGTCCTGAGATCTAAAAAGGTGTCAATTTTCTCATGTCCCACTCATCTTACAATTAAGTTAGATATATACAGACCACGTAGAAATACACTTTATCACTCGCTGGACAGAACTTTACAGAAGCACTCGCTATATTTGAAATCCTGCTAGATTATCTCCTGGATTTTATATATATTTGCAGTGAATTCTATTTCTGTGCAAAACGGTAAAATATATATTGTGTAAAGTGATCAGTGGTCTAGTTCATTCATTCTATTTCACTGGATTTTGTGTTAATTTTAATCTATTAAATTAAACCATCTCAATAGTTCCAGTTGTAAATGTAATGATATATCTGCTATATTATTTCCAAAAAAGATAATAGAGGCTGAAATGCTTTAATTAACTTTTAAAGTCGCGAAGGAATTTAAAATTAATAAATTTAGTTAAGTCCTATATTTATAGATGTGTGTTTTAACCATTAGAACTCGCGCAGTGTTTATTAAATACATAATTAAATACGCGAATATATATATATATATATATATATATATATATATATATATATATATATATATATATATATATATATATATATATATATATATATATATTTATGAATAGTTTTAACGGGAAATTCATCGCGCTTTAGAATGTTATTTGATGTTTCGGTATATTACATGTCTTTTTCTTTCATTCAGAGTGATCGTAACCTTTGCAATCCCAGCAATAAAGAAATCATCTTAAAAACTTCCAGACATATTGATGAAACATTTTTAAATTTAATCTTGTGGCGGTTCAATGCGACCTAGCTATCATACTTACATGAAAGAAAGCCTACCCAAGACTATTTAAAGAACAATCATCATATTATAATTACAAATCTGTAAGATAAACTGGAAGTTGAACCGTGCCAGTAGCGATACTTGATTTACTGCCCTACTGTGAGAGAGTACATATTTTCCTGAACTGTGACGGCTTAAGTTTTTCCTCACTGGATTAATAACTTACCGGTCAGTTACTACCATCACGCATTGAAGGAATTTTACCATAGCGGAAGATTAAAGAGACCACTTCATTTTCACCCCTGTGTCGAACTGTGTCAGTGCCATCCCATAGACTCCTTTTATATAATAAAACACAATAACTCTTAGGCTTCAAGTCCGGCGATAAGTGAGAATAGTTGCTATCAGCAAACCTCGCAACATCTGGGGCGGGACACGGAAGTACCAGACCTTTTCATGTGTCAAGAGTGTAATTGCTGTTTATATAATTCTATTGGAGTGTCTGGGGCTGTAATCGGTAAGTGTGTGAATATATGAGTGTGGATCCTTACGCGCGTGTATGAATGACAGGAAATTTAATCTTTTTTTGTAACCATTTTGTTAACTTGCTTACCTGGAAATATAATTTTTCTGTATACCCTGCATTGTTCCTTTAAGTGGGATAGTTGATAATTTGTTAACTCTATTTAAAAAACCCCTCCTTTTCATTTGCTTAGTAAAGGGAAGAACAATTGGGAAGAACAGGATTCTTTCTCCCACCCATACCTAATTTTGAAACACCTATTTCAGAGTAATTAACTTCACTGTTAGGTTAACGTACCTATGTTTCTGATAACTATCTATCTTTGGACTGGGTTTATCTTTGTCCAATAAGCGGGACGGGCTTAGTCGATACCAATCTTCTTCACCCCCTCCCTACCTTGTTATTTGCATTTTTCTGTACTTATTTATGTCTAATGGGTTAGTTGAGCGTCTGAATAGAACGCTCAAGACTTTGCTTGGTAAGATAACTGAAGATCATCCTCAAGATTGGGACAGGGTTTTACCCGCGGCTCTCTTTGCCTATAGAGAAGTCCCTAATGAACACACAGGATTTTCTCCCTTCGAACTTGTCTTTGGCGCGCGTCCGCGCGGCCCTATGTCTTTATTACACGATCTCATCACTGCCGATGATATTAGCGATGAAACTCAATCCTCATATGAGTATGTCATTGCTCTTAGACAAAAGATCATTGAGGCATGTAAGCTAGCAACTGCTTCATCAGAAATTGCTAAAGAGAAGGCAAGACAGTTTGCTAACAAAAATAGATGTCTACGACAACTTTGTCCAGGTGACAAAGCATTCGTCCTACTCCCCAGTAAGGAAAATAGACTTCTTATTGCATGGAAAGGTCCGTATGCAATAGTCTCTCGGATTTCCGATGTTGACTATGTGGTCGATATTGATGGAAAGCATAAAACTTTCCACATAAACATGCTTTCGGAATTTCACGAACGTCCGGACTATTTGCTGCCTATTTTCCAGGCAACGGATGATGCTCCTGCACCTCACGGTCATTATTCATCCCTGTCTGTCATACAGGATGAGGAATCTACCTTCTCTGATGTCAATCTTCCCCTTCCAGTGGTTCCATTACATTCCACGGAATCTTGGAAAAACGTTTCTGTTTCTCCTAATCTTTCTGGTGTCGAACATCGACAAGTCTCGTCGATGTTACAAACATTTCAGGATGTTCTCACTGACATTCCTGGACACACAGATGTCATAGAACATGACATAATTCTTACCGACAATAATCCAATTAGGGTTAGGCCTTATCCTATCCCTATACACTTTTTTTTTTTTTTTTTTATATAATTGAACCATCGACTTCACCATATTCTTCTTCCATGGTTATTGTCCGGAAGAAGGATAAGAACATACGAATTTGCGTTGATTATCGCAAATTGAATCAGGTCACAAAGTTCGATGCTGAACCGATGCCTTTGTTAGAAGATCTACTGATTAGACTTTCTAATTCTAGATTCTTCACTAAACTTGACTTGTCTAAAGGTTATTGGCAAGTGCCTTTAGCAGAGCATGCCAAACCTCTTACTGCTTTTTCTACACCTAGGGGTCTATTTCAATGGAATGTTTCGCCTTTTGGTCTCATGAACGCCCCTGCCACTTTCGTTCGCATGATGCGTCGAATTCTGTCACATCGTTCGGATGTCATCGCATACTTAGATGACATCTGTCTCTTCAGTGATACCTGGGAAGATCACTATTTAGGGTTATATGACTTACTGTCCACTCTACGTGAGAATAATTTGACAGCAAAACCTTCTAAAGCTTTTGTTGGTTTTGGTGAAATCTCTTTCCTGGGTCATCGTGTTGGTCATGGTCTCTTGAAGACAGAAGACCACAATACTTCCAAAATACTGAACATCTCTGTTCCTAAAACGAAGAAACAAGTTAGGAGTCTCTTAGGTTTAATTCAATTTTATGGGAGATTTATTCCAAATTTATCTTCGATCATGGCACCTCTCTCAACATTGTTGAAGAAAGGTTCGCCTAATCTGGTCCGTTGGTCTGAAGAATGCCAATCTTCACTAGACCAAATCAAGAATATATTTTTCTTCTCCTCCCATCTTAAGATTACCTACTCTTGATAGGACTTTTGTTCTTCGGAGTGATGCTTCATCCACTGGGATTGGAGCAGCACTGATGCAAGAATATGCAAATACTCTGCATCCTGTTATGTACATTTCTAGAAAACTAAATGCGGCAGAGAGGAACTACTCGGTTTTAGACCGTGAGTTGTTAGCGATGGTTTGGTCAATTCTAAAACTACAAAGATTCCTCCTGGGCGCACATTTCATTCTAGAGACTGATCAGAAAGCTCTTACAGCTATTCAGACTAAGAATTTGAAGAGTTCGAGATCCACTCGATATGCTATAGCTCTTCAACCTTTTCACTTCACGGTACGAGCTATCCGTGGTGCGGATAATGTGATGGCTGACATTTTGTCTAGATGCCCACATGACTCCAACTAATACTTCTGTCCTATATTTCCATATATTACAGAGTCATAACACACCTATATTACTACAATAGATTAGCACATCTGTACTCACTTTATATGTACACACTATCGTGCTTTGTTATCATCTTCTTCTGTTCGTTTTTTAAGATGATAGAGGAAGACTGAGTGGTTAATATAAGGGCCGTTAGTTTACTAAACAGCCACAATTATTAATAATGTATTGTACCTTATGAAGCATATTAGTTATTAATTAGCATTATATTGCTTGTACTTTCTCAGAATGTCATTGATGAGCTGAGGACTTACCTTACTATTATCAAGCATGACGAGTTCTAGATTGTGTACTTACCCTCGGAATGCCAGAGGATATGTCCTGGATCGTCATGTAGTTTAACTTTACTATGTACTTATGTCATTACATGTTAAATAATGTACTATTTAAATTTTCCTATCAGATTTGTACATCCATTTTTAAAGTCAATATTAGATTATGCTATTTATTAATCTATGGTAACTTGCATACGTATATTGTGTTTACATGCTAACGTGATGTGTGTTGGTGACACCCCCCGATGTGAATATTTTTTGAGACATATTTATTTTTCTGTTGAGGTATATCCTCACCAGACACTCTATATTTAGCCTCATGTTAGGCAATTTAATTAATTATCAGCGCATAATTCGTGCGTTTTGAGCAGCTTATCGCATGCTCTTTGATATTTAAAAAAAAAAATATGTTCCACATTTTTTTTTTTATCGGGAGGAGGTGGTGATATGTTGCGTGAGAAATTCTCGCAACATCGTTTTATTACAATATATATTTTATAACGCAAGGGCAACAACTGCTTGAAATTTATAGTCACTTTTCTCGGTCAGCAGTTGTCTCCTCGCGTTGGTATTGAATGCAGTTAAGTTTGCTATGCTAGGCCGTTTTCTCAGAAAACGGTTGGCAACCTGTTGGGTTATCCTTTTAAGGTAATCATTCTTACGCTGGTTCGTAGTAAAGGTCCTTGCGTCTTAAGTTCTGAGCTGTGGTCATTTTGCGCTGGACTGCGCATGACTGGTCTTGCTTCTTGGTCGATCGATTTCCGCCCACCAGTCCAGTGAGCGATTTTGAATAGCTATCAAGATGCCCCGCTGAGAGGGGATCTCCGCTATTTTTTGTTCTGTCAGGAATGTGAAGTCCTCTTAATGGATATGTCGTTTATTCGAGATAATACCTCTAGTGTATTTCCACATGCCGGGGAGGCGTAATATTTCTGTGTATTTCCTGAAGGCAAGGTAAATTAACTTTTCATTAACTCTATCGATTTTTTTGGTCGTGAGCGACGTTTGATTCATAGCCTGTCTTCGAAAGTCGTCGTCACGAGATGTTTTCCCAGCTCACATGTCGCTGTATTGTACTGCATCGGTTGATGCATGTCCCAAGGACCATTACTTGCTACTTTGTTACATGAACTAGGTTTGGAAAACCTTTGTTATCTAGAGGATATTTTTGAGGACATTATTTATACTTCAGCAGACGTGCCTGTCTTGCTGAAGTCAGATTAAGGAGAGTGAACTGATCTCATACATCTGGTTATCTCCTGGCTGTTATAGAAAAGGATGGAGTTTTTCACCTGACTACATTTACAGCACTGTGAAATATAACATGCATCTGACTCATCATTGTAATGCTGTCTACCGTCCATTGCTGTATTGAATGTTGCTGTGATAATGACTGTTTGATGTGCCTACATATTCGCGTAACCATTTTGTCACTGTGGCGTCCACAATAAATAATGAAGAAAAACGTCATCGGCTGTTACAAGAATCATTGACTTTATACGTCGTGAGTTTACTGACGTCCTAATGTGGATTGCCCTGTTATTTTGTATGATCATTGTTTGACTGAACACATCTGCACACTTCACAAAAACCAGACCACGGGCACCATCACTCACCTCATGGTGCACGCGTCATTTGGCGGCCAATTACTCAATCATAATATAAATTGGGCGTCATCAAATATATATATATATATATATATATATATATATATATATATATATATATATATATATATATATATATATATATATATATATATATATTTCTGTCACGTAGACAATTATGATTTATAAATTGCCTATATCCTCTTCTTTTTCTTTCACCCGTATCCTCTATTTTATTATCACTCTTTACCTTATTCCTGTATTTTTCGCATCCATTCGTTTCGAAAAATATTTTTTTTCCCCATTCTATCTTTCGCCAGTTTTGTTTCTCATTTAGAAACGCATTTCATTGCGGATTAAACGAGTAACTTTGTACGTAACGCGTCAGTCCCTCGCACCAGACGATTTGGCGTGAGAATGCATTCGGCAAATCGCTGCAGATTGACGAAATAACTGTGAATATGTTGGCTATCTCAGACATAGGGCCGACATTCGTCTGCATTCTCACTTGTCTAAACGTAGTTTCTCGGTGAGTGCTGAGGTGAGGCGTGAATCCCGACATCTCCCCAGCGCACTTCCAGACATTTGTCTGGTAATTTTGCATCTGACACGTAGTTTCCTCGGTAGATTCTCAGTGTCAGGGTGGAGATCGCGCCAGCCATGCTCGCTCAGAGCAGACAGAGTGTCTGGCATTTCGCCTCTGACACGCGCGCTCACGGTCAGATAGTTGGCGTAAGGTGCGAAGACACGGGTTTGGCATAATATTGCCAGCGTCTAAGGTACGTAAGTGTTAAAGACGGAAAGGGGAGGCTATTGCGTAGTTTATGGAAATAGTGGAAATCTTTGTCTGGTGTTTCATATATACTGGAGGGAGTTAGATTTCATTTTCACTCAGTAACTTCGCAGTCAAGACGAGAACAAGCCTTCGTTCGATTCTAGAATCTCTGTTAATAGAGATGTCATTTAGTATGATCGTGGTGGTTTAAGTTCTTAGTAGTTCTGTGTTGAGGTAAACCTTATAGTATTTTTCTAGTATTTTGTGGGTGTTAAAGTGTTAAATCGCTTATTTCATTTTGCTAGTTAGATTTGTGCAGAGAGTTAAATTATTAAGTCTGTTATATTCTCTAGTCGACGAGTTACAGTGGAAAGCGGAATAAATTATAATTTCTAGCTTAAAATCATGTAGCCATAATGGATTTAATTTAACTGTTAAATAACACTGGTATACACACATTTTGGTGCCTTAAATGTTATAGATGTTCTTGGTTAATTTTGGGTTGCTGATTCCAAAAATGTAATCAGATTTTTTCTATCAGCTCTAGTTTTTGAGATAACTAAGAATGACCATATTAGTAGGGCAATTGTTATGCACAATCCTAGAGTTAGGTGCTATCAGTGGCATTTTGTCTTTACTCTGCATTCATATTATATGTAATTACTGTGCATATATTACCTAAAATGTAATAAAACTTTTTCACTAGCACTTGTTTGTCAACACGCAAAAAGGATCTTTTCGATGACTTCCTGGAATGTGATATGCCCGGACAGTCCCGCTTAAGGGTCCAACAGTAATCTGCCATCATGTGGGCATCCCAAAGTCCCTGGTATCTCCCTTCCATTGTTTTTATATCTTGGTGAAATCTTTCACCTTGCTCCTCACTAAAGTCGCCAAGATTCTCCAGAAATAAATGTAAATAGTTATGGAGGTAGTGCAATTTTATGCTCATGTTGCATCCAAGTTCACAAAAACTCGACAGCATGTTTCCAACTAATTCAGAATAATTGTCTGCTTTAAAGTTACCCAGAAAGTTTTGCACAACTAAAACAAACGATGACCAGGCTGTGGACTCTGTTTTGTTCATGGAATCAATAAAATTTGGATCGTTAACTTTCTAATTTGAGGTCCATCAAAAATTCCAGCTTTAAGTTTGTCTATGCTCAATTCTGGAAACTTTCTGCATAAGTAATTAAAACAGGTACCATCTTTGTTCAGTGCCTTAACAAATTGCTTCATCAAGCCAAGCTTTATATGTAATGGTGGCAGTAGAACTCTTTTTTGATCAATCAGAGGCTTATTGACAATATTTTTTTCTCCAACTTTAAATTCATCCCTCAACGGCCACTGTTTCTTTGTCCAGTGCATATCTTTTGCCCTGTTATCCCACAAACATATAAAGCATGGATATTTGGTGAATCCCATTTGCTGGCCAAGCAAGACGTTCATCATTTTAAGATCTACACAAACCATCCAGTTATGTTCTAAATACTTCAATTTTTCCAGAACTGTTCTTATTGTAGCATACTCCTCCTTCATTGTAGTAGAATGAGCAATTGGAATTGAGCCATATTTGTAACCATTGTGTAAGAGAACACCCTTCAAACTTCTTTTAGAGCTGTCAATGAAAAGTCGCCACTCATCTGGTGTATAACTTACACCCATTTTGTTAACAAGACTTCCTACATTAGTACAAAACACAAGGTTGTTTTCATTACAAAAGAATGGTATAAAACCTTGCTCTCTGCTGCGATAAAATGTAACCTTTGTTTCAGCAGTCAGCAATTTTTTTCTTTTAATCTTGAAGCCAAAAGTTCTGAAGATTCATTGGAGAGATATAGATCTCGGATTAGATCATTAGTTCAAGCTGGTCAAAGCGTTAAGTATCTGAAAAATCATCTTCGAAATCACTATCACTGTCACTTGTCGTTCCACATGCCACTGCTGTCTCATCTTCTAGCAGTGAATCCGAAATCTGACTGAAAGTTGGAATTGGTATGTCATCTCCGTGTGGAACAGGTCGCCTAGCAGAATCTAAATCTGGATATTTCCACTTTTTGTGATTTTTTTTCCATTAATTCCCTTAATATTCACAACAAAGAAATAACAGTCATCACAGTGGTTCTTGGGCTCTCTCCAAACCATTGGAATTCCAAATTTTAAACATTTTCTTTTCCCACAAGTCCACTGTCGCAGGTGTTCAACACATGTTTTGCAAACAATATGAGAAGCCCAAGACATGTCCTGGTCACCTAGTTTTACTTTAAAGTAAGCAAAGTATGCCTTTTTCACAAAAACAGTAATATGCGTCCTATGTTCTTCTTTGAAAGTGTGCTCTCCACAAATAAAACAAAATAAATGTGGTAAAAGAAAACATGCTCTTCTGGAAGATGATGCCATTCTCTGTTAGAAGTGTAATAAAATAAATAGCATACTAACATGCATGCAGTAGCTTAAAATCTAAAAAAAAGGCAATTCTGGGAAGATTCTTGGAAAACTGAAACTGAGAGTAAACAAGCAGTTTTCTTTTGTAAAGGACTAGACAGCAATAGTTTTTTTTTACATAGCCTTATATAGAAAATATTGTAATAATACAAAAATGTATGTATCTCAAAAACTAGAGCTGCTACAGACAAGTAAATGTGATATTTGGATTGAGCAGGCCTCATTTATGTACAATCACGAGTAAAATGTTTGGCACCAAAAAATAGTTTTTTTTTGTAGGGCTGTGTAATCAGACGAGAATAATTTTTCTAAACTAACTTATAAATGCTAGATGCCTCATGAGTGTTGACGGAATCCGTATGTATTCCTAATTCATGAGGATTGATGATTTTATGAATATAACTTATTTCACGGGAAAGTAAACGCTAAGTCAAGCGCTACGCTTGCAGTTTAATATGTAAAGTTATATTCGAGGAATAGTATGTAATAATATTTGATATGTGTTCTTTCCATTTATATATAGTGAAACTGTGGTACCCAAACTTTGCCAGCGTTTGAGTAAAGAGATAAATCTGTGAAGAAAACAACAAACATTCTTACCTTAAAGATTTGATGTATAACTTGTGCAAGAACTTTAAGAGTTTAAAGAAGTAAAAGGCCTATCGCGCCAGATTTAATTCTTATAGAATAACACTTAAGCACAGTTCAGCCCGTTGTGGCAAGCAACATATCAATAACATTCCGACAGAGTTTTGACTAGTAGTGTGGTGACCAAATATAGTCATATACTGAGATAAGGCACCCGACCGGACATTCCTCATTTCTAGAAACCTACGCTAGTGACACTGTGCTCTGCTAACTTTCGTGCCTGGACAAATTTTATGTGACTTAAACAGACATCCGAAAATTAAGAACACCCAAGGAATCGTTCCCTGAGACAGAGAATTCAGTACGTCTTTTTGGAACTGGGGATTTCTTGGTCAAGACTGCATTTACGGGTCTGTGTGAAGGTCCTAGGACAAAAAAATTTATGTTCCCAGAGGCAGCGATCAAAGCTGTAAGTATAAATGTGCGCACGTGGCCACGGCTGAATGAATAGAGTGAACGCAGGTCTGAGTGTTATTTTACCGTTGTATTTTGGCACCTATTTGCTGACATAACTTTCTTCATGCAAGTTTGTTTTGCTAACAAATATTTTCCCTTAAACTAGATTATAGTATCAGTTCTGTCCATACCTTAAAAGGGGGAAAACTCTTAGACTCAATCATATGTATCTGGGACTCTTTGCGCTATCATCTTTCTTCTAACGGGACTGTGGGCTAACCATCGAGGGAAGATCATAACTGTGGGTCTATCAGTTCTTGTAGCATTCCTTGATTTGTTTATGACTTTGTGTATATGCCTTGTTGATGTAATTTTATATGTTGTGACGTAAGTTTACTATGATAAATAAACTTAACAATAAATTAATCGGCGTGTTGGTCCGCTCCTTCACAATATCTATATAATCATTGTTATAGTTTTCCCACGTCTGTGTGCCTACCTGTCGTCACTTGTATGTGCGTGCACGTGAGTGGTTAGAGATCTGTTAATATATATATATTTAATGTATATGTGTTAGACTGTCTGACTACTTGAAATCTGTCGTAGAAGATAGGTGAGAGAGAGAGAGAAGATTCCTCGCTCTCAGAGACAGCCTCTATCACAATTCTACCACCTCACTCGTGGAAATCTATTGCTATTACTACTTCTCAGTGTGACTACCACTTATGCTAATCTATTCAGAAGGGACCAACCCAAGTCTTAATTCTCCTATCAAAAAATCTACGACAATATATATATATATATATATATATATATCAGTTAAATAAAACCATCTCTTCTTGTGGGAGAAGCAGGTGATGAAAATTAGCATTTTAACTGAAAGACTGGTATAAAATAAATGCGCGTTATTTTATTTCGCTGGTTTTAACAGCTGGAACTCTACGTGAATTATAATGGTAAAATCTTTAACACTTTAACGCAAGCACTAATATCTATTACCAGAACATTAGAATGAAATGATCCCCACGAATGCTATTAACACATTTAGTGAAAATGGTTCTAATCACTGCGTGCTTAGACTATCCACAATTCTGAATGACAACTGATAGCAGGTTTAGGAGACCACAGTTTAAATATCATCATGGTTCACTGATATATAGATAATGCTACTTTTCACACTATTGTGCATAGCAGAGAATCAGAAGCATGAGTTCCCCAGATAAAAGTTGTACGGTCGCACTGTCTCAGCGTTAGACGACCATCAAAGACTTAAATCCGTGTAACGGGTTCTAGTAGATTTTGGCCGTATCTGAAGATCAAAGCTTGGGGTTTTCACTCGGTGTACGAACTTCAAAGAGTACTCGGGGAAAGATTGTTGCCCGTGCGTCTACTTCAAAAGGTTCGGTGTTATTCACGTGCGGTCTGTCAGGTATCCGATGATTGACAGATCAGCTAGCATAAAACGTGGGTAAACAAACCTGATTCGCTCCCTGTTATGGCTGGCAGGTCGCGAAAGTTTGTAAACAACTTCGTTTCATTATGTTCAAAGAAAAGAGGCGTGGATGAAAAATAAGCTTGTGTGAGTAATACAGGCAGAAAAATGCGGGGTTGTGCAAGCAAATCATAGAACGCCAGCGGGATTACAAAGGCTGTCAGATTACTGTAGGCTATATTTCCATTATACGTTACAGAGACTTAGGTTGAGAATATATATATATTTTAAAATGTCCTGTTGCTGTTCTCAGTAACAACCAACTTAGCTTGTCTATGTGAGTCCTTCAAGGAAAACAGTCGATAGGACACAATGACGCTCTCTCTTCCAAACCTCTTCTCCCCAGTGTAGAAGTGGGATGGCTAAGTTGTATTAGTATAAGTAGTAGTAGTTATATATATATATATATATATATATATATATATATATATATATATATATATATATATATATATATATATATATATATATATATATATATATATATATTCGTATTTATATTACCGAACACATGTAGTAAATTTGGACAGTGAGATGGTGAATGAAAATGTTTGAGTAGGTCTTCTGAATTATATATTGTTTTAACTTGCCTTTTATCCTAATATTTCATGGACATTATTTGTGAGATATAATCTATCACTCACTGAGAAGTGTGAAGTGAAGAGAAAGAGACAAGTACAAAGAGATGGAGAATAAAGTTGATGAGGATGGCAGAATAGGACCATCTCATCAGAACTTCTCGGAGGTAAAGATAAACTGGTTTCAGCTCTTGTAGGACATATCGTAAGTACGATTTGAAGATCTAACACTGTATTGTAAGTACAATGTGAGCATCTAACAGTTACTGGAAGCAAACGCAGATACAGTGTTTTATAGAAATTTGGCGTGTCAGACCAAAAGGCGGAGATAGCTCAATCCAGCTTTAAACTACGTTACCAATTATCAAATGCTTAAACAATCTATACAGTTTAATCATTATTATCCTCCGCTATCGTGCATTCTAGATTCAACTCTCTTTGTGAATTAATTATTGACAAACCGGCCGCCAGTCACCTGGCGCGAAAACAGTGACGTACATTTTCATTCATCATTACAAAAGCTAGGCCGTTGGAAACATCCTATCACACCAACGGGTTGATGCCATGTAACTAAAACGTACGGTAATCTGCTGTTACTTCCTCGAGTCTTATCCAAGCATGGCGTCTCATCGGTTATTGTTTATGTTCGTGGTAATAATTCTTGTCCTTGCTGGTAAGTATCAAGTTTAGACTTTTTCATGATCACGTTTTCATGCATTATTTATTTGATTAACACCGTTATCGCATTTTATGTGAGAAATACTTTCTCCAGACCTCAAGTGTTTCAAAACTTGCATAATTTAACAATAGTTTTCTAACAGTAATAAATGTAAACTGTGGATTTGGATTATTTTCATTTTTGCGGGTAGAAAGACATTTTGTTATGCTTTTGTGTCGCATCATATTAAATTATCTTTCCACAGTGTAGACAATAACTTTGAAATTGATAATGAATCCACTGAGTCCACTTTAAGATTATTAGATTAATAAATAAAACGTATGAAGATATGACATGCAGAGTTCTTTACGAAAGACAGATCGGATTGGAATATAAACTGGTGTGAGACAGGGATACCTTGTGTCTTCATCATTTTTTTGTAAATTGGTATATACTAGGTTAGGATTAAAGCAAATCAACTTCACTAATCACACAAGGAATCCAACGGACTTTGGCTAAACATATTGACGATCTATATTGTGCTACAACCTGATTTTCCTGTTTCATAACAGAAGCACAATAAAATAAAAGCGCTTGATGTGAGGTCACAGCACGTGAGTCTAAAAATAAACAGAGAAAAACAAAGACGAAGGGAATAAATTCAGGAAACTATACCAATATTACACTTAAAGAAACGCCATTACAAGATGTAGAATCATACCATTTTTTTTTTTCATTAAATAAATTTTTTCTTCTTTCAGCCTAGAAAGTTATATTAGGGCGCTTGTCCAAATATTTAATACCTTTAGGTCTGATAACATTATTGTCAATTAATCATTTACGTAATGTTATGTTGATATGATTGTTTCTCCAAATAGTTCTATATTGCTACCAAGGCATATATCATACATTTGTCTTGGTAGCAGTAAAGACATGGCTGGATAGAGACAATAATGTCAACATAAGAATACCAACGATTAGATGAGCTGTCATTTCATTGGGAAATATATGAGATTAAAATAAATAAATTCAAGTACATAATCTGATTTTTTAATTCAAATATCAGAACTATTGTATGGCCCTGAAACATGGAGAACATAGAAAAAAAAAACCACCAAAGAGCTACAGACGTTCATAAATAAGTAATTGCTTATAAAAGAAATAGTTAAGTAGTTAGACTAGATCACTAATGTGAAACTGATGACAAGAACCAGACAAGTGCCAGTGGAACAAGAAATGAAAATGTGTCGCTGGAGATGGAAGAGCACACATTGAGCAAAACTGTTGATATTATTGCAAAGCTGCCCCTGTTCTGGAATGAAGGGATTTGGAACAGTCTGATTTTTAAATTGTTTCGCACCGGAATAAAGGGATTTTGAACAGTCCGATTTTAAAATTGCTTCGCTCCGGTATAAAAGGATTTTTAACAATCCGATTTTTAAATTGTTTCGCTCTGGAATAAAGGTATTTTGGACAGTTCGATTTTTAAATTGTTTCGCTCTGGAATAAATCGATTTGGAACAGTCCAATTTTTAAATTGCTTCGCTCTGGAATAAAGGGATTTGGAACAGTCCGATTCTTAAATTGCTTCGCTCTGGAATAAAGGGATTTGGAACCGTCCGAGTTTTAAATTGCTTCGCTCTGGAATAAAAGAATTTTGAACAGTCCGATTTTTAAATTGTTTCGCCCTGGAATAAAGGGATTTTGAACATTCCAATTTTTAAATTGCTTCGCTCTGGTATAAAAGGATTTTGAACAGTCCGATGTTTAAACTGTTTCGCTCTGAAATAAAGGGATTTGGAACAGTCCGATTTTTAAATTATTTCGCTCTGGAATAAAGGGATTTGTATCAGTCCGATTTTTAAATTGTTTCGCTCTGCAATATAGGGATTTGGAGCAGTCCGATTTTTAAATTGTTTCGCTCTGGAATGAAGGGATTTGGAACAGTCCGGTTTTAAAATTGTTTCGCTCTGGAATGAAGGAATTTGGAACCGACCAATTTTTAAATTGTTTCGCTCCAGAATAAAGGGATTTGGAACAGTCCGATTTTAAAATTGTTTCGCTCTGGAATAAATTGATTTGGAACAGTCCGATTTTTAAATTGTTTCGCTCTGGAATAAATATTGACTGCTGCAGCTCTGCTCCTAGGTTATGCTGATTAAAAATAAAAAAACACTTTTAACACATTGTAGTTTTGATAAAGAAATGGGACCAAAGACGCATCAAAAGTGAGGAATGCATTCAGCGACTCATAGCTTGACTGGTTGCGTCAGGGTCAGCGAACCAGAGCTGACCAAGACACTACTCCACGTCGAAGTGGTGGTCCTGGAAATATGCTGCATCACTGCAGTGTTGTTGAGAGAGTGGGGATTGAAAAGAGAAGGCTAACCCGGTCCCAAAAATGCCATCCTGAAAAAACGGATGTATCGGGCCGAGGGCGCAGATATCGCAGCTTTGCTGTAAACTGCGACACAACGTAACAAACGTCCTTTTTAGGACGAACGCAGAAGAAGAATAAAGAAGAAAAAAAAACCTTATTAATTAAACAATTTCGAAACAATATAAACATGAATAGGTTTTGTGGCTTACAATTTCTTTAGGCATAACAATGTACCCCAAAATCTTGATTCGCTAGGTAAGAGGAGTAGAGAGATACCAACGAACACACGGAGAGGCGAGAACTGGAGAAGGTCTTAACAGAGGGGTAGAGAGATGTCGTAGATATTCGGATAGGAGTATTAAGACTTGGGTGGGTCCCTTCTGAATAGGTTGGAATGAGTGGTAGTCACGGTGAGAGTTAGAAAAATGAACTAGATTCCACGAGTGGTGAGATGATAGACTGTGGTATAGAGGCTGTCGCTGAAAGCGAAAAGAATTCTTCTACCTCTCACCTATCCTCCACAACGGTTTTCTACAGAGTCCGACAGTCTAAACCACATATATATTACATATAATTCTATCTACTCACGGGCACACACATACACGTGACGACAGTTAAACACAAAGACGTGGGAAATCTATAGAGTCCGACAGTCTAAACCACATATATATTACATATAATTCTATCTACGGGCACCACACATACACGTGACAGTTTTTAAAAGTCACAGACCACAAATTTATTATATATTATAATTGGGAAAAAAAATTCACAACAAACGCACTACACCAAAGAAAATACATCTATTAAACAATGATTTCAAGAAATTGGGATCGAGCTGACCAACGCACTGATTTTGTTCAAGAGAGATTTTTATTATTATCATCAAAAAAAAAAATCTCTCACAACACCAAAGAAATACATATACAAATAGTCATAAAATTTCAAGAAAAATGCTACAAGGATGATAGCCCGTTTAGATCTTACTCTAGGTTTAGCCCACAACCCCGTTAAGAGAACAGATGATGGCTCAAGAGTTATAGATACATAGGGTTGATTCTAAGAGATTTCTTTCTTTCTCGTAAATATATGAACAGAGTTGGATAAATCTGATTTAACCTAAGAAAACAGAAACTCTAGCATTTTGTAACAATTCTGCAGGTTAAAAAAAAAAGGTTAAGACAGCAAATGGGTGACAATAATACACCGGTAAAATAACACTCAGACCTGTGTACTCTCATTCATTCAGCCATGGCCTTTCTTGCACATATATACTCACAACTTTGCTCGCTGCCTCTGGGAACATAATAATTCTAGGACCTTCACACAGACCCGAAAATGCAGTCATCGGCCAAGAAATTCCCAGTTCCAAAAGACGTACTAAACTCTCAGGGAATGATTCCTTGGGTGTTCTAATTTTTCGAATGTCTGATTAAGTCAAATAAAATTTGTCCAGGCACGAAAGTTAGCAGAGCACAATGTCATTAGCTTTGGATTCTAGAATTAAGGAATGTCAGATTGGTGTCTACTTCCAGGAAGGTACTATATTTGGTCACCACAATACTAGTCACAATCTCTGTCGGAATGTTAATGTTATTCTTGTAATATTTACGCCGCCCGGCAGAAAATTTTCGTAGAGTTTATGAAAGAATTTAAGATCTGGCGCAAAGGCCCTGCATTGATCATTACAGTCTTTGAAAACCCGTTATTGGGATATAGTATTTCTGTCTAACTCAGTTTGCATATGCTCTGTCAGATCAGTGTTACTTGAGAAACCCACGTAGTTCAAAATAGGGACTGTCTATTTCTTCACAAGTATGAACTCTTATTAAAGGCTGGTAAAGTTCGGGTCACCCCAGTATTTCACTCTATAAAAGGAAAAGCACATATAAATCATTTACATATTATGTACTCAATATAACTTACATTTAAAACAGCAAGCCTACTGCTTGACTTATTATTTTAAACTTCCGGTGAAATAAGTTATATAAAATCGATCATCAGGAATTAGGAATATCTTCGTATTCCGTCAATATTCACTGATGTCGCATCTAGCATTTATAAGTTAGTTATTAAAACAGTTACGACTGAGTATTTAACAGTTAAATTAAACTTATTTCAGCTACTTGTTTAGTAAGCTAAAAATATAATTTATTTAGTATTTCCACTGCAACTCGACGATTAAAGAAATAACAAACTATTAAAATATTCACTCTGCACACAGAACTAGTTTAAAATGGAATCGGCGATTTTAACACTAAATCACTTCACAAAACTAGATATCTATATTCACCTCAAACACAGCACTACAGGATATCGCACAATTAAGAATTATACGCTTATATTTATGGAAGTCTAGAAGTTCGACAAATTGTCGCAACAAACTAAGAAACTTCGCTTATACAGCTCTACTTTTCACGAACCACCTGTCTACTGCGAATATTGAGAAAGAATGAAATTAAAGTTTCAAACTAGGTTTAATATCTGAAACAGACAAAGGATGAACTCATTTCCCCCCCCCGCGCCGATCTCTCCCCCTTCTCATAACAGCTACGTTTAACTTAGAGGCGTGTCGTAACTGCCACCTACTGACCAAGATGTACGCGTGTCAGTTGCAACTCTCAGACAACCGTCTGCCGTGCCAAGAGTAATCTCACCCTTCGTTATCAAACTGACCGAGAAACGTGCGTGTCAATTGCAAAGGTAGACAACTTGTCTGAAAGGCAAGGCAGTTTTCACACTACAAGCTGACCATGGCCCGTGGAGCGTGAGTGTCATATGCGAAAAACCCAGACCCTCTGTCTGCCTGCCCGTTCCGGCGGAGTGAATTTTCACACTACGGCCCAGAACTCGGCCGAAGAAAACACTGTCCCCGGGGGAACAGCAGACAGCTGTCGGCTCTCCCGGTCTGACGGAATGCATTATAACGCTTCTCGTCTGACTGACATCCACGTAATACCATCTAGTGCGATCCTCAGTTTTGAGAAACAAAACAGGTAAAGTTTAAGAATTGTAAGGAAATATATTTTTCGCAAACGAGTGATGCGAAAAAATACAGGAAAAACAAGTACGGAAAGATAATAAAATAAAAGGGTTCGGGTGGGAGAATAGGAAGAAGATGTAGGCAATTTAATGACCATAACCTACGTGACAGAACGACCCCCCTTAAGATATGGAAGCACCCATGTCTACGTTATGGAATTAAATTTCCTATAACCGTAGCTTCGGGGTGTCTGTCTTCTTCCCTCTTATCTTCCCCCTCCATCTCTCTGCAATTCCTACTCAAGTCTACTCCCCAAAGTTTTCCTTCCTCTGGAATGTCTCCCATGCGCGCTTGAAAGAGCGTCGCCGCTTCTGACATTTTTGAAAGATTTCCTGTGATAGCGGTGGAATATCTCTGCCACTATCATCATCTTCGTCAGCTCTGGCGATCGTCAGGAGATGGTCGGAGGTCGGCACTGGTCTTTCCAAGTATCTCTGTAAGAGATTTAAATAAAAAACCTTCTCCTTTCCTTGAATAGATATCTGGTATTTAGCCTTAGAAATCTTTTTCAGGACGGTAAACGGCCCTTGCCATCCGATCTTCAGTTGGTTGTTCTCGGTAGGGAGTAACACCAAAACTTTCTCTCCTGCTTCTAGTTCTCTTTCTTTCGCGACTTTCCTGTATCGGTTAGCGTGCTTTGTGCGTGCTCGCTTAAAGTTAGTCGTTGCTAGGTCCCACCCTAGTTTCAACCTTTCCTTTAAAACCGACACATATTTACTTGCTGAGACAACTGTCTCATCCGCCTTCTCGTCTGTCAGAGACTGAAGGAAGGCTTCAAGCGGGCCCTTAATGGGTCTGCCGAATAAGAGTGTAGCTGGCGGAAATCCTGTGGAAGTATGAGGAGATTCTCTGTAGCCAAATAGAGCTCCAGGAATACAAACATCCCAATCTTCAGGTTTCACTTGTGCCAGTTTACTTAGCATCATGTTGAGGTTTCCATTAGCACGTTCCACGAGCCCATTTCCGGCCGGAGTATATGGCTTAGTGTGGATGTGTTGGGTCCTCAAGATCTTAACGATCTCATCCATCAACAGGTTTCGGTATGGAGATCCGTTATCCGTCAACACTTGCTGAGGGAATCCCAACCGAGTGAAAATCTGCACGAGGGCTTCTGCGACATGCTTGGCATCTGCGCATGTTAGCGGGATAGCTTCTGCCCATAAAGTGCATGTATCGACTAAGGTCAGGATGAACCTGTTCCTTCTTTTAGTCCTTTCGAAAGGCCCTAAAATGTCGATCACAACCCGTTCGAATGGTGTTCCCACTATTGGCATTTCACCCATGTGGACTGGGGGTGTCCGTTGCTTGGGTGGCACACATTGGCACTGGGCACAGGATTTGACGTACCTGATAATATCAGTATTTACTCCTGGCCACCAATAATGAGTGGTTATACGTTGGTTTGTGGCGTTCTGTCCCATATGTCCGCTGAAGGGAAGAGAGTGCCCCATTTCTAGGATTTGGCTTCTGTACTGTTTCGGTACTAGGAGCTGGTTGTAACCTTGGTCAGGCTTGCCCGTTCTGCGATAACGTACGCCATCCTTAGAAAAAATGTCCCCGTGCTGTTTGGGTTCCTTAGCCATGGGCAGTTTCCTAAAGAAGGTTGCCAAAGTAGGGTCCTTGTATTGCGCTTCTTTAAGTTCCATGGGTAACAAATTCGGCACAGGCTCCCGTTCCTTTTTGGTTTGCCCTCTTGTAGTTACTGCTGCCACAATCGGCTCTTCCGGTTTCCCAATACACACGTATCTCCCGCCAAGTATGACTGGGTAGATGTGATCATCCATAACAGCCGCTTTGATCACGCCTCTGACAAAGTCAGAGTGGATCTCCACCAATGCGATGGGAAGCGCTGTAGGTGCATCACTCTTACGAACTCCACAAAGTTGGACGGTCTCTGCTGTCTCTTGACCGGGTTTGACCAGGTTTCTGGCAACAATGCAATCATAAGAAAGCCCCGTGTCAAATAAGCAAGAAGTTTGAGAACCGTTAAAAGTAACAGTACCTCGCGTTGAGGGTCCATCCCCAACAGGTTGGGAATCACTGTCAATAATTCCGCCTTGCGAGACTGTTAATAAGCATCCGATGCGTTTCGGCTCGGTGTGCTCGGTCTGATCATATGTCCCGTGCTCAGGGGTTCTCCCTATGCCACCTTGTCCTTTCTGGCTACGCTGCCATGTAGGGCGGTCGGGTTGATCAGACTGTTTGGTGTGGTTGGGGTACTTGTTCTTGTAGAACTTGGATTTTTCAGGAGGGGGGTTTTGAGGTCAAGTTTCTCTGTGGTTATTTAGGTTAGAAGCCTGAGAAGATTGCTCTAGGTTATGTTTTCGAAAATGCTCCTCTGTCGGTTTCCGCTTTGTGGCCGGTAGTTCAGCCAGCGCATTGTGATAACGCTCAGACTTTTCCAAAATGTCTTCAAGTTTTTCTGCCCCTTGCTCAGATAGAAATCTCTTGGTATCAGCAGACAATGTGTTCTTTATTTGTTCTGTTAAAACAAATTCCTCAAGACCTTCGTAGGTAGAGGGGAGCTGTGAAAGTTCAAGGCACTTTGTTAGATATCCCTTTAGACGAGATGAGAACTGTTGAAAAGTTTCAGAATTCTCTTTCCGGCTGTTGCGAAACAGTTGCAAAAATTTGCGAGCGTTCATTTCAAAGCGCTCCAGTAACGCTTTCTTCAACACATCATAGTCGTCTTGTTGGCTACTTTCCAGCTTAGAATAAACATCATAAGCAGAACCTTTTAGGGCCTGGGAAAGTTTCATATTCCAACGCGACCTCTCTAACCCGTACAGAGTTGCAATTTTCTCAAATTTTTGTAACCATGTGTCAATCTTCTCATTTGGACAAGGAAAAGATTCTAGAGTGAAAGACATGGCGTTTAGTTGAAGAGATTGAGTGTTAGAAGGATCAGTTAAGGAGGAATGAGGAGAAGATTCTCCATTGCTGGAGGTAGAGGCAGCACCACGACTTTGGAGTTCTAGAGTTTTAAGCGTCAACTCGTGCTGTCTCTCTTTCTCTCTTTCTCTCTCCCTGCGGATTTCCATTTCCTCATCCATCTTCCTCTGCTGTAATAGCCGGTCTTCCGCTTCTTTCCTCTCCGCTGCTTCTTCTTTCCTCCTTAGTTCTTCTTCTTTCCTCTCCGCATCATATCTCTCAAGTTCGTCTCTGACAAATGCTTTCGCTTCCTCTCCGTCCAGTCCCTCCTCTCTCGCTTCGTACCTGAGGAGTTGTCTAAGCTTTGCCCTCTCGGCCATATTATGTCAGTGACTGAGACTAGTGGAGAAAGAAAATAGGGAAAAAAGGATACTCTGGTTCCTACCACTTACGAGAAAAAAAATGTACCAAAAAATCAAAAGATGATATCCTTAACCCTGGGATACCTCCTCCAAAGTAAAATCTAACTATCGCTGCTATTATCGGCAATAAAGCACTTAATGCAAAACACGACTACGCCAACTAAATGGTAGTTAAGATTACTTCAGAAAAATAAGTTGCTACAGTGGAAAAGCAAAATAATTATTGCAAAAATTTAAAGAGAAAAATAATCCCTTAATTTGAAAATCCACTATAAGTTTACCCCTGAAGACAGTTAGGGTGAGGGAGGCAATTAATCTGGACAAATAGTCCGAAACGCACTCCTTAGCTTTTGCTCAAACACCTACTTCTTCAAAACCCAGTGAATGTTATACACTCACCACTTTACCAGCGTTTAGTATTACAAAATCAGTAATTAACATATATTCCGACAATCAACCTGTAACTGAAATGTATAATGCTTCCTAATGCTGTGGAAAAAACTTATCAGTTTGTGTGGTCAGCACGCCCGTAAACAGATCGTTAGTCTAGGGGATAAATTATTTTTAAAAGATACAAAACTCACAAGACATCACACTCTTACTCTATTACAGAATAAAGAATCTTAAGTTCAAAATCCAGATAGACGAGTCTACATTTGTCGTACTCGTCTTCCTATTCTAAGTTCAAAAATCCGTCGGGCGAGACCACATTTGTCGTATCGCCTTAGGATTTTGGGTTCAATTCCCGGTAACGAGCGACCATTTGTCGTAGATATTCGGATAGGAGTATTAAGACTTGGGTGGGTCCCTTCTGAATAGGTTGGAATGAGTGGTAGTCACGGTGAGAGTTAGAAAAATGAACTAGATTCCACGAGTGGTGAGATGATAGACTGTGGTATAGAGGCTGTCGCTGAAAGCGAAAAGAATTCTTCTACCTCTCACCTATCCTCTACAACGGTTTTCTACAGAGTCCGACAGTCTAAACCACATATATATTACATATAATTCTATCTACTCACGGGCACGCACATACACGTGACGACAGTTAAACACACAGACTTGGAAAATCTATAACAATGATCATATAGATAATTGGGATCGAGCTGACCAACGCACTGATTTTGTTCAAGAGAGATTTTTATTATTATCATCAAAAAAAAAATCTCTCACAACATCAAAGAAATACATATACAAATAGTCATAAAATTTCAAGAAAAATGCTACAAGGATGATAGCCCGTTTAGATCTTACTCTAGGTTTAGCCCACAGCCCCGTTAAGAGAACAGATGATGGCTCAAGAGTTATAGATACATAGGGTTGATTCTAAGAGATTTCTTTCTTTCTCGTAAATATATGAACAGAGTTGGATAAATCTGATTTAACCTAAGAAAACAGAAACTCTAGCATTTTGTAACAATTCTGCAGGTTTAAAAAAATGGTTAAGACAGCAAATGGGTGACAATAATACACCAGTAAAATAACACTCAGACCTGTGTACTCTCATTCATTCAGCCATGGCCTTTCTTGCACATATATACTCACAACTTTGCTCGCTGCCTCTGGGAACATAATAATTCTAGGACCTTCACACAGACCCGAAAATGCAGTCATCGGCCAAGAAATCCCCAGTTCCAAAAGACGTACTAAACTCTCAGGGAACGATTCCTTGGGTGTTCTAATTTTTCGAATGTCTGATTAAGTCACATAAAATTTGTCCAGGCACGAAAGTTAGCAGAGCACAATGTCATTAGCTTTGGATTCTAGAATTAAGGAATGTCAGATTGGTGTCTACTTCCAGGAAGGTACTATATTTGGTCACCACAATACTAGTCACAATCTCTGTCGGAATGTTAATGTTATTCTTGTAATATTCACGCCGCCAGGCAGAAAATTTTCGTAGAGTTTATGAAAGAATTTAAGATCTGGCGCAAAGGCCCTGCATTGATCATTACAGTCTTTGAAAACCCGTTATTGGGATATAGTATTTCTGTCTAACTCAGTTTGCATATGCTCTTTCAGATCAGTGTTACTTGAGAAACCCACGTGGTTCAAAATAAGGACTGTCTATTTCTTCACAAGTATGAACTCTTATTAAAGGCTGGTAAAGTTCGGGTCACCCCAGTATTTCACTGTATAAAAGGAAAAGCACATATAAATCATTTACATATTATTTACTCAATATAACTTACATTTAAAACAGCAAGCCTACAGCTTGACTTATTATTTTAAACTTCCGGTGAAATAAGTTATATAAAATCGATCATCAGGAATTAGGAATATCTTCGTATTCCGTCAATATTCACTGATGTCGCATCTAGCATTTATAAGTTAGTTATTAAAACAGTTACTACTGAGTATTTAACAGTTAAATTAAACTTATTTCAGCTACTTGTTTAGTAAGCTAAAAATATAATTTATTTTGTATTTCCACTGCAACTCGACGATTAAAGAAATAACAAACTATCAAAATATTCACTCTGCACACAGAACTAGTTTAAAATGGAATCGGCGATTTTAACACTAAATCACTTCACAAAACTAGATATCTATATTTACCTCAAACACAGCACTACAGGATATCGCACAATTAAGAATTATACGCTTATATTTATGGAAGTCTAGAAGTTCGACAAATTGTCGCAACAAACTAAGAAACTTCGCTTATACAGCTCTACTTTTCGCGAACCACCTGTCTACTGCGAATATTGAGAAAGAATGAAATTAAAGTTTCAAACTAGGTTTAATATCTGAAACAGACAAAGGATGAACTCACTCCCCCCCGCGCCGATCTCTCCCCCTTCTCATAACAGCTACGTTTAACTTAGAGGCGTGTCGTAACTGCCACCTACTGAACAATATGTACGCGTGTCAGTTGCAACTCTCAGACAACCGTCTGCCGTGCCAAGAGTAATCTCACCCTTCGTTTAACAAACTGACCGAGAAACGTGCGTGTCAATTGCAAAGGTAGACAACTTGTCTGAAAGGCAGGGCAGTTTTCACACTACAAGCTGACCATGGCCCGTGGAGCGTGAGTGTCATATGCGAAAAACCCAGACCCTCTGTCTGCCTGCCCGTTCCGGCGGAGTGAATTTTCACACTACGGCCCAGAACTCGGCCGAAGAAAACACTGTCCCCGGGGGAACAGCAGACAGCTGTCGGCTCTCCCGGTCTGACGGAATACATTATAACACTTCTCGTCTGACTGACATCCACGTAATACCATCTAGTGCGATCCTCAGTTTTGAGAAACAAAACAGGTAAAGTTTAAGAATTGTAAGGAAATATATTTTTCGCAAACGAGTGATGCGAAAAAATACAGGAAAAACAAGTACGGAAAGATAATAAAATAAAAGGGTTCGGGTGGGAGAATAGGAAGAAGATGTAGGCAATTTAATGACCATAACCTACGTGACAAGAGATACCAACGAACGCACGGAGAGAAGAGAACTGGAGAAGGACTTAACAGAGAGGTAGAGAGATACCAACGAACACACGGAGAGAAGAGAACTGGAGAAGGACTTAACAGAGGGGTAGAGAGATACCAACGAACACACGGAGAGAAGAGAACTGGAGAAGGACTTAACAGAGGGGTAGAGAGATACCAACGAACGCACGGAGAGAAGAGAACTGGAGAAGGTTTTAACAGAGGGGTAGAGAGATACCAACGAACTCTCGTGAGAGAAGAGAACTGGAGAAGGACTTAACAGAGGGGTAGAGAGATACCAATGAACTCTCGTGAGAGACGAGAACTGGAGAAGGACTTAACAGAGGGGTAGAGAGATACCAACGAACTCTCGTGAGAGACGAGAACTGGAGAAGGACTTAACAGAGGGGTAGAGAGATACCAACGAACTCTCGTGAGAGACGAGAACTGGAGAAGGACTTAACAGAGGAGTAGAGAGATACCAACGAACTCTCGTGAGAGACGAGAACTGGAGAAGGACTTAACAGAGGAGTAGAGAGATACCAACGAACTCTCGTGAGAGACGAGAACTGGAGAAGGACATGAAAGGGATGAAGAAGGCGTGGAAAGACCTTGGGCTGATGTCACGTAACAAGAAGTTTGACGTAACTTTGTTGAAGTGTTATGGTCCTTGGAAGGTGAAGGGTCAAGATGATAAATATAAATGTCACTTAGACTAAAACGATTGAGCTGTTCATTTGTTCAACATTAACGATCATTGAATATACATACCAAGCTTCGTCTGTTTAATTCAAATGTTATCATACGGCTGTGAGAGTTGGAAAATAACAAAATCATTGGAGAACAAGCTGAATACATTCGAGAACAAATGTCTTAGAAAACTCATGAACATCAGAGGAAAGAAAGGACTTCAAGAGAAGATAATCGACAAATAAAGAATAAGAGAAGACTTAGGCAGAAATATGTCTCCGACTATATAAGGAAAAGACGATGGTCATATATCGGTCATGTCCTACGAATGCAAAACAACAGAATACCTCTACAGGCGCTCACTTGGGTTCCTGAGGGTAAGCGGAAAAAAGGAAGACCAAAAGAAACACTCAGAAGAACAATAATAAGAGAAGGAAGAACGTTGGGCCTAAATAATGTGCAAGAGCTAAGAGGAGTGGCGTCACAACGAACAACCTGGAGAGCACTGGTTTCTGCCTTATGCGCCGTGTTTGGCGCTTAAAGAATTTATTATTATTATATATATATATATATATATATATATATATATATATATATATATATATATATATATATATATATATATATATATATATATATAGATATATAGATATATAGATATATAGATATATAGATATATATATATAGATATATATAGGGCTTATGGAATTCCAAGCTGCGTAGTATCAATTATAAAAAGCCTCTATGCCAACTTTACGTGTAGTGTTGGGCAGAGCAGCCTACCCTTTGAGGTGAATACAGGAGTACGACAGGGATGCCCCTTACCAACCCCTCTATTTTTAACAGTCATAGATTGGGTGATGCGCCAGACAACAGAGGGCAGTCCAAGAGGAATAAGATGGACTACATTTTCTACATTGGAAGATCTGGAATATGCAGATGACATTGCACTACTTGCACAATCACATCAACACATCCTAGAAAAAAACGGATAGACTTAATAAGTTTAGTAAGCAGGTGGGCTTAATCATCAATTTAGAGAAGTCAGAGGTCATGACACTCAATGAGAGCAGATCTGAGCCCATATCAGTAAAGAATCAGCAACTGGTACAGACAGACACCTTCACATACCTAGGATGCATAGTAACACCAGACGGCGGGGCAGGCACAGACATCAACATCAGAATGAATAAGGCAAGAACAGCCTTTTTTAGCATAAACAACATCTGAAAGTCCTCTCAATACAGCACAAGCACAAAATTAAGATTATATCAGAGCTGTGTGCTTTCTGTGCTTCTCTATGGTGCGGAATGCTGGAGAGTTACAGAGAAGGAAATGTCGAAATTAACCTCTTTTCACACAACATGCCTTAGAAAAATTCACCGAATCTTTTGGCCGAAAACCATCACTAACCAAGATCTGCTTACTCAGAGCGAGCAAGAGGACATGCACACCATCATTGCTGGCAGACGCTGGAGCTGGGTTGGCCATGTCCTCAGAAGAGACCCCGATGCCATCACAAGAACAGCTATGCTTTGGACCCCTGAAGGAAAACGAAGGAGAAGCCGACCAAGAACAACATGGCGGAGGACTGTGGAAGCTGAGATGCAGAGAATGAACCAGAGTTGGGACACTGTACGAAGGATGGCCGCCAACCGAGCAAAGTGGAATCAATTTGTTGTTGCCCTACAAGACGCCACTAGGCGTGATGGCCACTGACTGCTTTGACGGTCGGCGGCTAAGGATCAAAGACAAAGAAGATATATATATATATATATATATATATATATATATATATATATATATATATATATATATATATATATATATATATATATATATATATATATATATATCAACATCATCATGTGACGTATTCTTTCCAGAACGTTGTCTCCATTACAGCTGCTCTGAACGCATCACGATTCTGGGCAAGTCGACCCGCATCAGCCAAAGACAAGTTCAGACTCTCTGTGATGTCCTGGGTCCACCGTCGTCTAGGTCGACCCCTTCCCCTTTTTCCAGGGACCATGCCTTCCATCACTGTTTTTTCCAGACTATTATGTCTTTTTATATGACCGAAAAATTTCAGCTTCCTTATTGCGATGGTATTTAGGAGCCAATGTTCCTGTACGTTTAGTGAGTGCACTACTTCTCTGTTGGTTTTTTTTTCTGTCCAGGGTATTCTCAACATCCTTCTGTAGCATTTCATTTCGAATGATGTAATCTTTTTTGCAACTGTTTTATTGAGTGTCCAAGTCTCGCAGCCGTATGTTGCTACTGGGAATATACATGCTCTGATCAGTTGTAACTTTGTTTCTTTGCTTGTGCCTTGCCATAGGTTTTTCATCTGTATTACTTTTTGTGAAGCAATTGCAAGTCTTCTTTTAATTTCTACTGCACAGTCGCCAGAGCTGTTGATGATTGATCCTAAGTATTCGAATTCATTAACACTTTCCAGTTCTTCGTTATCAATTTCAATTTCTGGTTTGGTCTTTACTTTGTCTGTTGTCAATACTTTGGTCTTCTTGGTGTTTAGGTATAGATTCTGGGCCTCGCTGTGTTTTTGGTGGACAGCATTAATTGTTCAAGTCCTTCTGGGCTGGTCAACTGGAGGACTGTGTCGTCAGCATATCTGATTTCCGGGATCTGGTACCCGCCGATATTAAATGAGTCACACTCTGTGTGTTCTTGGTCATCTCTTACGTTTCTCATGATATTCTCGGCATAAATGTTAAACAGGTAAGGGGAAAGGGTACAGCCTTGTCTTACTCCTTTCTGTACTTCAAACCATTCTGATGTTTCCCCCTCTATTCTTACGGCTGCCTGTATATATATCTATATATATATATATATATATATATATATATATATATATATATATATATATATATATATATATATATATGTGTGTGTGTGTAGTAAAGTAACTCCGTGTAACACCCCGCTCAAATTTCCCCGATTCAACAATCTAGTAACGTAAATTCTCAACCTATAAACCACTACTACTTTATTAGAAAAATTGCCAAGGGCAAGACAAAACCTACCGCTAAAAATTTTAGACAAAGTAATTTGAATTTTCCACTATTACAGTTAAAAATCTATAAATAAATTCCATTTTTGACCCTGGTCTCAAGGCCATCGTCAAATCAAATCGCTAACATTTAAAATAAAGAATTTGATTTTTCTAACGCCAAGCGTAAAAATACCAACCCCCCCCTTCCCCCAAACACACACACACACGCTCGACCCTTCCCAATATTTATGACGAAAGCCGTAAAGCTTGGCAACGAACAACTTGATACATCGTTTTATAAAGGAGAGAGAAGGTGGAGTACAATGGAAATCAAGCCTAACTTGTGTGTTTGAAAAGAAACTTAGATAATTTATTTCTTTATAAATAACAGAAATATCTTGAAAGGTAAAGCTAATATTGGTTAATATATATCATAAAATGTTCCCTTATAATACATTATCTGGCCTTAGAAAATTATTTTATTAATATTTTAGTTCAGTGAACAGAGCACTATAAAGTAAAAAAAAATTACCAAGATGAAAACGGGGATAAATGGGTAAAGGAAACCTATATAGGAAGATAGAGGACTGTTGTTCTTTTAATAATCACTTTTAATATAAAAACTTGACCCATTAATAACAAAGATATTGTACAAATACAAATTGAGACAGACGAACAAACACACTTATAAACTGCTCAATTTGGTTGCGTGAGGAAAGTTAGAAATTTCTTGACACGCGTTCTGATTGGTTAAGGCGTAGTGTAGCTTGGGGCAATAAAATTAACATTTCGCTGGCAACAACTGCCATTTGAAATTAAAACTATCTAAAGCTGATATCAGGGGGAGAGCCTGTGTGACCAACGCTTTCACCGTCTGGACAATTAAAGCAGTGGTACAACCCATTAACTGCCAAAGTCAAGCTTATGATATGTGATATTCTTGTTTGAGGGTAAGGCACAATAAGTATTTGTATTGATTTAATTAACATGCAGGCCACAATTTGTGTTACGATAGCCAAAATAGGAATGCAGTCTTTCGGAGTGAAAGAAAGGCATAAAATATTTGCTAGTGGCGTACACATTTTGCGCATGCCAATGCAGTAACCAAGAAGAGATATTGGCTTTTGCAGTGCCATAAATGTTTAAATAATATGTAAAATCATGTAGAGAATGTTAGAAAGAATTTATCCACAGGTTTCAGTGCTAGGTTACGCACACCCTATCTATTGTATGAACGACCAGCCCTGTATAGGATGTTGTAAAGAGATATTAAGGGATCACACGCTATGTATTGTACACCCCTGTCTATTGTATGGAAGAAACTTCTTGGAGGAGGAAACAATAGCTATGTACTATCACTGAAGAAGAATGTTTACACAGCAGTGGTGTTAAACAATGGAAGATACAGATTGGTGCAATGATCAGCACACATAGCTGATCAGGGTGAGTTGTCGCCGTGTTTGTATGTGGAATTAAATATTAGATGAGATCTATATGGGGAGGGCATTGTCCTTTCATTACAGGTCATATACCAGCATAGCTATTGGTGGCAGGAAACCGGGCGAGGAAAGAAAATTTGGGAGGAACGCTCAGCCTTGTTGCCGCAGCTACCCCATTTCTTCAGCTCTAAAGCCAGTTGAATGCATATGAGAACGCAAGAGCCAACAGTTGTCACAATTTTTATAAGTTAAGTCCGTTATACCGGCACTGATAGTGTAACATCAATTATTCCACCACAACCATAAGCATTATAATAAATACTTAACTCACCTTGAGATGATGACGAAGACAATCTGTCCAACATATTAACCGTGATACGTACAAGCAGACAGACAGATCAGTGGGTGGAATTCTTACAGTGATCTTTATTCATAGAAACAAGATACTTGGACAGAGTTCCAGTTTTTTTATTTTAAATAGTGTATATAAACAAATTTATTGAGTTTGACAATCCCTGTCCCACAGAAAATTGAGGTACAGGAAAATTAAATTGTAATATAATTACCTAAACTTTAACAAAAGTCTTACTCACTTTAATATTATTGAGTTACAGTTCTGGTTACATTTTATTTCGTCCTTATATTAAATACATTACCCTAGACACACTCAGTCACATAATATCACATAGCCTATTTTACACAGACTGAGATCTGAGAGGTGGTGGATAGAGACTCTGAGAATCATCACCATCAACAATTATACTCAGGGAACTTACACAGCTTGACCTCACTCTGTTTACCCTTAATTAATAACACCAGTAACCTCATTTACCACATGTTGGGGTCCTGTCCGGGATTAAGTTAACACCAGACCTTGGGGCTCTATAAATAAATAAATAAGAAAAGTAATAATTGGTGGAATTTGATGAACCGTCAGTGCCTTTATTAATTAGTTAGATAGTTTGTTAATTTAAAATATATTATTGAAAAATTTGTATTGAAAGAAATGATGGCAAACTTAGCTAAATTCAGATCTTCCACTGTACAGACGGCGAAAGAACTTGGCATGGAGGGAAACCTTCTGATTCAGTATGTGACTTCAGAATGTGATAAGTTTATGGAAAGGGAAGATATGAGGTTAGCAGAAGAGAAGAGATTACAGTTAAAAGCTGATAGCGAGGCTAGGAAATTAGAAGCTGATAGAGAGGCTGAAATCAAGAGATTGCAATTGGAGGCTGAAAAAGAAGAAAAGAGACTGCAAAGGAAGGCAGAAGAAAAGAGATTACAATTGGAGGCTGAGAAAGAGGAAAGGAGATTGCAAAGAGAACATGAGCTCAGACTCAAGGAACTGGAACTGCAAGGACATGTTTCAGAAAATGGAAGCAGCCCATCTACCTCTGATACTACTGCAAGTCAGGGGGCCTCTTATTCAACCAGGAATTTTCACTTAGATCCTTTTGTAGAAAAAGAGGATGACATTGAGTCACTCCTAAATAGATACGAAAGACTAGCTACTAATTATGGGTTAGAAAGGGAGAAGTGGAGTTTAAAATTATCACAAGGACTTAGAGGTACATCTTATAAAGTCTTCTCCAAATTGTGCAGAGAAGAGCAAGAAGATTATGATATTCTAAAACAAGCTCTCTTAGTCAGATATGAGAAGAACAGCGAATTCTATAGGAAGAAATTTAGAAATGCTAAGCTATTGTCTGGGGAGACATACCACCAATTATCTGCCCGACTAGAAACTTATTTGGAGAAATGGACTGCTCTGGGGAAAACCCAAGATTTGAAGGAAATGATTATGTTGGAGCAGTTAAGAGAGTCCATGGCTCCAGACTTGAGAAAATTTATCATGGAACAAGGTGCAGAGAGATTGGGGGAGATTCGCAATGTACTGAGATATATCAGGCAGCCCAGTCAGAAGTAGCTGGCATTAAAAAGAAACAAGTAGATAATAAAACCCCACATACTCAGACTAAGCTTGACAATAGAGAACAAGGCCCTAGGTTTAAACCAAATTATGATAGGCAAAGATATGATCCTAGAGATATAAACCCTCAAGCAAATGACAAGAAACCCTACAGGCCAGAAGGAAGATGGTGTAAATTTTGCAAGTTGAACAATCATAACACCCGAGACTGTAAGAGGAAACCTCTATATTACGCTGCATGCCTTAAAACAAGACACAAGGGAAAGAAGGAACAACCTACTGGACAGCAGGAACCTCATCATCCCCCTGTATGTTAAGATGTAGTATGCAATGGGGCCACCATAAGTGTCTTTATGATACTGGATTGGATTTTGACTCAGTCGGGAGTTCTCACCTAGTGCACCCAGATCAATATACCACAGAAACAGTGGAGATCCAAGGGGCGACTAAGGAAGTAGCAACCATGACACTTCCCATTGCAAGAATCAATGTAAAAACTCGCTATGTGGAAGGAGTGATTAGAACAGCAGTAATAAACGAACCAATCTACCCTCTGATACTGGGGTGTAGATATGTGTTTTTGGGAAATCCCAAAAGACCAGTGATTATGGCAGCAGTACAGACCAAGTCACAGTCAAGGAAGGAGGAAGATAACCCAATAAATACTCATCCAGAGGTGATGAGGAGAGCATAGGATAAGGATAGGTCACTAAAGCCGTGTTTCAGGAAACTCCCAAAAAGTCATACACCTCCAAACAAAGGAGACTTTTATATGAAGAACAAGTTAATGTATAGGAAGGCTGGTATAGGATCCACTGGTCATGGACAACTAGTTCTTCCATCTTCATATAGGGAAAACATGATAAAAAGATCACATGTTGCATCAGACGGTGGACATGAGAAAATAGGTACTACATGTCAAAGAGTATCTATGACATTCTATTGGCCAGGCGTAGCTGCGGACATTGCAATATTTGTGGAGGCCTGTGACCAATGTAACAAGGGAAAACCCACACGTTGGGAAAATCATCAGGACCTACAAAAGCACTACGGTAAAAACAGGCCTGAAAATAAAAGGAAAAATAAATATAATAAGGTAGACACAGTGGATAGGAAAATCCCTTTTCACACATAGTCTTCACATAAACTAGTTAGAATGGCCACTATGTGTATGGCACAAAAAGTCACTTCAACACAGTCAAACCCGACAATCCCTTGGTCGGAATTCTTGGAACTGGACGAAAATAGAAGAGAGGGAAGTCCCTTCAATTTGAAACTGAAACTGCGGGGAAACCCCAGTAGAAAAATTGGTAGTGGACGGTTGGTGTGTGATAGCATAATAAAGGGAGAAAAGTCACCACCAAAATACTTCCAATTACCTAAGCATTACCGGAATGGCACCGGTAACATAGAAAATGGGTCGGCCACATTAAAGGCACAGTAAAGCCACCATAAAAGGTCCATTGGAAGCCTTATTGAGAACCTGGACTGATGAGAATGCAGAAGAGACTGTAACCTCATCATATCAGTATGTGAACGAGCTGACCACTCGATTAAAAACTGGCTGGAAATTGGCAAATGATAACCTAAGACAAGCCAGGAAGAAACATGCTGCATATTATAATAGGAAGGCGAAGGATAGGGAGCTTGCCGTGGGAGAGAAGGTGCTTCTTCTGTTACCCGGCAGTAGCAACAAACTTCAGATAGGATGGCAAGGTCCATACACAGTTCTGGAAAGGTTATCTAGATCTAATTAAAAGATAGACAACAAGGGAAAGGAAAAAGTCAATCATGTAAACGTCCTTAAGAAATACTTTGAAAGGAAAAACTTGGAAAAGGCACACCTAATGACCTTCGCTATAGCTACTGAGATGAAAAACGAACCTCTCACCTCTTACGAATATTCCTTAAAACCATGCGATACTCCTGCACAGGTAAAGATCAGTAATCATCTGACAAAAGGGCAGAGGGAGAAGATTCAAAAGGTTCTGGAAAATCATACAGACGTGTTAACGGACAGACCGAGGCACACTAACTTGTTGGAATATGATATGAAACTGCTAGACCCAACACCCATCTTTATGAGAGCCTATACTATCCCATTCGCAAAAGAAAAGGCTTTAAAAGAGGAGATAGATTATCTGTTACAAGAAGGGATTATTTCTCGCAGTGAATCTCCTTATAGCTCCAGTGTGGTATTGTTGAGGAAACCCTCTGGTGAACATGGACTGTGCATAGATTACAGGAAACTGAATGCTGTCACAGAAAGTCAGGTGGATCCATTACCTGATACTAACCAACTATTTGCCAGGTTGAATAAGGCAAAATATTTATCAAAAGTAGATCTCAGTAAGGGATATTACTAGATTCCAGTGAAGCCTGAGATTCGACCTTATCTAGCTTTTGACACCTCGGAAGGGCACTATTCATTCAATATGTTACCGTTTGAGTTGAAAAACGCTCCGAGTGTGTTCTCTAGAATGATGAGAAAACTATTGGATCCCCTGAAAAATCCATGTATTACAAATTTCATGGATGATATCCTCATCGCTTCGGAAACCTTTGAAGAACACGTTAACTCTTTGAATATGCTATTTGATAGATTCAGAGAGGCAAACTTAACTGCTAGACCAACAAAATGTTGTACTGGATGCAAGGAAGTGGAATACTTGGGACATACTGTACATCAGGCTAGCATGACCCCTGACACTAAGAACCTGGAGAAATTGCTGAAAGCAAACAAACCCCAAACTAAGAAGGATGTGAGATCCTTCGTCTCACTTTGTGGGTTTTACCAAAAATATATCAAAAATTTTAACTCTGTGTGTGCTCCTCTGACAGATTTAATTCGTAAAGGGAAACCAGATAAAATAGAATGGTCGGCAGAATGTGAGCTTTCAGGGGAGGTTTAACCCCCAAAAATGAAGAATTTCATTGAAAATATCAAATTTTAGATACATATTGCACTGGAAAGTACATTCATTTGCCCACATTTCTGTATGTTTATTTTCACTAAAACCTTTGTGGATGATTTTATATAAATTTTGAAAGTATGTCAGGTAAGTGTATTTTTACCTAATTATATATGTAAAATATACAAATTGGTATATTTGTGATGCTATATTGCTTCTAATGCATGGATTTTAATTTTCGGTACCGTATTCATTTCCCTGAAGCAAACAGAATTCCAGTTTTTCAAACATAGTTTCATGTGTAAAAATAATTTTGACTGGCTGATTTTTGTTAACCATGGGGTCCTTTGATGGGTCATCGAAATAATAATGTGGCTGGAGGTATTCCAGTAGAGTGGTAGGGTACCTCCTTATACGCAAATAAAGCTGCAGGTAAGAACGAATCACAGGATTCTGGTTCCTCCTGTGCGAGCTTGCGTAAAATTGTAAGTAGAGTCCCGTTATATCTTTCCACTTGTCCAATCGATTGTGGATGATAAAATGTGCGGACGAAAATATTTTGAAAAATCCTAAAAACTTCCTCCATCAGTTTCCCTCTGAACTGTGAACCATTGTCAGTTAATATCTGATAAGGGTGTCCTAATCTTGAATATATTGAGAGCAAAGCCTCTCCTACATGTACTGAGTCTGCTGAGGGTAGAGCAAGCGCTTCCCCCCGCATAGTACATGTCTACCAGAGAAAGGATGAATTATTTCGGAAACTGACGAAAACCGCATACAGTCTGCTGAAATGAAGAATTTAATGAAAAGGAAGCTGCAAAGTATGACACAGAACATGGAATCAATAAAGGAAAATACCAGAGATGATTCCTACATAGCAGGGGGATACCAAGGTGAGTAAATTTTGTGTAAAAGTGTAATTCCTCCCTTTTTTCTTAATTTTCTCAAAACCTCATTTTTCAAACGAATGTTGGCACGCTGCCCATGATTTTTCAAAAACTATTAGTGATACAGAAGTAAATTTTGGGCCACATGCTGTACACTTAATGCTCATTAAAATAAACTAATATAAAGGATATATGTTAACAAAATACAAAACTGTTAAGAAATAGCTAAGATACCCCCCTTAAAAAGTTCAACTATTTTTCGATTGGTATGTTAAAATCCCAAAAAAATCAGATATCAAACCAATCAAAATTATTTTAGTATACAATCATTACCATATACTAACAAATGAAACAGCCAAATTTCATAACTCAAGTTGTACTCACATTTGAGATATCTTGGGCAACAAAATACCAAAAAAAGCTAAAATTTGCCTTTTTTTCACTGTTTTTCCGCCATAGATTGCAAAATTTTAGTATATACCTCAATGTTTTGTATTTTTTTCAGTCATTTTTCTTGTATAAATGACCAGATATAGATATTAACTTATAATTCTCTGTTTTTCATTTTGATGGTTTAACCTCCCCTTTATACAATGAGTTAAAGCAAAAACTCAAAAGTAAGCCCCTATTGAAATTACCTGATTTGAGTCAGGAATTCGTGGTGAGAACGGATGCGAGTAATGTGGGATTGGGAGCCACATTATTGCAAAGGTCCTCTTCACCAGACGGAGAATTGATCACAGTTGCGTATGCCAGCCGCAAATTAAACAGAGCAGAACAAAACTACTCAACTGGAGAAAAAGAATGTTTGGCTTTAGTCTGGGCGATAAAGAAATTACAGATCTATCTGTATGGTAAACATTTTGTGGTGCAAAGCGATCATCAGCCACTGGTTTTTCTGGCCCAGACAAAACATGGAAATGCCCGTTTGTTAAGGTTGTCTCTGCTCATCCAACCTTACTCGTTTACCATTGAGTATATTCCGGGTTCGCAGAACGTTGGGGCAGATATCTTGAGTAGGCACCCACCTGCAGAAACCTCGGATCCTCATAAAGCCTAGTTGAGTTAATTTGATCGGGATTGTAACACAGAAAATAAAGCTGCACTAGTGGTGCAGGCTTTTCAACAGGGGAGATGTGTAGTAAAGTAGCTCCGTGTAACACCCTGCTCAAATTTCCCCGATTCTAAAATCTAGTAACGCAAATTCTCAACCTATAAACCACTACTACGATATTTGAAAAATTGCCAATGGCAAGGCAAAACCTACCGCTAAAAATTTAGACAAAATAATTTGAATTTTCCCCTATTACAGTTAAAAATCTATAAATAAATTCCATGTTTGACCTTGGTCTCAAGGCCATCGTCAAATCAAACCGCTAACATTTAAAATAACGAATTTGAATTTTCTAACCCCAAGCGTAAAAATACCCCCCCCCCCCTTCGCCTTCCCCCAAACACACACGCACACGCTCGACCCTTCCCAATATTTATGACGAAAGCCGTAAAGCTTGGCAACGAACCAACTTTTTACATCGTTTTATAGGGGAGAGAGAAGGTGAATTACAATGGAAATCAAGCCTAACTTGTGCGTTTGAAAAGAAACTTAGATAATTTATTTCTTTATAAATAACAGAAATATCTTGAAAGGTAACGCTAATATTGGTTAATATATATCATAAAATTTTCCCTTATAATACATTATCTGGCCTTAGAAAATTATTTTATTAATATTTTAGTTCAGTGAACAGAGCACTATAAAGTAGAAAAAAATTACCAAGATGAAAACGGGGATAAATGGGTAAAGGAAACCTATATAGGAAGATAGAGGACTGTTGTCACTTTGATCATCAATTTTAATATAAAAAATTGACCCATTAATAACAAAGATATTGTATAAATAAAAATTGAGACAGACGAACAAACACACTTATAAACTGCTCAATTTGGTTGCGTGAGAAAAGTTAGAAATTTCTTGACACTCCTTCTGATTGGTTAAGGCGTAGTGTAGCTTGGGGCAATAAAATTAACATTTCGCTGGCAACAACTGCCATTTGAAATTAAAACTATCTAAAGCTGACATCAGGGGGAGAGCCTGTGCGACCAAAGCTTTCACCGTCTGGACACTTAAAGCAGTGGTAGAACCCATTAACTGCCAAAGTCAAGCTTATGATATGTGATATTCTTGTTTGAGGGTAAGGCACAATAAGTATTTGTATTGATTTAATTAACATGCAGGCCACAATTTGTGTTACTATAGCCAAAATAGGAATGCAGTCTTTTGGAGTGAAAGAAAGGCATAAAATATTTGCTAGTGGCGTACACATTTTGCGCATGCCAATGCAGTAACCCAGAAGGGATATTGGCTTTTTCAGTGCCATAAATGTTTAAATATTATGTAAAATCACGTAGAGAAAGTTAGAAAGAATTTATCCACACGTTTCAGTGCTAGGTTACGCACACCCTATCTATTGTATGAACGACCAACTCTGTATAGGATGTTGTAAAGAGATATTAAGGGATCACACGCTATGTATTGTACACCCCTATCTATTGTATGGAAGAGACTTCTTGGAGGAGGAAACAATAGCTATGTACTATCACTGAAGAAGAATGTTTACACAGCAGTGGTGTTAAACAATGGAAGATACAGATTGGTGCAATGATCAGCACACATAGCTGATCAGGGTGAGTTGTCACCGTGTTTGTATGTGGAATGAAATATTAGATGAGATCTATCTGGGGAGGGCATTTTCCTCTCATTACAGGTCATATACCAGCATACCTATTGGTGGCAGGAAACAGGGTGAGGGAAGAAAATTTGGGAGGAACGCTCAGCCTTGTTGCCGCAGCTACCCCATTTCTTCAGCTCTAAAGCCAGTTGAATGCATATGAGAACCCAAGGGCCAACAGTTTTATAAGTTAAGTCCGTTATACCGGCACTGATAGTGTAACATCAATTATTCTACCACAACCATAAGCATAATAATAAATAACTCACCTTGAGATGATGACGAAGACAATCTGTCCAACATATTAACCGTGATACGTACAAGCAGACAGACAGATCTGTGGGTGGAATTCTTACAGTGATCTTTATTCATAGAAACAAGATACTTGGACAGCGTTCCAGTTTTTTTATTTTAAATAGTGTATATAAACAAATTTATTGAGTTTGACAATCCCTGTCCCACAGAAAATTGAGGTACAGGAAAATTAAATTGTAATATAATTACCTAAACTTTAACAAAAGTCTTACTCACTTTAATATTATTGAGTTACAAGTTCTGGTTACATTTTATTTCGTCCTTATATTAAATACATTACCCTAGACACACTCAGCCACACAACATCACAGAGCCTATTTTACACAGATTGAGATCTGAGAGGTGGCGGATAGGGACTCTGAGAATCATCACCATCAACAATTAGACTCAGGGAACTTACACAGCTTGACCTCACTCTGTTTACCCTTAATTAATAACACCAGTAACCTCATTTACCACAATATATATATATATATATATATATATATATATATATATATATATATATATATATATATATATATATATATATATATATATATATATATATATATATATATATGTATGTATGCATACATACATACATACATACATACATACATACATACATACATACATACATACATACATACATACATACATACATACATACATACATACATACATACATACATACATACATACATACATACATACAAACATACATACAAACATACATACAAACATATCAGAATCTTTATTCTCCATAAAATACATTAATATGTACAGAAATGATATGATAGATACAACATGGCATATAGGAGAATCATTAGAATTTACATAAAGTGTTGAAGACGTCTCAAGTAGTTATATGTGGGTATTTTTACATCGAACCTTTGTGTTACACATACATAAAAAATTTTTAAGCTTTCTAAAAGACATTGGCATATAATGATATGATATAACCTGCCAAATATGAGAATTATTGAAATTTACAAAATGTGTGTGGAATACCATTCAAGTAGAGCAATATGGTTGTTTTTACATGGGTGTTTTATCAGAATTTTTGTTTGCCAAAAAAAAAAAAAAAAAAAAAAAAACTGTGACAGCTAACATACATACATACATACATACATACATACATACATACATACATACATACATACATATGTATATATATATGTATATATATATGTATATATATCTGTGTATATATATATATATATATATATATATATATATATATATATATATATATATATATATATGTGTGAGTGTGTGTGTGTGTATTGCTGCAAACAAAAGTTGTTCATAGCCTTCTGCAGATTATAGAAAATTAACTTAAAAGCCGAAAACAGTAGCTCTACAATAGCATGAGTTATTGGCATGCTTGAACAAACTCTTATTTACTACTTACTTACTTACTTACTTACTACTTACTTACTTACTACTTACTACTTATTTCCTTACTTACTACTTACTTACTTACTTACTTACTTACTTACTTACTTACTTACTGCTTACTTACTTACTTACTACTTACTTACTACTTTCTTACTTACTTACTACTTACTTACTTACATACTACTTATTTCCTTACTTACTACTTACTTACTTACTTACTACTTACTTACTTACTTACTTACTACTTATTTCCTTACTTACTACTTACTTACTTACTTACTACTTACTTACTTACTTCCTACTTATTTCCTTACTTACTACTTACTTAGTCTTTCCTTTTCTACCCTGGGGTGTAAATGTTTGCCAGAGAGAGCACCAGACTATCCTATTGGCTGTCTTCCTTGTGGCGAATTTAGGTGAATAGATGATAGAATCAAGTAGTACTTGATCTAATGAAGAATATCAGACTCAGAGAAAGAGGTCTAGTGTATGGATGGCACAGGATGAAGTCGGGTTGGTAAGCACGCTATCATTGTCATATAATTGTTTAATCGATCTCTTCTCCTCTCCGGCCGTATTCAGTTACATGTGTTGTGCGTAATGATTACGTGAGATTCCATGGTCGGCACATGTCTATTTCTGCTATCAAGCAGATATTAGTGTTGCGAGGCGGGGGGGGGGGGGGGGTTCTTTCTCTTCTTATATATATAATGTCACCACTGTTGCAAAAGCCTCTTCTGTTTAAATGTGTGACCGTTGAAGATTTTCATTGAATGAAGGAAGCTTCCACTTCCATTGGCCAGTACATCAATTCATTCATTTTATTTCTGCATCGTGCTTGATGGTGTATTACGCGAAGATGGGTTTATAATCTTGTGACTATCACAACTGTTAGAACTAGTCAACCTCAATGAATGTGATAAGTCCCTTTTGAGTCCAAACAATTTATTACACATTTCAGACATCATATGTTGATCATGAATACATCACACATATCAATTAGAATCCTATATTGAATCAGCTATCTTTGCATATCAGTCCTGTGTCCCGTAAATCTGAATTACTGTAGGCAGAACGACATAACTATGTGCACGCATGGTTGGTGATCCCAACTACCGAAAATGAGATTATGCGTCTGGCACTAATAAAACTAAAAACGGACTGTTAATTCATCTCGACTAGGTTTAGTCAATTACTAACCTGTACCATTCATCTTTCTTCATCATAACAGTGGACTGACCCATGTCCATAATAAAATACAATACAACTGTGTGGCACTCCATGCCCGACACTATAAGACTACAAGGACACGTCTTCTCAGTTCGACGGTCATTCAAGAAAGGGTCCCGTCTCTTGGTCACGGTGCGTGACTACCAACGCTGAAACGTCACAGCGTTCAATAGGCTAATAATATTTTTTACATTACATTAAACGTTGTATTCCCTAAAATCGCATACTGCTAACCTCTAGCAGACAATGCCAATTAAACTACCGTAACAATTCCCTGTCCACCGGGGGGAAAAAATCTATTCGATAGATTTTTTTTTTTCAAAAACCTATCTGAATGAATAATATCAAAAATTTAACAAAAATGCGACATATGGCCTACGATGTTCTGTCTAGAACAGTGTCGTGGTCATGTCGACTAACTAACAGTCATCTAATATATTAATGATCATATTATACATAAATGTTATACATAAATTTTATCTGAACTAAAAGAGAATGTCTAATGTTGATATCTAATTAATTAATTAACTTAAAATATGTCGCAATGAAATGTCACGTCAGACTAATCTAAAGAATTAAAATTAAACTAATTAATTATACTGAGTGTGTAATAAGACTAAAGTTGTTGAAAATCTAATGCAAGAACAATGAAAGAAGATGTTAAAGAGAGAAATAAATAAATGAGAAATAAAGTAGAGAAAGAAAATAATGTATAAATTTAACTTAGTTATGTGTGTTGGACATTAATCAAGTTTAGTGTTAAGTTGTTAATACTTATCTAAATTAACCAATTAGATAATAAAGTAGTATGTAATGTGTCAGCATAATGATTAACTATATAATATAATAGTTACATCCAATAATATTATCTAAGAATCATGTGAGTTTTTGTTTTCTTTCTTTAATTTTTTTTCCAAATTTCATTTCATTTTTTTTTTCATATTTATCTCACATTTCATTTTAATTTCCATTATTTCAATGACTTAATTAAAATTAATTAACGTTGGATATGATGATCCATCCGTAGGCTTGATCCTTGTGAATTCCAATTTGAAAAAATGTTTAAGTGTTCCAATTCATAAGTATCGACGTTCTTAACAATAGTTCATGTCACATACTGAATTAGTTCGATAGAATTTCAATTATTTTCACTTGATTCACGAAATTGTTTCAAATAGTTTTATCATGAATGGACACCAAGCAAAGTCCCGGCGTAAATACGAACATAGTGTCACCTGATTTCGTTCATTTTAAATAATGCATGTCTTTAGTGAGCAGATACGTGTATTGTAGGCAATGGTTCCTTTCTATGTCGAAAAGCAACGATAGTGCTATGTCTTTTAGGTAAGTTTCTGCGACGTTATTATTGTTCATGACTCGACATCAAAAGGGTTTCTAGAGAGAGTATCTGCCAAGACGTTCTCTGATCCTGTAATGTACTCGATGGAGAAATCAAACGGCTGAAGCAGAATAGCGTATCTTGTCAGCTTCGGGCTCTTGTGATTTGCACGACGTAGTGATGCCACCGCTTTTTGATCAGTCTGCACCACAAAAGGAGCTCCTAATAGAAATTTTTCGAGCTTGGTGATCGACCAGATGACAGATAATAACTCCCGGTCAACTGTGGAGTACTTGATTTCAGGTGGTTTAAGTTTTCGTGAGACGTACATTGTGGGATGGAGGACGTTGTCATGATATTGGAGCAAACATGCGCCAATGCCGTAATTACTCGCATCTGTGCGGAGAATAAACTTTTTGGAAGCATCAGGTAGTCTCAAAATCGGTGGGTGTGAAAAAATATCAATAATATTAAGGAATATCTTATTACACTCACCAGTCCATGTCACCTTCACTGGCATGTCCTTTTTTAATAAAGATGATAAAACAGCCGTGATAGATGACAAGTTAGGTACGAATCTGCTGTAATATTGGACTAGACCTAACAAGCTTCTAACCTGTTTCTTCGTTTGAGGAACGGAAACGTTTAAAATTTTAGAAACCGTACTAGGAGTGTTCGGATATATCCTGCTCCAATGATGTGTCCCAAAAAAGTTATTTCATGAAACGCTACTTGTAATTTTGTAAGTTTAGCAGTTAAATTATTCATTCTTAATGTGTCCAAAACGTATTTAAGACCCGAAAAATGTTCCTCAAATGATGAACTAAATAAGCATATGTCGTCTATGTATGTAATGATGTCTGGTCTACCTAAAAAAATCTGTCGCATCATGCGAACAAAGGTAGCTGGAGCGTTAACAAGCCCAAAAGGCATAACATTCCACTGGTATAGACCTTGCGGAGTGGAAAACGCTGTGTAGTATTTAGCTTTTTCGGTTAGTGGTATCTGCCAATAACGTTTAGTTAAGTCTATCTTAGTAAATATAGTTGCGGTAGATAGACGTGGCAGTATGTCGTCGAGAAGTGTATGTGGTTCGCTATCAACTATAGTTTGTGCATTTAATTTTCTATAGTCGACGCATAGTCTAATGTTATTGTCCTTCTTTCGGACAATAACTAATGGAGAAGAAAATGGGGAATTACTAGTTTCAATAATTCCTAAAGATAACATCTGTTCAAGTTCCTTAGTAGTTTTAGTAAGAAAGTGTAGAGGAACAGAATATGGATGTACCCGAATTGGAGTATCATCGTTAAGAGTGATGTCATGACTAATGACTGATGTGCGACCTGGAACGTCGGTCAACACATCTGGATAAGATTGTAGAAGTTCAGCAATCTGTTGATGCCGTTGCGGTGTAACCGACGAAGAAATGGTTACGTCTCGCCAAGATTCAGTAGGTTGTACTACAGGTACAGGTAATGCTAGCTGTACCTCAGGAAAAGAAGATTCTTCTTCCTGGATAAAAGACAAATTAGAATAGTGACATGTAGGTACGAAAGTGTCATCTAGTTCATGAAAAATAGCTTGTAGATGTTCAGGACGAGTATGAAATTGTTTGAGCATATTTATGTGAAATATTTTGTGATGTCCCTTAATGTCCAGGACATAATCAACATCAGAAATCTTATTGATAACCTGGTATGGACCATTCCACGAGATGAGTAGTTTATTATCGTTATGTGGCAATAACACATAAGCTTGATCTCCTGGAAATAATTGACGTAATCGTCTACTACTGTTTTGGAAAGTTCTAGCTTTCGCTTTAGCAGCCTCAGATGAAGCTGTTGCCGTTTTGCAGGCATCAATAATGTTATTCCGGAGATTAATCACATACTCATAGGATAACTGGGTATCCTGAGTCATCTCGGAGTCAATCAATAAGTCTTTTATTAGTCCCATAGGACCTCTTGGTGGAGCGCCAAAGACTAATTGAAATAGAGAGAAGCCAGTTTGTTCATGTGGCACCTCTCGATAAGCGAATAACACGGCTGGGAGTACTCTGTCCCAGTCCTGTGGATGGTTAACTGTAACTTTATGTAACATTTGTTTGAGTGTGCGGTTAAGTCTTTCTACGTCACCATTACTCATTAGGTGATAAATGCTGCTGAGATTTCTATCTATATTCCAGGTTTTCATTACTTCTGTCATAGTCTCAGATATAAATTGAGATCCATGATCTGATAAAAGCTTCCTAGGAAAACCTACTCTAGAAAAGATCAGGTGTAGTGCATCAGCTACATCTGTGGTGGTGGTGGTTTTCAATGGGATGGCTTCTGGCCATCGTGTGCATAAATCGATGCAAGTGAGTACAAATATATGTCCTCTGGCTGATGGTAAAAGTGGGCCAATAATATCAATGGCCATCTTTTCAAAGGGTCTCACAGATATGTCACAAGCCTGAATAGGCGCCGTGTGAAAGGCTCCTCGTGCTTTCACTTCCTGGCATATCGTACAGGAGCGTACGTACTGTGAAATATCTCGTGATACTCCCGGCCAAAAAAAAGAAGATAATACTCGAGAACGTGTCCGAGTATATTCCATGTGACCTGCGCACTTAGAATCATGTGCGTGTTGAAGTATGTACCGTCTAAAAGCAAAAGGTACAATGACCTGTTGTCTTACTTGAGTTTTATCCATAAAACATCTTAATAATATGTCATATTTAATAATAAACCAATGATTATTATTGTTCATAGCAAGATTGTCAACTTTGTTGACCAGTGCAAAAAATTTTTTTAATGATCTGTCTTCCTTCTGTTTTGCAGCAAAGGATGCTCGGTCAATTGAAGAATGAACCTCAATATTTTCATGTTTGTCTGTTTCCCTTTTTTCAGTGTCCATAGTCTCTAATAGATTCGTCTGTGCTCTGGTTATCACTGCATTTCCGATGCATAGATTATTTTTTCCCATTCAATAATCTCTTCTGGTGTGCAATCCTTACTTCCATGTATGCATCCCACCATAAGGTCGGCAATTGGGTTCCTTAACATGCATGCTTTAACGTTGCCTGTGAAAAAGGTGTATTAATATGTATAATAGCAGTTGGATAACATTCTATTGTTCCTCCAAAAGTTATGCACCTGACATGTTCTCCAGTTGCACAATTAGGATGAACAAGTGACTGACGGATTCCGATCGTTGTCGATCCAGAATCTCGTAAAACTGAGACGATGGATCCATTAACCTTTCCTCTGTTGAAAATCAGCGAGCCTGTTCCGTCATTGACTGCCAGACTGACTTCTGGGAGAATGTGTCCGCAGTTCAGAACCGTCTCTTTTGCCTTCTGAAATATAAGATTACATTCTGGGCAACTATTTGCCACATTATAATTCATTGCATAACATGTAGACGAAGACTGTATTATGTTATTAGTAGGTGAACTCTGAACCCCAGGGGTTGTAGCATTAGTAACGGCTGCCCCTGTATTATGATTATAATTTGTCGATCTACGAGAATGAGAACGATGACGAGAATAATCATTTGAATTATCTCGTTGTCCCCTATTGTAACTGTTATCTCGATGTTTCGAGCTATAATTATTGTTGTTGTTCCAATTGTTACCATTATTATAGTTATATGACCGATTATAACTTGAGTTACGTGGATTATTGTTGTATCTGGACTGAGGTGAATAATTTCTATTTTTTGGTCTTCCTCTATTAAAGTCATTGTTAAAAACTATTACGTCCCTTATGAAAATTAATGTCATAGTTTCCTTTGAACCTACTTCTGTCTACACTGTGTGTTCTTGGTTTGTTATTACTATGATAAGCCATATTGGAGGCTACAGGAAGAGGTTCTCTTATCAACGAGCTAGAAATGTTCGCATTCGGATGCGCCGTGCAGTAATTTAATGAAATTTTTTCCAACTCATCAATAGTATCTGGTTTACGTTCTTGCAGATAGGCAAAGAACGGTGGGCTGACAGAAGATAACACTTTATCCCTTAATAACAAATCAACTAACTTGTCGTAAGATTTGTTGACACCTGCCAGTTCAACCCATCTGTTAAAAGTATTGCGTGTATTAGCAATAAAACCTGTAAAGTCCTTATTATTATCTGGCAACAAACTTTTGAAACGTAATCTACAGGCCTCTTCGTTCAAGTGGAACCGACGCAATAACAAAGTCTTAATGGCCTCATAGTCTGTGGCTAATGTCGGATCAATATTTTGTGCTGCACTTGCAGGTTCGCCATCCAGAAATTCCTTGAGTTTAAGTGCCCATGCTGTTCTGTCAAGGTTATTGACCTTGCATATATCCTCAAAGCGCGATAGCCATGATGATAAATCATCCACGTGTAACTTGAACGGCGGTAGCTTAAAGTAATAATTGCCCTTAAGTCGGTTGGATGAGGATCCAGATTGAGCATTATCATTTTGGCTTGCTGCAGCACCTTGCGACTGAAGTTTTGCTGTTTCCAATTTAAGCCGTTGCAATTCCATTTCTTGCTGTAATATGATTTCCTGTCGTCTCAATTTATTCTCTTCTTCAACCCATAGGATTTCATCTCTTGCTATTTTTCTTTCTTCTTCCGCCTTAGCAATTGATTTCTTTTCCGCCTCCTCTGCCTTATATTTCGCAAATTGTTGTTCCGCAAATTCCAGGAGTGCATCTCCCTTTTTATTACAATCTTTTCCAATTTTAATGAAATGGTCTAAGTTGAGCATCGTGACTTTAATATTGTAAATGATTATTGATCTGGAATAATCACCAATAACAACTAAGTAATTATCGTACTTATACGACGTATGAATAGTCAATCTAAATAATTACACTATTATTGAACCCTTAATTGTAAGTTATATCAATAACTGTAATATTTTGTAAAAATATTATATGTAAACACTGATATTTATCCTAAATGGTTATGATAGTTATTTATTTAAGATGCTGAAATTACATCATGCACTTAATATTAGTATTCAATAATTATGGGTATTATCCCTAAATAATTAGGTTATTTAATCTTTAATAGTTACTAAGTCCACACTGTAGTACTGAGAAAGTGTACTAAATAATATACACTGTGTATTTTATATGCAGGGCAGACTATGAAGTCAAATTATTTTATCAATATATATATATATATTATATTATATTATGCCTTAATCATGAACTATAAAGTGCATTGCCCATTTCTTGGACCACCACTGCAAATTGGTGCAAAGTCCCTAATTCATCCTTAAAATTCATAAAAATTTAATCATATTCATCTACACTCTCATTAATGAATAAATTATTGTATTGTTATTATATTATAAATGGATGAGATGAAAACAAACAACACAATTTGTTAACCAAGGATTACAGAACAGTATTACAATACGACAAAGACATTTTCACAATAAGAATGCATTTATAACTAAGTAGAATAAACCGGAAGTGAGAGATCAAAGAGTGAACTGAATAGAAAATTAATCTGCGTACACAAAAATTAGTGACGTATACATGGACTCATTAACGGTTATACAAATCTATAAACGAAATGATATTCAGATCAGAAAAACACGATAGATTACAAACATAACTACAGAAATGAATAAAAATTTGAACTAAATACACTAGAATACCCCAGCTATAACTAGACTAGACACCTAACATGTACGGTCAATTAATTGCAAATTCGAACGGACAAAATCACCGGAAAGTCGTCGATGGGTCCTTCGTTAAATGCACTTAACTAACGGCCTTAAGAACAATTAAAATCAGTTCGTGGCATCCAGAGAGCCATAGAATTGACTTCAATTCGCCGCCCAACCATTCCCACGAATTAGGAACAACACAAACGGTGAAAACAGAGATAACATATATATATGAAACATAGAATAGACATGCCCGTACAGACGAAATGGACTTAGTACTGTGTTTGGCTTCTGACAGACAATAGTCACAATAAAACTTATCTTTTAAATGCTCCGGCGATGCCAAGTTCATCAACGGATTAAAATAAATGTCTTAACATTGTCTGCTCCTCGTTGGTATATAAAGATTGTCCATTTCTTGGTTAAATTCATCAAACTATGTTCACGTTGAAGGTTGTCGTTTGATCTGTTGGCATGTACGCACAATAGTATGACGTCAGCTTTGTGTAACTATGCATCTGCATCATAGGTCACGTTTTAGCATAATCACGTGATTGTTCATTGAAAGTAAACAATTCCTTCGGAGTTCAATGAAAAATTTTTTTCCGTTGGTTGTGTTCTTTCGTCCCCAAACAATGGCCAACCACTGTTGCGAGGCGGGAGGGGGGGGGGATTCTTTCTCTTCTTATATATATAATGTCACCACTGTTGCAAAAGCCTCCTCTGTTTAAATGTGTGACCGTTGAAGATTTTCATTGAATGAAGGAAGCTTCCACTTCCATTGGCCAGTACATCAATTCATTCATTTTATTTCTGCATCGTGCTTGATGGTGTATTACGCGAAGATGGGTTTATAATCTTGTGACTATCACAACTGTTAGAACTAGTCAACCTCAATGAATGTGATAAGTCCCTTTTGAGTCCAAACAATTTATTACACATTTCAGACATCATACGTTGATCATGAATACATCACATATATCAATTAGAATCCTATATTGAATCAGCTATCTTTGCATATCAGTCCTTTGTCCCGTAAATCTGAATTACTGTAGGCAGAACGACATAACTATATGCACGCGTGGTTGGTGATCCCAACTACCGACAATGAGATTATGCGTCTGGCACTAATATAACTAAAAACGGACTGTTAATTCATCTCGACTAGGTTTAGTCAATTACTAACCTGTACCATTCATCTTTCTTCATCATAACAGTGGACTGACCCATGTCCATAATAAAATACAATACAACTGTGTGGCACTCCATGCCCGACACTATAAGACTACAAGGACACGTCTTCTCAGTTCGACGGTCATTCAAGAAAGGGTCCCGTCTCTTGGTCACGGTGCGTGACTACCAACGCTGAAACGTCACAGCGTTCAATAGGCTAATAATATTTTTACATTACATTAAACGTTGTAACCCCTAAATCGCATGCTGCTAACCTCTAGCAGACAATGCCAATTAAACTACCGTAACAATTAGCTATTTTCTTATCAATTGTACGATTCTGTGATGATTCGTCATATTGCTTTAAGCTTTTCGGCTTTACTAAGATTAGTGTCACATAAATATTGGATCGATACCTTTCTTCTCATGCAGTACTTAGTTACATTTTTTTGTGAACTAAATTTATGTGGTCGCCATTTTTTTCTCTATTATCAAGCAGATATTTTGTACTTTCAAATCATCTTACACTCCTCTCAGTGATAATTCGTCATGAACCAAGAGGGGCCGGTCAACGACAGACCGTTGGGTTTACCTGAGTCGTGCCAGGCGATAAATTTTCCGTCTGTGGACAGATTACAGACACACACTTTTAAGTCAGACACACCTGAATGGAAATATTGTAAAAGTCCGGGCGGATGTACGAAATTTATTCGTAAACATTGCCAAGAGAGGATTGGATGTTTTCATTCCATTTTTGCGAAACATGACCTCTGCAGTAACGCGCAGAAATGTCCATGAGGAAAAAAAAATTTCAATTACCCCACAAAACACGCATGTGTAAAACGATTGGCCGACACTCGGAATGAAGGCACAAAATCCCTTCCGATTGGAGCCCTGGTTAACATCGTAACAAACACATGCAAGAGAAGACAGGCAATATAAAATGAAACTTCAGCCAGCGTAGAACTCAGTGAAAATCTACAGTGAAAATCTGTCTTTGAAGACAACCCAGGCCATGCAAGAGTAAAGACTAAAACCTGCTTTCATTTATCAGACCTAATTTGTTTGAAATTCTTGAGGACTTAAGAGTCCAAGAAAACACTAACATCATTAACGAGGAAAACCGGAATCTAAGGAAACTGAATCACAAGTCAAAGTGGGAAATTATTTCTAAAATAACAACACCTCAGACCAAGTGTAAGTGGCCTCTTTAATTGCCGTTACTTCTCTGAGCTAGCAGTCTGTGAGCCTAAAGATGGGCTAACTTGTACATTTGAAATCTATATTTGTTTCATTATTAACATGTGAACTAATACTTACATATTGACATGTGAAGATTAATATGTGAAACTTGCTAGTGGATGTCCAAGTCATTTGAGGCTGGCAACATCAGCATTTAGAATGGTGATTTCGTGAACCACCACTGCCAGGGCTGGTGACTGCTTTATTGCGATTTTCTTATAAAGAACCAAAAGCAGAGGTAGTTCCAAGTTCCATATGGAGCAGGGAGGGAATGATGGAAGAAATGGTATACATACTTGTTATATTATTTACCCTTCCTACCAGTGTAAATGTGAAATATATTCACTCTAAATGAAATGAAAGTTTATAACCTTTTCAACCGATGTAAATGTAAACATGTTCAGACTATAGTGTTAAAATTTTCAAGTAAAGTTAATGTACAACTATTTATTTTAAATGCAAAGATAGTTTTTCCCCCACTTGGATTATGATTAGTTCTCAGAGAGGGTAAACATTCTGAAGATAGATGGGATGGTGGAATAGGATCATAGACCAAAATTGACTCATAGGAAAGTTCAAACTATGGTGTATCTAGTTAATGTTGACTCCTTAATTGCTATGACCACTACTTATATAGTAAATACGAACACGTATACTGGATGCAAATGAGAAAAAGATCACAGGTTCGTGGTGCAGTAAAAAACAGTCCAGTAAAGCCAACAAGCCCAATGAACTACATGGAAAGTAACGTAGCAACAATCATTGACATTGAATGATATATGGTATATGATGCCTCTTATACGCACCTTCATTATCAGAGTAATGAATGATCTACACCCATCGTCCGCAACCTTTGTGAGATTTACAAGTTGTGAGAAGGCTCAGTGCAAGTTTTCAGCCTGCAATGTGTTATTATAGCAAGGTCAATAAATGTAGTATCACAACAGTGTACAAAATGAATTAGCTGCTACAATAAACTTGATAAGGGTGACGACGAACAGCAAAGCCAGATGGAGTACTGTAAATACCTTTTTTCAGAGACCAGGAAAATCAGCACTTGCCAAACCAAAGTATCAGTTTAACTATCTATTCTTGACTATATAAATGCTTTTGATGTATCATTAGATCAACCTGGGCCAGGGACATACCCGGATATCAATCATTGCTACCAGTTCCAAAAGTGGGAATTTTGCCTAGGCCAATGCCAAGCCCGGTTGAAAAAAAACAAGGCTGCATTCTGACTGACCAGAGTGCTTCATGCGTCTAAAGAAGTAGCGGGTAAACCCGTGAACCAGTCAGACAGCATGCATGCAGACCGTAAAGAAGCTGTCCCTACACTTTATAAAGGCACATTAAGTCAGTCACATGTTGATCTTAAAATCTGATTCCAAGTAACCACAGAGAAAAACCCGGACTGCCCTTAAAGAAAAAGAAGTGGCATGAACTGCGGACTATGATTTGTGGAACATGGTTTACCATAAATATTAACTGAAAAGAAAAAGGGCTGGTGGAGGAGATGAGGAAAGCAAAATTAGATATCATTGCTCTGACGGAAACCAAAAAATGAAGACAAGGAGTTATGAATGTTGATGGTAACACACAGTGGAATTCTCACTGATGAAAGAGCCAAAAGTTGTCTCGGTTGTATTGTTGCTAAAACCCAAACAGATAATACCAAAGCATGGAACTTTGCCTGTGTACGCATTATAGAGCTGATGCTAAAAGAAGGAGAAACCACACTTAACATTGTCATTGTGTATGCGTCATATAACGATGATCGATGTGACGGAATTTAGTTGTGTCCTGTTACATATTTTTTTTCTCTCCTAAGTTATCCCCTTATTTCTTCATTTTTACGCACATTAACCTGCCCCATTGTCGTGAAACGAGTGTGTGTAACCCCACTACTTTGTTAAATCATTATGTCGGGATACAAATTTGCCCCAGCCAATCAACGCACAGTTGCTGAGCCGGAATAAATTACAAGAAGTTACGCCAGGAAAAAACTTAAGCCCTGTTTTTTTGGGATGTGGGTCGCGGCCATCTTGTTCACGCAATATGGCGGAAGAAAACTGAATAAAATTAGGCTGTACAAGCATAATACGAAAATGCAGACCACCAATAAGCTTACTCCGCCAGGAACCAACCAAACGCTTTCCTTAACCAGTAGAAGTTATTTTACCTGCCTATATAATCGGGCGAGATTTTATGCTAAAACACGCAACACCAGACACGAAGCCAGAGAGACTACCGACTGAAGAGAGGAGCTGTCAGCTTTGATTTATAACTTACCTGAGAGCATTGACCTGCAGCCTGCTTCGCTAAGTCGAGTCAAAATCTGGCCTGTTTAAATCTTGGAGGGTAAATATAATTTTACTATAAACTGGTAGGAAAATAGGCATACGGCAGATACACCTGTATATATATATATATATATATATATATATATATATATATATATATATATATATATATATATATATATATATATATATATATATATATATATATATATTGTTTTAATATGAACGTATCAGGTTACTGATTGTATCTTGGGGAATTAGGTATAATGATTGTATTTCCTAATATGGATTGATGAAGACGAAGACTAATAGGACTCATACTTCAACCTATTGTCTCCTATACTTCAATCTATTATCTCAAACCAACTGCAATATAACCAAAACAGTCCTTGTTAGGACTCAATCTATTGTCTCCTATATACTTTAATCTATTATCTCAGACCAACTGAAATATAACCAAAACAGTCCTTGTTAGGACTCAACTTATTGTCTCCTATAACTTCAATCTTTTATCTCAGATAAAACCAACTGAAATATAACCAAAACAGTCCTTGTTAGGACTCAACCTATTGTCTCCTATAACTTCAGTCTATTATCTCAGATAAAACCAACTGAAATTTAACCAAAACAGTCCTTGTTAGGACTCAACCTATTGTCTCCTATAACTTCAATCTATTATCTCAGATAAAACAAACTGGAATATAACCAAAACAGTCCTTGTTAGGGCTCAATCTATTGTCTCATATATCTCAATCTATTGTCTCACATACTTCAGTCTATTCAGATTACTCCCACCTGAAATATAACCAACAGTCCTCGTCTCATATACTCCTATCATAGGAACATAACGTTATTGTTAGGATATATTATAGCACTTGTCAGAGAGGGCCTGGTATATTATAGGGGGAAGGAAATGGTTGTATCACACCTAGGTGTACATATTATTGGATGTATTCATGTATTGAATATATATTATGGGATATATTCATGTATTGAATTTACTGGATGTATTCATGTATTGAATTTATATTATTGAATGTATCCATGTATTAATTTATCAGAAAGAATGTTTTGCACGTAGACACCTGTCTTGTCTCGCTATTGCGAAATCATACTGAGCCATGTTGTCATTCAACCTACATGCAGACACCCGAGGCACACGCTCATTTCATCCACATTAGAAATAGGTGGGCTTGATGACAGAAATTAGCCCCTATTTTTCCTTGTTACAGGTTTTATTCGTGTCATAAAACCTGAGGTCGTATGTTCGAGTCAATCCAGCTGCCTGGAACGTCGCAGGAGCATAGAGATTGCACAGAAGCTACATCTTTAGTCCCCCTCAGTCTTGGGTGGGCTAAAGTAACGAACCTCAGCAGGAGTTGTGTGAACCGAACTAAGGAAAACAGAACGTTTTAAGAGATGAGTACACATTAGTACCATTTCTGTCAGCATTGTGAGCAACAGTTAGTATCGGTGACGAAAAAGTGAATTAGCGTAGAAAGAGACAAGATTAACAGCATAGCTAATAAATGTTATAGACGTAATTAACAGCACAGCTAATACATGTACTTGTGGTGAAGTGGGATGTTATAAATATTTATAGGGGACTTAGTGTACTGACTGAGATCAGCTGTGAAGGTATCTATATCTAAGAAGAGTAGTGTATTATAGATAACCTTACTTGCTACCACATATCTATATATCTCAGTCAGAATTATTCTGGAATAGTGTGATGACTACGTTATGTGTCTAGGGTATGTGTATGATGAAGTGTAAGTCACAACAACAGACAGATAAACAATTTAATTTATTCCACTACACTTGACAACACTGTGACACTCACATACATATAACACTCTACAAGGATATCTTAAAGAGTCACTGATAACTTTTCAAATAACAATATGTATTCATTACTGGTATGAATGAATATGTGTCCTGATTCAACTACAAGGGAACCAGGAATCACAATCAATTTAAATTACAAGTTATATGTACAGAATTTACCAATATGAATATAGTAGTGACATATCTTATTACAAATATCCTATGTGTGTCAGTGGTGTAGTAGTAAAATGAGGTAATACTGGTTTTGTTTTGTTCAAGCTCTGTTGGTATTTGTCATCATGACTTCAATAGTTTGTCTTTAGGGACTAGTATTGGAGATGTTCTCAGTTCCTGATATTAAGACAATTAAATTCCCCTCTTAATATTATTTTTACAAAGTCATTTCAAGATGAGGGGACATAATGTTGAGCTCAGCTGGCCAAATCAGCTTATCTTGCGTGATGGCGGCAGGAAAGGGCTCCTCTGCTCGAATTCTCCCCTGGGCTTTGGAGACACCTCACTGATAGCTAAATGGACCAAGGAGTATGCTGTCCGACTCTGGATTCAGCAAAGCTCTGACCAGGTGCAGCTCAATACCATCAAGACCACGGTCCCTGAAAACAAGAAGGATGTACCTTCTACTTCATAACTAATTGATACTCTAGTTCTACACTGAGCACAATACAACACAAACATTGAGTTCAGAGCGTTTGGCCAACTATCAGCTTCATTCTGAAGTACTTTATACCAGCATTAACCTCCTTAATGGTTACCACGCCTCTGCAATTCCAGCATTATTTCTTTCTAGTCAATCATCTAGGTGTCAGTGTACTGTTTGGCCATTCCATGCCGTTTGACTTTCCTCCGACACCCTCTGTTCAGGCTGGAGCATTATAGGCTTTACCTCACGTTTGCCACTGAACTACACATATATATACAGGCATAAATTAACAATTCACATTCAATTTTCATTAAAAGATACTGAATGTTTCAAGCTTACCACAATTTCATGGAAATAAACACAGATACGTTGATTAGCAATGAATTCTGGCACATTTACTGGCACAAATTCCCATCTGCTTATGTTCCAGGCTTTTATTTTAGCAAAAATGTGAGCTGGCTTCAACGCACTGTTGCTTTATCAAGCTTATTTAAACAAGTGGTTTCGAACTAACGCTCCTAAGTGAGTATATCAGCGAGTCTAGCCAATGAGGCCCCGTTTCGACAAGTGTTTGAAAAAATGTTACCTTTCTACGTCTCCCTAACAACCAAGATAGTATTTATAGTCCGACCAATCGTGGTTCGTCTTTCATTTGTTGCGCTCCAATCAATTTGGAGTTTACATGGTAGGCTAATTCTGTAACGTACGATTTTTTTTCAAACACGTTATAAAAAAAAATTTTATGAGCAGAAATGATTTTATGTTGTCAGGCATCCCCACTATTTTATCACTGTCGATTGAAATAAAGTTAGTGCATGTAGTCTTACACGCGTGATGGCAGCATTTGTGTATCGCGCGACGCGTGTTGCATGCGTTCCTGATTTTCAGCCCTCCCTCTCTCTTTATCCTTTTGTCCATCTGTTCGTTCGTTTTTGGTAACATAGTGTAGAAAAAGACATGAATGGAATTTAAAATTTAGGTCAACTTGCATATTTCAAGGTTTTTCTTAGAAAGGCAGCACATTTTATTGTGTGTTTGGGGAAACGCGTGTATGTTGCAGAAGGCCTTTAATATCAACGTGAAAGCGTTACAATTTGCCGACGAAGTAGAAAAGAAGGGGATTTCGAGTACTGTCAATGTGACAGCACTGTTCTTTACCATTCTTCTTCCTTTATTAATTTTATTTGTTAGGCTTCATATTTACCTAATAATTTATATATGTGGATTAGAATATTCCACGACAGTACTATAAATGAATAACAGCACAGCTGATATAATTTTTTGTTCCTATAATCGGAAAACTTGTTGTAATATATTTATATATCTATATAAATATAAATATTTGTAAATCATATGTAAACTTACAAATCCATTACATTCCATTTTTTTCAACATTCACCCTTCAGCACAAGAGTAGATAGTGTATATACTAAATAAATAATAAGAAAATTTTATTTGAAGACTTGTCAATTTTATCATTGTTAAGTAAAATCTGTTTCCTTGTTTATTAAGATCACAGTTAGTTACACAGCGGAGGTGGCACTTTATGTCGGTCTCCTCTCTACTATTGTTTCGAGATCAGAACATTCACAGCCGTAACTAATTTGTGATACCAGTAGTTCTCTCAGACACTGGGACTTCACCATTTTCTGCAGAAATTCTATTTCTGTAATTTTCAGTACTATACTGACCTTAGAGCCAATAAAAACCTCTCGCCACACCCATCGCCGCGCCTTTGATTTGTTGACCTCTGTTCTTACTACAAATTGTGTCATTACACGGCTAATTGCCAATCCTGAAGGATTCATTGTAATCGCGTAGTTGTCCAACCAGATTGACTTCAGACGGTAAACGTGAAAATGGTTGTTCACTTTTCACTTAACGATTTCCGTCACCCAGGCACAGAGATTAAAACCTGTGGCATGGAAAGTTGATTGCGACAATACTGTAAAGAAGGCCAGATGTTGTGTTTGAAAAAGGTATGGGCAAGCGATATGTCAGCAATTATTGGTCTGGTGAACGAATTTAAGTACGGGTGATAATTGCGTAATCACTTCCGTCCAGACATTGTCTGTGTAATTAACACAGAGAAACCCGTCTGGGTAGACATATAAGCAAGGACACAATATGGCATGCGAGGATACAAATTGTATTTGAAAGGCCAACGGAAGAAGCCGGGCCACATATTGGAGATGAGGTCATGTGTTAAAAATTTTTTTTTAAATATTTTAAAACACGCGAGGAAAGTAGTAATTTAACGCCTCGGCCCACGTCATTCTTGCTTACTGATTATACCACATGGCAGCAGGAAAAAGACGTTAATTCTTATAAGAAGTTTTGTCGGAAAACGCGATGTGGAGACTTGGAAGAAAATGAAATATAACCTAGCAAATTCGGAGGCTAAATCAAACGGCATTGTCAAACGTCAAAGTAGCACCTCCCGTTCGAGAGCCAGAACAAAATAGGAATTAGATTCCATACGAAAGGACTAGACAGAGTATCTGTGCATCTTCAAAACTCTAGAAGACAACCCAACCTTCTAAATACAAAAAGTGGAGACCTAGGAGTCGGAGCAGCCGTAATAAGATGGATTCTAAAATTACCCCAGACCAAGTGTTCAAGACATCAAACAAAGTTGTCATACCTTTTAAAACTATGCCCGGGGATAGTATTTCCCAGATTTTTGAGGTAAGTTGTAACATATATTGTACAAATTGAGTTTGAAGTGTATTTGTTAGTGTTTGTAAAAGTCCATACGAGGCTGGCAACCTCAGGATATGAAAATTGTATATTCATAAACCACTTCAGCAAGCGCTGGTGATTGCTATATGCTAGTTCTATCAGCGAACCAAAAGCAAAGGTAACCCCAGACTCAAAATGTTGCAGGGAGTGAGCGATGATTACATCCGCATGTGCGTAGGTTATATTATCACTTTTGAATTATAAATAAACTTAAATATGTTCCCTCAGGCACAAGCCATTATATTCGCCGCTGTCCCGTCTAATTTTTCTATTACAGTACTTAAAAGATGATCGTGATTTCGCATCAAATTCCATGAGATACGCTGTATATAATCATGGAGGATACAACTTCAAAGAGACAAAAACTGGTTCTCAGACAGTGGGTGAAGTCGCCTGTTTAATGTCAGGAGAACAAAGATTTAGCAGAGGACTTTGTTCTTTTTATTTTCTCGAAAGTTCGTAGCTCGAGTCTGCAAGAGGATTCCTACTACGAGTCTGTGATTGAGAAAACTGATTGTCGATACCAGATGGCTACATATGAGAGGCCTGTGAAGGTAATCAGCACTGAAACCAGGAGATGTTACCCCCTGCACCAATTCGCTCGGGACGTGCCCCATGTTATAAAGAGACATTGACAAACAACAGCAGCAGTATTTACAGATTTTCAGCGAAATGCTTATTAAACAGACCACAGCAACGAACATTTACCTACCATCAAGTATCGATGACTATAACAACAATTTTCTGCACCACATCTAAACATAACCTTATTTATTTTTAAATGTTACCTAATAATTGATCTTTAAATTGTGTGTATGTTGTTTTACAAATTCAAACTTGATTCAGTTAGTAAAGATAGGAGTGCACACGTGTGAATCAGTATCTTTCATATATATATATATATATATATATATATATATATATATATATATATATATATATATATATATATATGTGTGTGTGTGTGTGTGTGTGTGTGTGTGTATACATACACACCTACAGAGTCAAGTGCTGGAACAGCGCTACCAAAACGGGTGTCGCAGACAGCGATGCCAACCGTGTGAGGAAAGCCCAAAGAAACGGGCCGCCGGAAAGTCAGGCGTGGATATGCAGCCTGTACTGTCTTTGGGCCTTGTATGTCTATCATGCAACAGAACTCTTCTTGCCCGCATTGACTTGATCAGCCATAAGCGCACCCACTTAACCTCATAGAATGAACTGTAGTACGAGTTGTATCGTTGGTCCTAATCGAATACGATGGAAAAATCATCATAGTCAATAAAAATAGTATTTTTTACTGTTAATTCAGTAAGTTTCGAGTACGAACTAAATTAAATTATATAATACCTCTTCACAAAAGGTTTTGGCCACTGTTGGACCATCACTGCAGAGTAAGGGGAGGCAACCCGTGACAAGAGAGCAGAAGTTAAAGAAGAATTCTTCGAGCTGCTTCAAACTACAGTGGGCGACTGCCTTGATGGAACTATCTTCCCCTGAGATTTCAATGCCAAAGTTGGAAATATCCATTCTAGATTGATAGAGGTATTACAAGATATGGACAAGATGCACTGAACAAAAATGGAAAGCGACTTTTTAGATTTTGTACTGATCAAAGCCTTGTCATTACGAACACAAAGTTCAGCCATAATGACATACATGCATACACTAGATGTGAACCAACAAAGAATGAAAAATCAGTTATCGACTGTGCAATTGTTATGAAAAGCTTATTTAAGTATGTGCGGGTTGCTAGAGTCTGGAGAGGGCCAGATATTGAAAATGATCACTACCTGCTGACAATTAAAAGAACAACTGAAAGAGCTGCTCAGCCTAGGCATTGCCCATCATCACGCAAGAAACTAAGTAAATTAACAGGAGAGATGAACATTATGACGTGCAAGCTAAGAGACCCAGAAGGTAAGATCAGGTGTCAGGAGCTTACTGCTACAGCAGTGAGAAACATAGAAGAACGACCACATGACCTCGAAATCTTCTGGTTTAAATTCAAGGGCATCATAAAGGCACGTTCAGCAGAAGCATATGCTGAAGTCCTAATCATCACGTCTCTGGCTTCTCACATTGAGGTTGTCCACATATGACGTCACGCAGTGATGGGGGGAAGGGAGTCAAAAGTGTGTGATGTTGTGTAAGATAGGGAATGAGAGGTTTGAAAAAAATGTGACGTCAGACACACAAACAAATAATTCCTAATCGCATCTTACATAAATGATATTTCTGCTATAATCGGCTATAGTTAACTTTTATCCGCAGTAGATAACAAATCCCTTGCAAATGACTCGTACCCCTTATATATGCAATTCTATTAGGCGTCCCATTGCGTCACAAACATCGTCACACCCACCTATATTGTAGTCTGGAAATTATATTTCTGGTCTTTTCACTAAACTTATACTAAGCTTAGTACAGTGTGCATCTCCCCCCACCCATCGCCAAAGTCACTGTTATATTTTAAATAATTTATAATAAAAACAAACACGTTGTTAAAAGTCAACAACCTACACATTTTACTAATATTTTTGTGCGTTTGATTGTTTGACAAGGGAGAGAATAAATTACATGCTTAAAAAAGAAAAAAAAACAAACAACCAAAGAGCTTTATAATTTCACAAATGGTTAAATAAAAAAGGTAGGCTCATAGCACATACTGCCGTAGAGGAGGGAAATGTTAGAGACTTAACAATACTGGATCAAGTAACCGCTTCCCCTCTTCGCTGCCTTTGTCTTTCCTGACCCAAGAGCAGAATCAGATATCCATTTACAGATGATAGACTGTAGCGTGACATCACATGTGGTTCCAAACTGTTATCTTTGCAGCAAGAGGTCTGCGCTCTAACCAAGGACGCTCTCATAAACAAGTGCTTGTCTAAAATAAAATACAATATTTTAATGGTATGACAAGATCACTAATCTGGAATTTATCGCACGAACCCGACAAGTGTCAGATACGACACACATTGAACTTACACGTTGTTAGATTTACAAGGCAGTCTTTTGTTGGTGAATCCCCAGAGTAAGAGAGGCGGGGGAGGATCAGGGAACACATAGAGAAGTGAACTGGAGACAAACATCATAGAGATGAAGATGTGAACTAGAGACAAACATGGTGGAGATGAAAAAGTGAACTAGAGACAAACATGATGGAGATGAAGAGGTGAACTGGAGACAAACATGATGGACATGAAGAAGTGATCTAGAGACAAACATGATGGAGATGAAGAAGTGAACTAGAGACAAACATGGTGGAGATGAAGAAGTGAACTAGAGACAAACATGATGGAGATGAAGAAGTGAACTAGAGACAAACATGGTGGAGATGAAGAAGTGAACTATAGACAAACATGATGGAGATGAAGAAGTGAACTAGAGACAAACATGGTGGAGATGAAGAAGTGAACTAGAGACAAACATGATGGAGATGAAGAAGAGAACTGTAGACAAACGGGATGGAGATGAAGAAATGAACTGGAGACAAACATGATGGAGATGAAGAAATGAACTGGAGACAAACATGATGGAGATGAAGAAGTGAACTAGAGACAAACATGATGGAGATGAAGAAGTGAACTAGAGACAACACATGATGGAGATGAAGAAGTTAAGTGGAGACAAACATGATGGAGATGAAGAAGTGAACTAGAGACAAACATGATGGAGATGAAGAAGTGAACTAGAGACAAACATGGTGGAGATGAAGAAGTGAACTAGAGACAAACATGATGGAGATGAAGAAGAGAACTGGAGACAAACATTAAGGAGATGAAGAAGAGAACTGGAGACAAACATGATGGAGATGAAGAAGTGAAATAGAGACAAACATGATGGAGATGAAGAAGAAATGGAAAGACCTTTAGCATATGTTCCTTAAGGAGTTTAGAGGTCATAATGATGACCCTAGTAAATAATTTACTTTCGATTACGTTGTTGTATTTCAGTATTAACACAAAATACTTAGACAGAAAAGAAAGGGGGGAGGGGGGTAAGATATTTGTGACGTCACATAAGGGGGGGAGGGTTGGGGGTCTTAGCTTTTGTGACAAAGTGTGAATGGGTTAAAATAAAAGACAAACGCATTGCGTGACGTCATATATGAAAAACTCCCATTCACAAATAAACAACCGCCTACCTCGACATCACTTCACACAGTGTCCTCGTACATCCAAGTACTTCAGAATCACCGAGACGTGTGTTCACACTCAAACACGCTTTCCACGAGCTAAAGCAAAGATGGCTATAACACTGACTATCGGTTAGTCACGCCATGTGTTGGTGAGTTTAAACTGAACTCAATACACTCTCATGAGTAAGAACTTCTTCACTGACACTAAACTTATTTACTCCTTCATTCGCCCACTAAGTCTTGGGCCTGACCATGAAGGACATGTCACAGAGAGCTGAAATTTTGTATAGTGTTTATTCCTTTTCAATATAGCCACCGTCTGAATTGACACACTTCTGCCATCTCTGCTTGACCTTGAAAAGACCTTGGGAGTAGAACACCCTATATTTCAAACAAAACTAGTCATCACACGCCAATATAACCTCTTCATCGCTGTCAAAATGATTTCCTTTTAGCAGTTTTTAAGATTTGGAAATAGAAAAGAGTCTGATGGAGCCAAATCTGGAGAATATGGTGGGTGTGGAAGAATTTCAATATTCAAATCGTTGGCTGCTAGCTGCACAAGCCGTGCTTTGTGAGAGGGCACGTTGTCTTGAAGCAAAGGAAGATTTAGAGTGCGCCTTACCCCTCGTTTCCTGGTCACATCCTTTCTTAGTTTGGTGAGAAGATAGTACTGTCCATTAACTGTGTTGCCACGAGGCAGATAATCTTTCAAAAGGACACCTTTGCCGTCCCAAAAAGCAATCAGCATCACTTTTCCTGCAGATTTCTGCGCTCTCGGCTTGACAGGTGTTGGGGAGCCCGGGGTTTTCCATTGCATGCTGGCAATTTTGGATTCGGGGTCAAAATGGTGTACCCAAGTCTTATCTACTGTCACGATGGTCTCCAACAATTTTTGTTGACTGACACTTTTTGAGCAACTGTTGACAGCAATTTACCCTCGTTTGCTTCTGATCACGTGTCAACAGTCGCGGAACCCAGCGTGCACACACTTTTCTCATGTTCAGTCTGTTATGTAAAATTCTATAAACTGTTCTTTCATTTAGTTTTACTCTACTAGTTATCTCTACAATTGTCATTTTTCGATCTTGGTCAATGATTTTCTTCACTCTTGTTGCATTTTCATCGTTGCACTCTGAGGCTGGTCTACCAGATCTTGGCAGATCAGCAACATTTGAGCGGCCGCACTTAAACTGTTTGATAAAGTTGGATATTTTATTCCCGTTAATGATATCCACCAAAAGGATAAATATAAGTGGATGGAAGCAGACATCATCATCATCAGTTGATAAGATCTCTATGGTGTTGTTTGCTCCACTGTAGTGTATGGAATGTCAACTTGACCTACGCAGTGGTGTGTAGACATGGATTGAGTGTATAATGTGCGAATGATAATAAGGGTTCGTGGTGTTGACAAATGTTCTTTTCTCACACTCATGTATGGCTGGAAGTCATCGACACCAACGACTGTGTACCTTTACTAAAGTTTAATTGGACGTACACACTCGACAGCACAGATAGTGACAAATCACAGGTTGGCATAATACATCATGGTACAGTGGATAACTGGTCTTGCAATGTTATGTTACATGGGCACTCATGTAGAATAATATTATAATGGGCTGTCAGTAGCCAAGCCCTCAGTATCGCCCATATATATATATCATCTGACTTCACTGACTGAGCACGTCAGCTTATAAACAATATTTCAGATGGCTTCTAAACCTAATCTCGTTTAGCGACGATTCTCCAACATAATGTTCAGCACATATTTTTTCCATATAATAATATTGAACCGCTAATAACGGGTTCTCATGTGTAGCAGTGATCTCTGGACTAAACAAGCGATAATACGGGCATCCCTTTTCTCTTCTTGAAAGTCACTACATGTTTGGTTCCAAGATGGCTTCACTCGTGAGCTGTCACTCACGTTTGGATACAGATAATGAATCTGTCCTAAAGTTAGTCATTCATAAAACATTGCATTCCTCTGTAGATTTGATCATGAACAATTGACTGCATTCTACAGAATATAGTGCTGCTAGGAATCGAAGTCGTTTTCATCGAGTCAAATATATTCTCTTAGACATTCAAATCGTACCTATCGAAAATGGTGGCTTCGTACGAGAGTTCATAAGAGTGTCTATTATTACCTTGGTATCAGAAATATGCCTCTGCCATTCCTTGGCAATACGAATAAACACTGGGGTAAAGCATACACGATAGGTCTAGACGACTATCACTTTCCCCACAAATACTGAGATCACTTTTTCCCCGGCTACAAGCCGACATAGAAGACACAGTCCCTATCAGGACGAAGCCAAATCACACCACACTCTAGCGACACATCCGCCGAATAGCCTTTGACCTCTCTAGAGACAACAGAACATATAGTTCGACTTAGATATGTAAAGATATACAGATATAAGACAGACTCGTCCTACTCAGACAAACAATACACATAAATTCAGGCCATAGATATTCTGAAGCAAGAACAATCTATTATTACCCAAACAACGAATAAATCGCAGTAAAATGGATTCAACCGCGGAGTTTGATCGAAAGAGCCGACACAACTTTCAAGGGAAGTAACTCAATAATGACTTTTCCTTAAGCACTATTTTGTTTACAAAATATTTGCGAACATAACAAGTATACCAATGTATAATATTGTAAGATATCAAAGACTGCACGTAACAGTCTTACCACACCTCCCGGGAAAAAAAAAATGGAACATTTTTTTTTTCTTTTTTTGCAATACATCTAGGAGCAACGTACAATAGGCTCACAACGCATGAATAATGCGCAGATGAAAATATCAGGAATACCTATAACGCCTAATATGAGGCTAAGTCGACTTATGGAGCGACTGGTGAGAATGTGTCTCATAAACTGAGAGAAATTATTTCTCTACAAGTATATTTTTCCAGGAAGGTGTCATCAAAGTATAATACAATTCTGGCAATTACACAATGCCTAAAAAAATTCATATCATCATTTCGTATTAGATATCTTAAATTTATGATTTATGAAGAAAAAATCATCAAAGCACAGCGGTGAATAAACATCAATGAACCGCTATGTAGTGATACAATAATTATATTATTAAATTACAAATGTGTATCTATCATGATATAGAAAAGGAACTACTATAGAACTAGACATATCAAGAAGTCTAAGCCCTAATAGTTATGTGGAATCATGTGGGCATCTTGACAGAATGTCTGCCATCACATTATCTGATCCACGAATAGCTCGCACAGAGAAATGAAAAGGTTGAAGAGCAATTGCATATCGAGTAGACCTCGAGCTCTTCAAATTCTTACTCTGTATAGCAGTAAGAGCTTTTTGGTCGGTTTCTACTATGAAATGTGCGCCTAGAAGGAATCTCTGTAGTTTGAGGATCGACCAAACCATAGCTAATAGCTCACGGTCTAAAACCGAATAATTCCTTTCTGCCGCATTAAGTTTTCTGGAAATATACATTACAGGATGCAGAGTTCCAGAGTACTCTTGCATTAGTGCCGCTCCAATCCCAGTGGATGAAGCGTCACTACGAAGAACGAATGTCTTATCTTTAGTGGGTAGCACTAAAATAGGTGGTGTTGAAAACAGTGTTTTAATCTTATCCAGAGAGCATTGGCATTCCTGAGACCAGTGGACCACATTAGGCGAACCTTTCTTTAGAAGTGTTGAGAGAGGTGCCATGATAGAGGATAGATTCTGAATGAATCTGCCATAAAATTGAATAAGACCTAACAGACTTCTCACCTGTTTTTTAGTCTTAGGGATTGAGATGTTAAGTATCTTACTAGTATTATGGTCCTCTGTCTTTAGGAAACCATGACCAACTCGGTGGCCTAGGAAAGAAATTTCGCTAAAACCAATATAGGCTTTAGAGGGTTTCGCTGTCAGGTTGTGCTCACGCAAAGTAGACAGCAATTCATCTAACCCTGAATAGTGATCTTCCCAAGTATCGCTGAAAAGACAGATGTCGTCTAGATATGCAATGACATCTGACCGATAAGATAGGATTCGGCGCATCATGCGTACGAATGTAGCTGGTGCGTTCATAAGACCGAAAGGCATAAAATTCCATTGGAACAAACCTCTAGGTGTTGAAAAAGCCGTGAGAGGTTTGGCGCGTTCAGATAAAGGAACTTGCCAATATCCTTTAGACAAATCAAGTTTAGTGAAAAAATGAGATTTGGAGAGTCGAGTAAGTAGCTCTTCCAGTAAAGGCATAGGTTCGGCATCGAACTTCGTTACTTGATTCAATTTTCGATAGTCAACGCAAAGACGTATGTTATTGTCTTTTTTACGCACAATAACCATCGGCGAAGAATATGCAGAGGTGGATGGTTCGATTATTTTCAAATCTATCATCTCATCCAACTCTTTCTCGACCTGTGCTTGAAAATGTATAGGTATAGGATAAGGTCTAACCCTAATAGGAGTATGGTCAGTTAGAACAATGTCATGTTCAATGACATGCGTTTGTCCAGGGATGTCAGTGAGTACATCCTGAAATGTTTGCAACATAGTTGAAACTTGTCGCTGTTCTCCTAGAGACAAATCAGGAGAGACAGTAACGTTCTTCCATGATTCACTGGAATGAAGTGGGATCATTGGAAGAGGAAGATTTACATCTGAAAAACTTGTTTCCTCATCCTATATCACAGACAGTGATGAGTAATGACCATGTTGTACTGGAGAATTGTCCGTTGCTTGGAAAATGGGTTGCAAATAATCCGGACGTTCATGGAATTCAGTAAGCATATTGATGTGGATGGTTTTATGCTTCCCATCAATATCGACAATATAGTCGACATCGGAAATTTTCGATATTATATCGTACGGACCTTTCCAAGAAATAAGTAGTCTGTTTTCCCTACAAGGTAGTAATACAAATGCTTTGTCACCAGGACAAAGTTGTCGTAAGCATCTCTTCTTATTGGCAAATTGCCTTGCCTTCTGTTTCGCAAATTCAGAAGAAGAAGTTGCTAATTTGCATGCTTCGATAATTTTTTGTCTCAACGCGATGACATATTCGTAGGATGACTTTGTGTCATCGTCAATATTGTCAGATGTAATGAGATCGTGAAGCAACGACATAGGGCCACGCGGACGCGCGCCAAAGACGAGTTCAAAGGGAGAAAATCCTGTATGTTCATTGGGTACCTCTCTGTAAGCGAAGAGGGCCGCAGGTAAAACTCTGTCCCAGTCTTGAGGATGATCCTCAGTTATCTTCCCCAGTAAGTTTTTAAGTGTTCTATTAAGGCGTTCGACCATACCATTAGACATTGGATGGTAGATACTACTTAAAGATCTATCTATCTGCAGAGTAGACATTACTTGAGACATGGTATCTGATATTAGTTGGGTGCCATGATCTGACAATATCTCTCCGGGGAACCCCAGACGAGAAAATATAAGCCAAAGAGCATCTGCAATATCAGCAGTAGTAATGCTCTTCAGAGGAATAGCCTCTGGCCAACGTGTGCACATATCAACACACGTCAAGATAAACTGATGTCCTCTGGCAGACTTGATCTTAAATGGACCAATTATGTCTATGGCCATTTTTGAAACGGCCGAATAGGAATGTCCGCCGCCTGAATGGGTGCAGCATGCCGTGGACCTTTGGATTTAACTTCCTGACATACTTTACAAGATCGACAATAAATCCGTATGTCCTTGTTTACCAATGGCCAAAAGAAAGCCGCAAGGACTCTTGACTTAGTACGGGAAAAACCCATGTGTCCAGCACACTGAGAGTCGTGAGCGTGCTGCAAAATTTTAACTCTCAAATTCTTGGGAACCAGGATTTGAGAATGACTTGACGTAATGGAGTCTTGAACCATACGTACAAGTACGCCATTCTTCTTTGTAATCCACGATTTACGACTTGTGTCTTTATTCGGATCACCTTTAGTTGCAAGAATGAAGAATTTCTTCAGAGTGGGATCATCTTCTTGCTGTTTTATAAACGAGTCACGAGAAATTACCAAGGGATTATCTTGGTTATGCACTTCATTATCTTCAGTAGATGAAGTTTGAGGCATATTAAGAGCCTGAGCTCTAGTGACTACAGCGTTAGCAATCTGCATGTTTTGCCTTTCCCACGTGGAAATTTGTTGCGGAGTGCATTCCTTGACTCCATGAATGCGACCGATGATGAGGTCAGCGATCGGATTAGGAAGAAGACATGCGTGTACATCTCCTGTAAAGAAAGGAGTAGCAATCCTAATGATAGCAGTAGAGTATTTCTCTAATGTGCCGCCAAATGTTACACATTTGACTACTTGTCCAGTGGCGCGGGAAGGATCTACGAGTGACTGCCTAACACCAATTGTGGTGCATCCAGGATCAAATAGCACAGAGACTGGATTGTTATTCACTAAACCCTTATGTAAGACAAGAGAACCTCTTCCATCATGCGCGACTGATGCCGGAAGAGCAGGAAGAGGATGGCCACAGCTTAAAGTAGACACTGTGGTTGGCTCAAATAACGTTTTGCATTGGGGGCACTGAGATGCTCTCCCAAAATCAAAAGCGGCACATGCCATATTACTAGCATCATTATTATCTTTACTCTGTTTATAGGCTTCATGGGATTCTTGTTGTACAGAGTTTGCCTGAAAATGTGGTTTATGTCTTTTGTTTTGAGATCTACCTCGGTTATTATCACCTCTGTAGTTATTGTTACCTCTATTGTAACCCCTATTTGGGTTTGAGTCATAGTTCCCTTGGTTACCATTATCATATTCATTATAATGAGTATCTCTGTAATTATGATCTTGTTGACTCCAAGACGGATAACCCTGATAGTTTCTATAATTACTTCCTCTACGGAAATTCCTATAATTATGACCACCCCTGTGTCGAGAGCTATCAGGTCGTCTCCAGTTCTTTGAAGAAGAACCCTGAAATGATTGGTTACCTTGGTTTTGATAACTATTATGGTTACCTTTTTTATCAAATCTGTTTTGAGGTCCCTGAAATCTGTGTGAATAATTGGGATTGTATGGTGTTGCTGAAGCAACTGGCATGCTCTCCTTAATTTTAGTATTGCCAAAAGTCACGTCGGGGTGTGCAGTGACATATTGGGAACAATATTCTTCCATTTCTTTTAGAGATTTAGGTTTACGCTCATGTATAAATTCAAGGAAAGGTTTGTTCACACATGACATAATCTTATCTCTGAGCAACAAATCCATAAGTCCTTCATACGTTTTCTCTGTTTTGGAAAGCTCAATCCAACGATCAGCTGTGAGACGTGCCTTTGCAGTGAATTCTGAGAATTCTACACCCGTCTCAGGCACCATCGTTTTAAATAAAAGGCGATAGCCTTCCTCACTTAGCTGATATTTTTTTATCAAAGCCGCCCTAATGACATCATAATTATCCTTATCTGCTTCTCCTACAAGGCATAATCTAGTCAAAGATTCACCTTTCAAGTTTTCTGATAATTGATTAGCGTATTGTGATTTATCCACATTATGTGTACGACAAGAACGTTCAAATCTATCCAGCCAGAATGTAATATCGTCACTGGACTGATTGAACGGTGGAACCTTAACCTTGTAAGTAGAAGGTTTACCATTACCACTAGATGCCTGATTAACATTACTCATACTTGTCAATCTCAATTTCTCCAACTCAAATTCATGTTCTCTTATTGCTTTTTTCTCTTCAGCATCTAATCTTTTTTGTTCAGCCTCCCCATACTGGCCACCAGTTGATAAAGTTGGATATTTTATTCCCGTTAATGATATCCACCAAAAGGATAAATATAAGTGGATGGAAGCAGACATCATCATCATCAGTTGATAAGATCTCTATGGTGTTGTTTGCTCCACTGTAGTGTATGGAATGTCAACTTGACCTACGCAGTGGTGTGTAGACATGGATTGAGTGTATAATGTGCGAATGATAATAAGGGTTCGTGGTGTTGACAAATGTTCTTTTCTCACACTCATGTATGGCTGGAAGTCATCGACACCAACGACTGTGTACCTTTACTAAAGTTTAATTGGACGTACACACTCGACAGCACAGATAGTGACAAATCACAGGTTGGCATAATACATCATGGTACAGTGGATAACTGGTCTTGCAATGTTATGTTACATGGGCACTCATGTAGAATAATATTATAATGGGCTGTCAGTAGCCAAGCCCTCAGTATCGCCCATATATATATATATCATCTGACTTCACTGACTGAGCACGTCAGCTTATAAACAATATTTCAGATGGCTTCTAAACCTAATCTCGTTTAGCGACGATTCTCCAACATAATGTTCAGCACATATTTTTTCCATATAATAATATTGAACCGCTAATAACGGGTTCTCATGTGTAGCAGTGATCTCTGGACTAAACAAGCGATAATACGGGCATCCCTTTTCTCTTCTTGAAAGTCACTACATGTTTGGTTCCAAGATGGCTTCACTCGTGAGCTGTCACTCACGTTTGGATACAGATAATGAATCTGTCCTAAAGTTAGTCATTCATAAAACATTGCATTGCTCTGTAGATTTGATCATGAACAATTGACTGCATTCTACAGAATATAGTGCTGCTAGGAATCGAAGTCGTTTTCATCGAGTCAAATATATTCTCTTAGACATTCAAATCGTACCTATCGAAAATGGTGGCTTCGTACGAGAGTTCATAAGAGTGTCTATTATTACCTTGGTATCAGAAATATGCCTCTGCCATTCCTTGGCAATACGAATAAACACTGGGGTAAAGCATACACGATAGGTCTAGACGACTATCACTTTCCCCACAAATACTGAGATCACTTTTTCCCCGCTACAAGCCGACATAGAAGACACAGTCCCTATCAGGACGAAGCCAAATCACACCACACTCTAGCGACACATCCGCCGAATAGCCTTTGACCTCTCTAGAGACAACAGAACATATAGTTCGACTTAGATATGTAAAGATATACAGATATAAGACAGACTCGTCCTACTCAGACAAACAATACACATAAATTCAGGCCATAGATATTCTGAAGCAAGAACAATCTATTATTACCCAAACAACGAATAAATCGCAGTAAAATGGATTCAACCGCGGAGTTTGATCGAAAGAGCCGACACAACTTTCAAGGGAAGTAACTCAATAATGACTTTTCCTTAAGCACTATTTTGTTTACAAAATATTTGCGAACATAACAAGTATACCAATGTATAATATTGTAAGATATCAAAGACTGCACGTAACACTGTTGACACCATTTTTTTTAACGAAGTATATGAAGGACAAGAATCACGAAACACTGCTTCTATATCCCTTTTTATTTCTGTAAGTGTTTTTCCCTGAAACATCAGAAATTTAATCACAGCTCCGGCCTCATTCTTTTCCATTGTTTTGTCAAATCTTTGCAGCAGCAGATCCGGTCAATAGGGTACATTGCGCCGTGCATCGTAGCGGGAAAACCCATTGAAGAAACAAACGCGTACTTCACACATTCAGTGCAAATATGATGAACTTTAAATGTGCCAAGTTTCATCTTCCTCCTGTAACTCTTTCATGGTCAGGCCAAAGACTTATGTCAGTCCCTTTTATATATACTCTCTAAAGTGTATCTTTAAAGTCTGGTTAAGTAATAGTAACTGTACGTATCCTTACTAACTTAGTTCACACACATACATACACACTTACACACACATATATTTTAAGATGATAGGAAACTCTATGCAGGGCAATACACCAGGAGGCAATCTGATATTCAGAAGTGGTCCCCTAGTCTATCAAATGTTTCGGCCCATTAATCTCCTTAAATATTCTGCGAGGCACTCTCCGTTCAACCTTTTTGTGAAGTTTTACTTGTCTGGTGAAAACTTTGTAAAATTGTATTCCTAACAAAATCAACAACTTCCAGGTCGTGTATTTTGGTTGCATTGTTATATATCTCTTCTATATGTCTCTTCTTTGTTATGATTGGTTTTCGTCTACTCGGGTAAGGCATCTCTCATCAATAAATATAAAATCTAAGCTTTTTCTCTAACGCTAAGGGATGTAACTTTCGTTGAAATTTAGACATTAATTGTATTGTTTCCCTTATATGTACTCTCTATCGAAAATAGTAACACTCGACAAAGAAAAGTGCGCACATGACGATGTGCACACAAATATTTATAGAACTGCGGTGATGCACAGTGGTTTAAAAAAAAAAACTTTTGAGTAAGTAAAATTTCCGTTAGGTATTGGTGCTTTTGAATTTAATTCCCGTCTTATGACCGGCTTTTACAATAGTCATTAAATATGGTTCCATAATTTCGCTTGTTGATATCGCATACGCTTATAAAGTTAGTATTGGAGTGCATAGATTATCATCAATAGTTAATCTTAATTTTTATGGTGCCTCTTGTTAGTGCTGATTCTTAATCACGTGTTTAGTGGACTTGAAGGATAATTCGGTCCTATGTACAACACTTAATCAATTGTCTATCTCTAGTGCAACTCAATATTTTTACGTTTAAATTTTCATATTTATCTTATTATAACTTGTACATCACAAGAACAGCTATCCTTTGGACCCCCAAAGGAAAGGAAAAGAGAGGCCGACCAAAAACAACTCGGCGGAGAACTATTGAGGCGGAGAAGCAAAGAATGAACCAGAGCTGGGGCACTGTATGATGGATGGCTGCCGACCGAAACAAGTGGAAGCAGTTTGTTGCTGCCCTACAAGACGCCACCAGGCGTGATGGCCACTGACTGCTGTGACAGTCGGTTGCTCAGGATCAAAGAAGAAGAAGAAGATAACTTGTACAGGTATTATTAATAATATGTGTTTACCTTGAATTTCTTTGAACATTACAGAGATTCCTGGAAGTGACTCCTCAAGCTTTCCTTTAGATAACTGTACCACTGCCGAAATGGACATAGTGGAGCTGTATTTGATGGATTTAATTAGTGACACTGATTACTTAAAAAATAATTTGTGGGACGATACTTTCGGCTATGGCTATTCCAAGCTCTCTGACAAGAATAACATGTCAAGAGTACGATACGTTAAGATATATGATGGATTCGACTACCACAATAACGAAGTAAATGTAAGCTCTTGGAGTTTTGATTCAGTGGGAGAACACCCAAATCCACATGTAATCGAAGCCAAACCAAATATGTATCTGTCATTTAAAACTGCACTAGAAGTCATGGACATAAAAATGAAGTTTGTTCAACGTTTGTTTTCTGAGATACCTGGAGTCAGAGAGAATGCAACCCATATCGCTGTTATATTTTTTAAGGATGCGTATTTTTCAGAAGATGAAATAAAAAATATATCACGTATTGGACAACAAGAAAATACAAAGATAAAATCATTGTTTGCGATATTCTCTGATAGATACAAACAGAATATTATCTATCTTAATGATTCAATTATTTTCTCCTCTATAAAAGTTTACATCTTTGAAGAACATCTGTACATGGCGATGTGTAAACTATGTAGTTCAGAATGGTTTCCTTATGAACATAACGACAGTTTGGATCTTCTCTCTTGCTATATATTCTTACCTATTTATGCGGATTTTGATCTCTACAGAATCAAAACCTATTTGGCATCAATTGAAACTCTAGGTGAGCTGCACTTTTTGCAGACCACATTATATTCGTATATTACAACTCACAGAGACAAAGTTCCTTACATGGACGATTCTGCTCATGTTTGTATTCGTCTTCGACGAGAAACACGTAGCGCTGCAAGACGATTTAAATGGTCTGATGTAGAAACTGAAAGCTCAGGATTAGTTCGTCCTGTGGTAGTGAATCACTGGATGCCTGGTAAACCTGATGGTGGTTTCGACAACTTTGGCTGTGCTGTGTGGCAGTTTACAGATATCAGGAAAGATGACAATAATGACAGCGACATGGCCCAGGCCTTCTCTCATTACAAAGATCGTTTTGATGAAGGATGGGTGGATGTTCCATGTGATCTTTATTCGAAAACATTAAGTTTGTCTGAGGTAGTTCTTTATCGAACGCTTGATGACGACAATATTATTAATATAAAACCAGCTAACACGAAAAGTTACAATAACGCTTTGAAAACTGGAGATTTTATGGAATTTGATGGCAATATTGTATCTGCCTCTGCCTATGTTGAGAGTACACATTTTTTAACTTTTCTAAAAACAACAAAAATCGAGTTTCCTGTCTTTGACTGTGGTGAGGATGGAGATCAACCCCGATATATTTCCTATACCTTCGTCTGCGACAACATCGACCACTGTACCAACAAACGCGATGAAATGTCGTGTGGGAAGACTCTAGGGAACGATGTACTTGATGGCGAGTGCACAGGGGGACATTGCAGTGATGGTTCCTGTTTGAATGTGCAGTGGCTTAACGATGGTGAAATAGATTGTACAATTTCTCCTGGTGTCAATGATGAAAATGTTGTTCATAACAAGTATTTGGAGAGAAACAAAACTTGCGCCTTTATCTGTAATCGTGGAAAAAGGTGTGTGAATTTCTTTCAGCTTATTGATGGCTATAAAGACTGCCGTGGAGCAGAGGGTCCATTGGACGAGACCATTGGAAAACTGGAACCAGCGAACACTTGCTACAATTCAAAGGGAGGTCTAATCTGGACTCCCAAGTGTGTCTATATCAAAGACAGGTACGGGGCTGTTCTAGGATGTAGAGATATGTCCCATCTTCAGAACTGTCTGGACTACCAGTGCGTAGAGGGATATGTTAAATGTTATAAGTCTTACTGTATTCCTCAACATTATGTCCTTGACGGACAAGCAGATTGCCCTACAGGAGAGGAGGAAGTATATTTTAATATTGGCTCATGTTCTGGAAATTTCGCTTGCTGGGATAGTAAAGTTTGTCTACATCCTGACCTAGTGTGTAACGGTTATCCTGACTGTCCACATAAAGATGACGAACTGAACTGTAACGTGCGGTGTCCTGACGGTTTACGCTGTGTCTCAGGGACAGTTACAGTGAGTGATTATAACATTTCTAGTTTACATTTGGAGTACGTTCACAGCAGCACTAAGTATGTAGACGTATCCGGACTGAATTTATCTGGAAAATTACCACGTCGTTTTTATAATTTATTTAAGTACAATGGATTCATCTTCCTATTTAATTTGTCTAAATGTAACATTGACCACATAGGATCTGAACACCTCAATTCTGTACAAATAACGCACACGCTAGATCTTAGTCATAATCTGCTACAGAACTTCACGGAGACGCATTATCCACTAAGAAATATTCGCCACTTAAACTTGTCATATAACACAAATCTGGTTTTAGTGAAGAATTTGCACTTCTCAAAACTTGAAGTACTCGATCTTTCCCATACAGGTCTGACATTTCTAAATAGCTCATTGTTTCGACTGCTGCCAAACTTAAGGCATTTATATTTAAGCTTCACCTTTGTCTCTGATGTCTATAAAAAGATTCAACCCCCCCACTTCACTCTACAGACTTTAGATTTACGTGGAATACCCATTGAGAATTTCTATAAAGATTTGTTTGGCGATCTTACTATCGATCAACATCTGTACACCGACAAATTTGAAATTTGCTGTCCTCAAATACGAAGTACGAAAATCACAGACCACACATGTCACGCCCCGGAAGACGCCATTTCGTCATGTTTTGATCTTGTACGAGTTGATGTCCAACGTGTCCTTCTCTGGGTGGTCGCAGTTCTTGCCGTTCTGGGGAACATATCGGTTATTGTGTATCGGATAATTTGGGATAGGTCAGTTCTCAGAACAGGATATGGTCTGTTTGTGACAAACCTGGGTATATCTGACCTAATTATGGGAGTCTATTTGTTCATCATTGCTGGAGCTGATTATTACTACCGCGACAATTATGTGCTGTATCACAAAAACTGGAGAGAAAGTGTTGTCTGCAAAATTGCTGGCTTTCTGGCTACTCTGTCAGGCCAAACATCAAAACTTTTTATTCTTCTCATCACTCTCGATAGATTTTTAGTCATCAAGTTTCCATTTTGTCAAATAAAGTTTTCAAAATTGAGCACACGTATCGCTATTCTTTTATCTTGGTTTACAGGTTTTATACTTTCACTAATTCCGACTGTGTCCAAGTTTGACATATATTCTTCTAATGCCATGTGTCTTGGCTTACCTTTGAAAAATCGACGACTCAAAGGCTGGGAGTACTCATTTGGCGTGTTCATCGTGCTTAATTTTCTTATGTGCCTCATCATTGCTTATGGTCAAATAGCGATCTTTCGTGCTATGTCAGATAACAGAATTACAAAGACAGCTTCAAACATGTCTCCCTCGCGGAGGATAGAGGATGTAATAGTGGCCACACGGCTGTTTCTTGTAGTCATGTCTGATTTCCTGTGTTGGTGTCCTGTAGGGGTCATGGGGTTATTGCCATTTGGCGGCTACGAGATCAATAATGATGTTTACGCTTGGACAGTGGTGCTTGTACTTCCTATAAACTCTGCTGTTAATCCTTTTCTCTACACGATGTAGGCTCTAATAGCGAGATGGGAAAAGTTCAAGAATGGCCAAGGAAAGTCCCGTTAAAAATGTGCACAGTTTAGTGTTAAATTCATCAGGTGATACCTGTGTAATTTGACATATTTAGTGTTAATACTGTCAGAGTAAATTGTCATGTCAGCAACAATCTTAACCATATTTAGATAGTAGAAAGACATATGTTATCTCCCTTGAAGGGACGGACAACTTTACTTGTATCAAAGTGAGTCAAAAGCAAATTAAGTAAGTCGTCCTTCTGCAAACACAAAAATAAACAAAGTGGGATGCCTGTACACTGTAAATATAAATGAAAACATTTATCAATTATTGGCTGCCGTGAGACAGAAGTGAACACTATTCCACAAAGATAACAAATCAAGGGGCATTTCGAAAACTTGCACAGTCAGTCAAAACGGTGCTGTCAATCTAGATCAGTGTATCTCAAGCAGGGTGCCGCGACACACTACTGTGCCGCCACGCCTTTCAAAGTGTGCCGCAAAAATGTTGTAAATTTACTACATGAAGTATATTGCTAGTGATCTTGTAATACAAAACTGATCTTACAGCTTCAATTAATTCAATAATAATTGAAGCTATTAACTGCTTTGATTAAAATAGATATACTTTAAAATTATGTTAAACAATTAAAAGAAAATCGAATTAAGAGATTTATTTATACTAAAGTACCCACATATTAGTGTATTTAATGTAGTATATATCACTGCAATTCTTTATTCAGGCGCAGGGTCAGATAAGTGTGCCACAAACTGTTAGAACACTGAAAAGTGTGCTGTGAACACAAAAAGGTTGAGAAACACTTATCTAGATCGTCAAACAGTTTTGTCAAAGCTCACTACATGCCATTTATGTATGTCGATGTTATTGTTGTACTAGTCAAATCTATAACCAGTAAGAAGATACATCACGGAACAAAACTACTTGGGTGACTCCATATTTTATCTCTCGTGGTTCTACAATCTGTTGAACCTGAATAATTCTGCAATTCTATTCTTGTCTTCATTTGTTTTTGATTTTCTCACAAAGATAATAATCTTCACGTAACCTTCTTGATGACAGATTAGGGTTTACAATTATGTCCTGTCCAAATGTTGAATGCTTTTTTATCATTTACAAGTCCAATATAAATTGGTGAGTTTATTTCCAAGCTTTGTTTAGTTATTATTCGTTATGTGGCTAGCTTGTCTGTACAGAATCTGTTTTGTAGAATGCGTGTTTCATCTTCTCTCATGTGTCTGTCTATGATCTCTTAAAATGTGAAGAACGAGTCTGTACAATATTGTTATGGCACTGATAATAATATTATTCCTCTGTATTTTGAGCACTCATGCAAGTATCCCATCTTTGTCACCTTTATCAGATATCAGTAATTCAATTCTGCCAGTATTTCTTCTCTCCCACAATTACCTTGTGATTTACATGTGTCTTTAAAAACGTAAATGTGTAAATGTCTACTTTCATATACGTGTTATGTTGAAAAACTTCTGGGCTACCAGCTTGTTCATCTCTAGCTTTTCACTTTTTTTTCTGGTGGCTGAATGTTTGCAGGATTTTGTGGGACATGTCTGCTTATAAGTTCCTAAAAAATTCAGGGATCTGTACAATTGCACAAAAAACCGAAAATAAATGAACCTAATGGGCCTCATTAAGCACTATAATAGAACATTACTGAGAACCATTTACAATTTAAAGGTGCTATTGTTTGTTCCAATGCTTGCATTTAGGTCTTCCATCATAACTCTGATCTGCTATCTTCCTTTTCTATCCATGCTATTTTGTAGTCTGTTGTAAAATGTGTCCTTGTTATTGGATGATGTTTATCCTCACCTTCTTGTTGTTAATTTTGAATAATGGTGACATCAGTCTGGCTCCCATTGCTTACCATTCTACGAGTACCTTCTACGCACCCTTTGGCCACATTAGATCTACAACTTCACTAAGGTGTGTACTTTCTCACTCATGTCCTGAGGACTGCACTATTTCTCCTGTGTTTACTTTTTGTTTTCACGTATTTGTCTTTGCGCTTCGTGTGGCTCTGTTAAGCGATGTTAAACATCGCGAGTTTGCACAGCAGCCTTTTTCTGTTAGTGCGCTCCAAGAAATAGATACCTGAAAAGAAGAAACAAACGTCGACAACAGAGTTAATACAGGTCAAAAATTATCAGAATATGAAAATGCAAGTCAGTTCGGCTATAACAGAATGTAAAAATTTGCATCAATGTTACAGAGATTTTGGTCTTACGACTCTATTTCTAAACATTCTTTAACTTAACATATAAAAAAATGATAGACCACATGAAGCAGACGTGATCACTGATTCCACCTGTTTCATTCTGTAATCAGATGCAAACATATCCCTGATAATAAACGTGTTGAATTAACAAGGTAGACAAACTTTAAATACATTAATAAATTATGTTTTCTCTCCCTTGGTATCCTGAACCTAGCATTAAGTGTCTATGTTGATATAGAGTAACAATAAAAGTAACATGCCGGACGAAATGGAACAAATAATTCCCATCAACGATTCAATTTATTAACTGTACACAATGTTAAATTGTATTGACTGTTTGATATTTCTATTTATTTTTTCAAATAAACTTTAAAAGTTTTCAACATTTTCTGAATAATTTTTCTTCTTCGTCACCATTTGTCAGACAACGTATTACAATTTTATTCATGCACGAGCTGATCGTGGTTATAGTTTCATGTTAGTTCTCTGTATAGGACATAAATGTTCAGGACATGATGTTGTTTCATACAGCTATGTTTTATAATGTTTTATGAAATTATTCACACATTTTTGTTTTAAAGACTGCGTTTGTAACTGCTGCTTACAGTATTTGTTACTACTACATTACTAAATTTTTCGTTTTGTTCAACATGAGAATTTTGATGTCTGACAACGACTTTTAACGTTACAATTTGGGAGCCGCGCTGGTGTAATGGCTACAACGTTGTACTGGCGACCAGGTGTTCATGGTTCAAACCCGGCCGTCGGTGTTTGAAGAAATGTTTACGGCCGGAAATTTGACTGAATAATCTGAACGGCTCCTGCACATAAATCGCGTGTGGATGGGAAGGAGCGAAGCTCCTGACCGGGTTGGAAGGAAAGTCCACTGACCCCCCAGCCTCGCAATGACATGTCATTGGGCCAAAAGAGCTGGAAAAGCTCGAGTGCCGCTGGTTATAAAAAAAAAAAAAAAAAAAACGTTACAATTTAAAGCTGCTACAAATTAATGTTTGTAGTTTGATTGTCTAGCAGATGACATTTTAAGAACCTGAACATTATAGACAGAGTTGAGGAAGACAGCACAAAATATAACTCGGTGATGAGCAACTATTATGGCTCATAAGCTGTATCTGAAACGATAAATATAGGAAATGATGATACTGAACTGTTTGAACGTTTTACTCGTATGTTTTATTATCTGTCCATTGTGTACACGGTTTTTATAAGCTGTCTAAAAACATAAAACTGTGTGTTTTTTAGTGCTTAATATTTCATGTCTAAGTCCTCATGTATGAATAAATAAATAAATAAATAAATAAATAAATAAATAAATATATATATATATATATATATATATATATATATATATATATATATATATATATATATATATATATATATATATATATATATATATATATATATATATATATATATATATATATATGTGTGTGTGTGTGTGTGTGTGTGTGTGTGTGTGTGTGTGTGTGTGTGTGTGTGTGTGTGTGTGTGTGTGTGTGCTTATTTATTTCATACAGCTATTGAACTCTCCACATTACTATTGTGTAACTTATTGAGGGTTATCTCCCCTGCTCTGCAGTAGTAGGTCGATGATGGCCAATCTCCAAGTAAAAGAATGAAGGTTATCAAAAGTATTAACCGTCCATCAAGATTACTGTTGGCAGAGATGTACATAGAATAATGGTGGTTGTATTCTAGGGAGTCTCGCAGGAATTTATAGAATGAGGTTTATAACAATTTAGTCATCTAAACTGCTACGAACTTATTATTGTCCGATAATTATATCAGAAAATGTTTTGACTCGTATTTTATTAGCCACCAGGTGAAGATGATTCAGCAAAATTCCAAATTAATAGCTCAGTCTCTATGTGTGTTTTTTTTTTTTTTTAATCCGTCATACGGTCGCAGACATAAAATTCCGTCGATAGTGATTAATACAACTCTAGATTTCCATTTACATAAAACGGGTTTAGAAATGAATTATTTATTTAACAGGTTTAAAATGAAAATAAAATTAATTTAAAAAAAAAAAAACAAATACAAAATTTAGTGCATGTTGTCATCAAAGGTTGATATTGTGGTTTGTAACAAAATAAAAACAGAACAGTGCATGTTGTCATCAAAGGTTGATATTGTGGTTTGTAACAAAATAAAAACAGAACAGTGCATGTTGTCATCAAAGGTTGATATTGTGGTTTGTAACAAAATAAAAACAGAACAGTGCATGTTGTCATCAAAGGTTGATATTGTGGTTTGTAACAAAATAAAAACAGAACAGTGCATGTTGTCATCAAAGGTTGATATTGTGGTTTGTAACAAAATAAAAACAGAACAGTGCATGTTGTCATCAAAGGTTGATATTGTGGTTTGTAACAAAATAAAAAAGAAAGTCAAGAGCTGAGTTTCTACTGAGTTTTATTTTTCTTCCTTGATCCTTAGCTGCCACCCGTAAAAGTAGTCATTGACCATCACGCCTGGTTCCACTTTGCTCAGTCGGCAGCCATCCTTTGTGCAGTGTCTAAGCTCTAGTTGATTCTTTGCATCTCGGCCTCCACAGTTCTCTGCCAAGTTGTTTTTGGTCGGCCTCTCTTTCGCTTTCCTTCAGGGGTCCATAGCATAGCTGTTCTTGTGATAGCATCAGGGTCTCTTCTGAGGACTGGCCAACCTAACTCCAACATCTGCATGCTATGATGGTGTGCATATCCTCTTGTTTGCTCCGAGTAAACACTTATTTTTTGATGATGGTATTCAGCCAAAAGATTCCAAAAATTTGTATTAGGCAGAATGCGTGAAAAGAGGACAATTCTGACATTTCCTTCTCTGTAACTCTCCAGTATTCCGCACCATTGAAAAGCACACAAAGCACACATATCTCATATAATCTTAATTTTGTGTTTGTGCTTTACTGAGAGGACTTCGATGATTTGTTTAGGCTGGAAAAGACTGTTCTCCCTTTATTCATTCTGTTGTTGATGTGTTTGTCTGGAGTTTCTATGCATCCTAGATATGTAAATGTGTCTGTCTGTTCCAGCTTATGGTTCGTTATTGTTATGGGTTAAGGATTTCCCACATTAAGTGTCATGACCTCTGTCTTCGTTAGGCTGATGGTCCCACCCACCTGCTGGATACACTTATTCAGTCTATCTGTTTTTTCTTAGATGTGGTGATGTGAATGTGCGAGTAGTACAATGTCATCTGCATATTCCAGATCTCACAGTGTAGAAAACGTCGTCCATCTAATTCTTCTTGGACTTCCCTCTCTTGTCTGGCGCATCACCCAGTCTATGACTGTTAAAAAGAAAGTGGTTGATAAGTGTCATACACCTGTCTTTACCTCAAAAGTTAAGTTGCTCTGCCCAAAACTACATGTTACGTTAGCATAGTGGCTTTTTATCATGGTAACAGTGCAGCTGAGAATTCCATAAGCCCTCAGTTTTTTTCATAGGTGTGCCTTTGTATGCTTGTCAAAAACCTTTTCAAAATAAACAAAGTTATTGTATAGCGGTCTCTGTCAATCTGAGCAATGCTCTATAATGTTCCTGAGGGTGAGTATGTGATCTACACATCTTCTGTTCTTTCTCAATCCTGCTTGTTCTTTCCTCAGTATGGTGTACTGATTTTGACATTCTCTGGATAATTGTCCTACCTAGTATTTTACTGGTAACTGACAGAAGAGTAATGCATCTCCTTCTTGAGCATTTTGGCAATTATTTCTTTATTCCACTCCTTAATTAAGTGTTGTCTCTGTTTTCCAGACTTGTGCATATATTGGTTCTAATAGTTTTGATGCTAGTTCAGAGTCTGTCTTATATAACTCAACATTTAAATTGTCGTGAAAAGGAGCTTTTACAATCTTTAATCTTTTGATAGTTCTGATGATTTTTTCTCTTTGTGGAATGTCCGTATTTACGTCTAGATCATTTTCAGCCTCAGGAACATCAACTGCATCCCTGGTGGTTCCTTATTCAGTGTTTCTCTGAAGTGCACTGCCCATCATGTTTCCTGCCTTTTGTAAATAAATATTAGACAAACATAAAGGTATGTTTTCAGGCACTCGTGAGAAATAAAGAAGTAGAAAACTAGACAACAGAAAAACAACAGACGTGAGTGGATTACCCGGGACTCAAAACCAGGACCTTCCGTGCGACACCTCCGCCAAGCTATGCAAACAAATCACACTATGCTGCTTTCCTTATATATTGTTGAAAAGGTGTTGAATTTCTGGTCATCGTCATCAGACGCTGTCTTTTCCTGACTCTTGGCAATTTGATTTCGTCTCCTTACATCAACGACACAAGTTTTTCTAGTAAGAGGGTTCTTCAGTTTGATGATGTCATATCTTTTCTGTTTAGTTGCAATGGTCCAGCAGCTGTGAGTTGTACTGAGTTCTTAGCTCGGAATGGGCTGACCAAGATTGTCGCAGATTACTGGGTGCGTCACTGTTGGTCCTTAGAGGTGTTTTGACTGATCCGTCTCTTCAGGAGTCGAATGCTTTGGCAGCAGCATGTTCCTTACGGCAAGGTCGGGGTAATTACTCACGTTACCTAATCAACTGTCCACAATAAAGGTCTGGTGTAGGTGTCTAGCATACCAAAAAACTGAGATTAAACTAATGCCTCCTTAATTATCGCGTCACCTGATAGAAACATCAGGCACCCTCCACTTCCCTCCCACATTTCATCTTCCTCAGAATTGTGCATGATTTTCCTTGGCTTTAAATTAGAACCCATCGAGTCGGATGAAGGTGATTAAGGAGAGCGGAAGGCGATAAATGTATTCTGTTCACATATAATATACATATAAAAGTTATTTCAAAAGTGGTTATAAAAAATATATACATAATGATGTTATCATCATCAATTCCCTAAACGCTATGTAGCTTGATTCTACCTTTATATTGGTTCCTTGAGAGAAACCCGCACAATGCAGTCATCAGCTTTTGCAGTGGTGGTTTATGGAAAACTTCTTTTATATGATGAGGCTGCCAACCACATGTTTAACTATACACCCACAAGCAAATTATACATGTCAAAAGCAAATATAAAATTGTAAAATTTACATATTGCTACTTACCCCAATTCGAGTGATTTAATACACAGATTTGATGCAAAGAAATCCATACTTTGTCAGGCAACTGTTTAAGTTACCGTCGTCCTCATATGCGTTAGTTGTCTAACTTGATACACTTGAGTATGGATTCTAGGACCTAGGGCGTTAAGGATTAATGCTGGAGTTTGCTAATTCTTTTAATTTTAAAAGTGCTCCCAGTTCTTTCGCCTTTTCTGTAGTGGAATTCTAATTTTTTCTTGTTATTCTGGCTGTCTATGTTTTCTCCTTGACCAAGATTGAATACAATGTAGACATTTTTAAATGCTTTAGGTTTTAAGCGGAATTTCGGACCCTGCACACATGCCTCACCGGACCTTCTATTGATTTAGATCCAGTCAAAATAATGTACAAATGTTGCTTCGTGAGGTTCATGGTGGGTAAAACCCGATGAAATTTAGTTTCATTCCTAACCTTAAATAACCCCCATGGTCAGAAGTTTGATTTTGGTAAGGGTTTCCCCATCCTTCTCATCTGAACATTATCACCTAACTATATAAGCTTTTACCCCTCTAAAAATCATAATTAACAAAATCTGGCCATGATTATTGCTACTGATAATGTCTTTCAAGGTTGTACTAATTACATCGTTGTTTATTATAATGATTAATCTAGGCGGAAGTGTTATTTCATTTATCTACCTTAATTTGAATTTGTATCAAGATTGTTACTCCCCGGACAACATCCCTGGCCCGAAAATATTTCCCATAGTCCAAACTTTTCCATTTGTCATGTCTAGACAGAGCGGAAGAATAAGCCTTGTACTTGTGCAGTCATGCTTGTAAAATTAACTCGTTACTATAAAATGTCATCTGTTGTCCTATTATCAGACTCGTTCCCCATGTGATTTTCAATCAAGCTATTAAGACTATCAGACACATTGCGGTCTACCCGGAATGCGTTACGTGATCTGACAGGCGATAGTCCACTTAATACGTCCACTACTGGTGTCCAAAATAAAAATAAACTTCACAGCGAACAAACAGAGGTCAATGCGTCATTTTCCACTAGCTTTCGCATAAGCGCCGATGAAGGTAACCAGGTCCGGAGTGTCCTGACGAAGTTTAAGATTATTATCAGTCAATATTGATGTAGAAGTCAAGAAGTCACTAGATGCTGAGAAAAAAATGATGCTCACATGAATAATGGCAGAGAGAAGTGGAGTGGAGACAGGAAAATTGGAATACAGGATGGGACGTTCTTTACGTTACATAAATGTACACTTCAATATTCAACAATAATATGGTTAAATAGATGTACGTCTATTCTTAGCTGTTGTATTATTATGTTGGTGAATCTTGTATGAACCTTGCATGTAAATGTTGGAAATTGCACGCTTTAACATCGAATATTTCTATACTTAATGTGTTTAAATATCTGAGTATTGTAAAGTTTAGGTGGTGTATTTTTCTATACTTTTTTTTAATAGCAGTGTATCTATTGACTAATTGATGATTTTTGAAAAGGTAAAAACACAAAGGAAACTTACTATTCATATTAGAAGGAAACAATCTGTATTCTTTGTGCATGTTATGAGAAGAAGAAAGTTGGTATACATGGTGACAACAGAAAAGATTGAGAAATAGAGAAACAGGACGACAAATAGAAAAGATACAGGACAATTAGACATCATGTCATGGCAAGAAGTCAACATCAGAGTTGATAGAGAGTACTAGAGGCCACAAGTTATGGAGAAACAACATCAGAGTTGATAGAGAGTACTAGAGGCGACAAGTTATTGAGAAACAAAATCACTTACGACATCAAGCATGGTGCTTGAAGAAGAAAAACTATTTGACATGTGTACACCCGTTTGTACTGTCACATTAAATGTTTGAAATGTGTATGCTTAATTACCTTATTAGTGTCTACTTAAGTCAGTTGTATATATTTCTGCTTATCTAAAATATTAAAATATTGTACGTTCAGCCGTATTTTTGTAATTCTTTGCTTGAAGTGTATAATGCATTTTATGAGACGCCAGTTAAAATGAAATAAGTGGAAGTTATTTAATGAGATGCCAGTTAAAATGAGACAAGTGGCAGGGTGTTTTTTTGAGACGTCGATCAAATAGGACATAAGTCAAAAGTTATTTTATGAGACGTCGATGAAATATGAGATTATTTGTAAAGGAATTTTACGAGACAACTATTAAATATGAGATAAGTGGGAAGATATTTTATGAGACACCGTTCAAATATGAGATAAGGTGGAAGAAATTTTATGAAAGCTGGTGAGGTAAATAAAACTGTAGACTGTAACAGAGATTGGGAAAAGTATGTTTTGTTCTAAATAAAGTTAGCTGAGTCTGGAGAACATATTAACGAACAAATATCTAACAGAATAAATGACAAAAATTATCCCGTAATGTTATACGGAACCAATGCTATGGATGGTAATAATTAATAGTCAACAAATAACTAGCGACAGCAACATCAGCGATAGAACTGCCTTGCCTGAAAAACATGATGTTAAAAAATTAAATTAGCAATTTAAAAAAAAATGGAAACACAAATACTGTATCAATACAAATAAGATTGGGTGATGAAAACCGACTGACAAGTGGGGAGACATTAAAACAAACGAACACAAAGTATTACAGAGGTTGAAGATCTTGTCAACATGATAAAATAAATAAATATCACAGGAGTATTTAAAGTAAGGGATTGTTCTAAAATCTGTTCTGGGTGAGGGTTGAATACGTAATTAAACGTTAATGCAGTCATTGAGGACACAGGACAATATAATTTATTTCTTTTACCATTGTGTAGTGTTTGAGTGTTTCACATTTAATTATGTTTAGATAACATATTTCCGTATTGGACTTGGAATAATAGACATATGAATGTTTTATATTTAACTGGTTTTTTTTCAGTTTGTAAATCTATTTGCTTTGACTTGGAATAATAAACATATGAATGTTTTATATTTAACTGTTTTTTCAGTTTGTATATCTATTTGCTTTTACTTGGCAGACGCAACTTTCTGTTTTGTTTGGTTATAACGGCCATCTTCACTGCACACGGACAACTTCTTCAGTGTTCCGATCTGCTCCCTTAGATCACACAAGGTAGATCTCAGCAAAGTGCACGAACTACGCAGCACCGCCAAGGATCCCAATATGTGTATATAGAAATCAGGCATTTTATAAAAGTGTTTATGTGGTCGGTAGATTTCCTAATTTTTAAAGTTTGCCTGGGCAGTAGCCATATGGTCTACTTTTTACGACTTCCAACTGTCAAGGTATTTTTAACGTGCGCAACTTGCACATGGTACATCCTTATTTTCGCCCTAATCCGAGAAGGCTAAACATTCAACATCACTAACCAGTAGATAAGGGAGGAGTGTGTCATCATTAGGAATCACTGGTTATGAAAAAAAATTCCATCAAATATATTCCCTGTACTGAGAGTGAATCCTGGACCTTTAGAATGAGATACAGATGACATACCTATTGCCTCTCCGCTACCCGATGATATTTTAAAAAGCTAGAACTAGTTACAATAAAATGTTTGAAAGTTAACATAACATTTCCTGACGATATGTAGGTCTATCAATATTTGATAATGTCCACATATTATTGTGCTGCACTCGCCTATAATTAATTAATGCAATGAAAACTATACAGATGGGAAAGAGCACCCAGAAAATGCAAAGAAATGTGACGTCACACAAAATATACAAGTCACACTCGCTTCTTTCATAAATGAGATTTTTAATTATATCCCCAATTTGTTTCTTTTCTTTTTCTTTGATCCTTAGCCGCCGACAGTCAAAGCAGTCAGTAAACCTCACGCCTAGTGGCGTCTTGTAGTTCAGCAATAAACTGCTTCCATTTTTTTCAGTCGGCGGCTGTCCTTCCTACAGTGTCCCAACAGAATCCGGAAGTCCGTCCCGCATCAAAGTTCTTTTCATGTGTTGCTGTTTCCGTAACGCTTCACATTTTTTACATAGAACAGGGGTGTCGGCCCTGTGCTTTAAACCCACAACCTGGATGATCAGTGAACCAGCTTTTGTCTGACCCCTACCCACGCAGACCTGTCCAGCTGGATTGAACCTGCCAGGTGTAAAACTCCCGCTGGCAAAGCTCTGGTGGTTGTCTGGATACGCAAGCTGCCATACTGCTACGAGGTACAGGTGCCATTGATGCAGTTACATTTGTCTGCAATAGTTCACTTTTATCTGCAATTGTGAATAACTCCCTTGTGGACGACATACAAGTATATTAATATTATTATCTCAGCTGAAATATCTGATAATTTATCGGATAATAACAACTGGTTTAAATTGTTCTTAATTACATTTTTTCGTAAATAATATAATACGCAATTAAAAAAAGAAAAAAAAAGTGCAGACTAAATTAACTGTACTGTGTAGAATTAGATTTAAAAAATAAAAGTAAATTATCCTCTTCGGGACAATAGTCTGATGAGATCAAAGACACACATTTTTAGTAAGTTGAACCAACCGGTGTAAACATGTATAATCTGTGTGTGTGTAGTGTGTGCGTACATGCGTGTGTGTGCTGATGGGAAGTATAAAATAAAAATGCATTTATTTGGGTGTGGCAAAAATTGAACCCTGCCTCGTGCTGGGACGAAGGACATGAATGGGAAAGTTTAATTAATTAATCATTATATGCTTGAAAGATTGTTTGTCTGCACTAATTGACACACAGCTAACGATTTTACCCACGAACTGGCTCTTCTGTACACAAATGTAATTAGATGAGAGACATCATGCAAATACTAAATGAGAACTCACAGCTAGTGGATGTGAAAATACACTGGGAGAAAACAAAGATAATAAGAATAAATGCAGGAAACGATAATAATATTGAAAATAAACAAACACCACTATAAAATGTTGATTTTTAAATATACATTAGAAGCATTATAGACAGTGTTAAGGGCTTCTCTCGGGCTCTTGTCTTATTGATTATATTGGCAGTGTGAGATGCAGCGTGTTAAGACATTAATCATCACTGGTCATGATCAGTTGAAGATAAATAGCATTTAACTCAACTCCGAATACGATAATTGATAAGACTGTGATTTTGACGACTCAAAATATTTAATTAGTAATTTCATACCATGAGCAGACACCAACTACATGGGAACAAAAGTCACATCACATTCATATACGATCTGTAAGAGTTCTCATTATTTCATAAGCACATGTTCACAATCTCTATCTAGAGTTCTGGTTAGAGGTCAGTTCCTTTTAACGGCCACTATAGAATGCTTCTGGCGCATTCCTCAAATGATTATATCTCCGCGACTGATGTCGATGATTGTTTCATGCTTACAGACATTTGGATTTGTCGACGATCAGAATGGCTGTATCATGGAACACCTCAAACGAATAGAGATATATCTCATCGACCGATGTCGATGATTGTTGCATGTGTGCAAGCATTTGAGTTTGGCCAACTCGGATTGCTGCACCGTGGAACATCGCAATTGAATATAGTAACGACAAGTATGCATATCTCTATGCATGACGCGTATGTCTTTGTAAGGTCATTCGACGTGTGGAACAAAAGTCACATCACATTCATATACGATTTGTAAGAGTTCTCATTATTTCATAAGTACATGTTCACAATTTCTATCTAGAGTTCTGGTTAGAGGTCAGTTCCTTTTAACGGCCAATGTCCTTTGGCATAAATTCAGAGGCTAACTAGACTTACTCCCGTCGCTAGTTTATACAATAGCCTGTTGCACTAGACTTAACTATCCTGCTAGTTTTTCAATACACTTATTATGCTAGGCTTACGTCTACTGCTAGTCGTTTAATATCCGTTACACTAGGCTTACGCTTGCCGCTAGCTGTACAATATCCATCTATACTAGTCTTACACTATTGCTAGTAACATAATGTTCCTTTGGCATACCACGCCGGGCTAATCTGCCATAATTATGCAAACTGCGTTATTCATACGACGACTTACGTTTGGTTCAAGAAATACACTGCTCAAATGGCTTCCCAGCCACACAATTAAAAAGTGGTTGTACCACACAATATCAGTGGCAATGGCCACACTTCTTAAACACACTGCCGTTCGGGTCAAAACCCACAAGTCGAATATATAGTGGCAATGCCACACAATCCATAGTGGTGATGCCACACATTTCAAACACTGCCGTTAGGGCCGAAGCCCACACGTCGAATGACCTTACAAAGACATACGCGTCATGCATAGTGATATGCATACTTATCGTTACCATATTCAATTGCGATGTTCCATGGTGCAGTAATTCGAGTCGGCCAAAACTCAAATGCCTGCACACATGCAACAATCATCGACATCGGTCGATGAGATATATCTCTATTCGTTTGAGGTGTTCCATGATACAGCCATTCGGATCGTCGACAAATCCAAATGTCTGTAAGCATGAAACAATCATCGACATCAGTCGCGGAGATATAAACATTTGAGGAATGCGCCATGCTGCATACATGAAGCAATCCTCAACAGACAGTTGGAGGAACAGAAGTATTATACACCGTGAGGAAAAGAAATCCATGACTTTAAATATTTTTAGAATCTAATCCGAAAACGACCCTTTTATTATGAACTTTGGTGACAATTATGATAACAATATCCCTTTTCGAATTTCGAGTCTAACATTTCGAATTTCGAATTTCGCGCAACGAATTTTACGCCCTGCAGGTGGCGCTGCATACAACTGTAATTCCTCTGCTGCAAAATTGCGTACTCTGAAAAAGAAAAAAACGGCTATCAATTTTCTTCGACAAAACAAAAATTATGGTGCGAAACGACTTCTTAAGGAGTTTCCAAACAAAGGATGGACTTTAGGCGGACTGACATATCTTTTGCAAAAGATAGACCCAACAGGCACGGTTGAACGTCGTAAAGGCACTGGCCGAATACGCACTGCGCTCACCGATGACAATATCAATACTGTTAATAAGATTGTGCAAAGTCAAGAAGGACGTCCTCGAACACATCTTTCCCAGCGTCAAACTGCTCGTCAAATAGGCGCTTCTCAAAGATCCATGGGCAGAATCATCAAAAAGGAACTTCAGTTAAAATGTTTGAAGAAACATCGGGCGACAGAGTTGACTGAACGCAACAAAGAGTCACGGCTTTCCCGGTGCCTACATCTTTTGCGTCGCTTCCCAGAGCATAAACTGAGTTTCATATTTTTCACGGATGAAACACTTGTTACTGTTGCTCGGCCCACCAATAATCAGAACGATCGGGTGTATGCACCGGTTGTCACCAGAAAAAGAAACATATCTGCTAATCGGTTGCTGCGAGCAAAACCAACGTTCAGCAAATCATTAATGGTTTATGTTGGTGTCTCATCACTGGGCCGCACTGGAATTCAGTTTGTTCAACCTAGTATCAAGATAGATGGCGATTATTACCGCAACGACCTGTTGATGAAGTGCCTTCTTCCTGACATGAGGGAAATGTCAGAATTCTTCATCTTCCAGCGCGCCGCCTGCTCACCGTGCTAGGGATACAGTTGCGCTGCTCACTCAGGAGACACTTGAATTCATCAAACCGACTTTTTGGCCACCAAATAGTCCAGATCTTAAACCTCGTTGACTATGGGATTTGGGGTGTTTTGCAAGAGAATGTCTACCGAAAGAAAACTGGCAACGTGGATGAGCTAAGAGAGCGGATAAAGCAGGCATGGGATGTGCTAGAATAGCGCACAATTGATGCGTCAGTGAGAAAGTGGCGCACCCGACTTCGCGCATGTGTTGCAGCTGGTAACGGACATTCTGGGCACAAACTGAAATAAGCAAAATGTAGGTAAACATTTTCTCACCATTTGTGCCAAATTTCAAAATAATCGAGTCATTTTCGGCCGAGTTTTTCAAAATATTTAAAGGTCATGGATTTCTTTGCCTCACGGTGTCGACAGTTGGAGGAACAGAAGCATTATAGACAGTTGGAGGAACATAAGCATTATAGACAGTTGGAGGAACAAAAGCATTATAGACAGTTGGAGGAACAGAAGATTTATAGACAGTTGGAGGAACAGAAGCATTATAGACAGTTGGAGGAACAAAAGCATTATAGACAGTTGGAGGAACAAAAGCATTATAGACAGTTGGAGGAACAAAAGCATTATAGACAGTTGGAGGAACAAAAGCATTATAGACAGTTGGAGGAACAAAAGCATTATAGACAGTTGGAGGAACAAAAGCATTATAGACAGTTGGAGGAACTAAATCATTATAGACAGTTGGAGGAACAGAAGCATTATAGACAGTTGGAGGAACAAAAGCATTATAGACAGTTGGAGGAAAAAAAGCATTATAGACAGTTGGAGGAACAGTTAATGATTACAAAATAAGAATACAGAAGACTAGAGGAGCTTGATGCAAACATATGTTCACTGATGCAGTAATGCTTATGCAGTAAATCTGATGCAATAAGGCTGATATATAATGGTGTTGCACTTTTTACAAACTCTGTGTGTTGTGGGTAATCTGTTCTGGTCACCTCTGATACCTGCTGGTGGTTCACTACTGATACAGGTATACTGCTATGGTGGTAGTGGCTGGTGATGTAGACATAGCGCGAATGCGTGTTGAAAAGTTCGACAAGGTAGACATCTATGTGGTAGTGCAGACTTGTATCATAACATGTAACACACAGGAGTGTGTGTAGCATTCATCACATTGAAAGGTGTAGATGTGGAGTTAATGGAACCATAGGTGTACGTGTTACAGGTATGGAGTCACAAGTTTAGGTAAACAGCTGTGTACGTTTTTTTCACCATTTATTATAGTCACAGCAACAAAACGTAGACAAATCCATGTAAGCAAGACACAGGAACATGGCGGATATGAAGACAGTTCACTACAAGAGCATGTATATAAGTTCCAATAAATATATGATTATCAAAGTGTTGCAGACTCCAAATTTCTCTCTCATTCCACAACTAGCAGAAAAACCCCGCATTACAGAACGGGTAAATAACTGTGTAAATATCCAACAGTTTCATTCTGACTCATTCTTAAGTCGCTCTCCTTAAGTCAACCCCAAACATGGCGGGCGACGAAAAATAGCATAGTCCATCCCTCTAATCGGACGTATCAAAGATAGGCTGTCCTTTCGAAGATAGTCTTATATAACTCCCTCGTACATCAGGCGAGTTTTCACTTTCAAAGTTATAATAGCAATAACTGATAATTCATCTGGTCTTCCACTCCAGATAATTATATATTAGGCCTCTATAAAGCAGTAAACACTGTGGATTCCTCATCTGTAGACATAAGCGTCTAAGTTCAAAGATATATATATATATATATATACCGCTCATCATGCGGGTTTTAGAATAACATTTATTCTCATGGGTGTGTAAATCTAGACCTAACGGTCTTAGATGGCTCCAACGAGCATAACAAGTAGAATACTCTGCCTTCCAACCATTCTCACCGGTTGACTCAAAATATGATCCTTACAAAGGAAGTGTGAAAGTTTCGTTATTTTACCTTGATACGAATTCCTAACACAACTTAGAAGCAACTGCCGTCTTCCTGACGAACAGAAATAACACAGGGGACTTTCAATAACAGTGGAAGAGTTTCCATCCCCAGAGGCAATGCAGAGACGTAATCAGACATTCCGTCTGACAGACCCAATTCAACAAAAACGGCCTCCCGCACAAGAAATCTTCTACAAAACTCTCTCTAGTTTGGACATGCGCTGTTCGCATCCACCTTTGACCTATGCAGTCAGCTGGTATAACCTTTTAGTGGAGTAACTACATATTTACTTTCCCTCAAAGCAAAAAATTAGTATTCGCCCTTAGATTAGGGTTCAATCGAAATATTTTCAAACATAACAAGTATACAGACAGACTACATTATCAGTTTTGAAAACTGCACGTAACAGTCTTACCACACCTCCCGGGAAAAAAATGAAACTTTTTTTTTTTTGAAATACATCTAGGAGCAACATACAATAGGCTCACAACGCATGAATAATTCGCAGATGAAAAGTATAAATAATAAATATAACGCCAAATGTGAGACTAAGTCGACATATGGAGCGACTGGTGAGAATATATATCATAATCTCAGAGAAAGCGTTTCTCTAAGTATAAATGTTTCCAGAGAGGTGTCACCAACTTATACTACAATACTGGCAATGACACAATGCATACAATAATTTCATACAATAATTTCATATTAGGTATCTTAAGTTCATGATTAACAAAGAAGAAAAATTATCAAAGAATAGCGGTGAATATACATCAATGAACCGCTAAGTAGTGATACAATCCCCATATTACAAATTACAAATGTGTACCTATATTGATATAGAAAGCAACTATTATAGACTTCGACGTATTAGGAAGTCCAAGACATAAATGTTAGGTGGAATCATGTGGGCATCTAGACAGAATGTCTGCCATCACATTATCTGATCCTCGGATAACTCGTACCGAGAAATGAAAAGGTTGAAGAGCAATTGCATATCGAGTAGACCTCGAGCTCTTCAAATTCTTACTCTGTATAGCCGTAAGAGCTTTCTGGTCGGTTTCTACTATGAAATGTGCGCCTAGAAGGAATCTTTGTAGTTTGAGAATTGACCAGACCATAGCCAACAGTTCACGGTCTAAAACCGAGTAATTCCTTTCTGCCGCATTAAGTTTTCTGGAGATATACATTACAGGATGCAGAGTTCCAGAGTACTCTTGCATTAGTGCCGCTCCAATCCCAGTGGATGAATCGTCACTACGAAGAAAAAATGTCTTATCTTTAGTAGGTAACACCAAAATAGGTGGTGTTGAAAACATAGTTTTAATCTTATCCAGCGAGGATTGGCATTCCTGAGACCAGTGAACTATATTAGGAGACCCTTTCTTTAGTAGTGTAGAAAGAGGTGCCATGATAGAGGATAGATTCGGAATGAATCGTCCATAAAATTGTATAAGACCTAAGAGACTTCGCACATGCTTTTTAATTTTAGGAATAGAGATGTTAAGTATCTTAGTGATATTATGGTCCTCTGTCTTTCGGAAACCATGACCGACTCGATGGCCTAGGAAAGAAATTTCGCTAAAACCAATGCAAGCTTTAGAGGGTTTCGCTGTCAAGTTATGCTCGCGTAAAGTAGAGAGTAATTCAACTAAACCCGCATAGTGATCTTCCCAAGTATCGCTGAAAAGACAGATGTCGTCTAGGTATGCAATGACATCTGACCGATAAGATAGGATTCGACGCATCATGCGTACGATTGTAGCAGGTGCGTTCATAAGGCCGAAAGGCATGAAATTCCATTGGAAAAGGCCTCTAGGTGTAGAAAAAGCCGTAAGTGGGTTGGCGCTTTCAGATAAAGAAACTTGCCAATATCCTTTAGTCAAGTCAAGTTTAGTGAAAAAATGAGATTTAGAAAGCCTAGTAAGTAGCTCTTCTAGTAAAGGCATAGGTTCAGCGTCAAACTTCGTAACTTGATTCAATTTGCGATAGTCAACGCAAAGACGTACGTTATTGTCTTTTTTCCGAACAATAACCATCGGCGAAGAATATGCCGAAGTGGATGGTTCAATTATTTTTAAATCTATCATCTCATCCAACTCTTTCTCAATCTGTGCTTGAAAATGTATAGGGATAGGATAAGGTCTGACCCTAATAGGATTATGGTCAGTTAGAACAATGTCATGTTCAATGACATGAGTTTGTCCAGGGATGTCAGTGAGGACATCCTGAAATGTTTGTAACATAGTCGAAACTTGTCACTGTTCTCCTAGTGATAATTCAGAAGAGACAGTAACATTTTTCAATGATTCACTAGAATGAAGTGGAATCAACGGAAGAGGAAGATTTACATCTGAAAAACTTGTTTCCTCATCCTGTATTACGGACAGTGATGAGTAATGACCATGTTGGACTGGAGAATCGTCCGTTGCCTGGAAAATAGGCTGTAAATAATCCAGACGTTCATGGAATTCCGTAAGCATGTTGATGTGGAAGTTTATGTTTCCCGTCAATATCGACAATATAGTCAACATCTGAAATTTTCGATATTATATCGTACGGACCTTTCCAAGAAATAAGAAGTCTGTTTTTCCCTACAAGGTAGCAAAACAAATGCTTTGTCACCAGGACAAAGTTATCGTAAGGTTATTTTCTTATTTGCAAATTGCCTTGCCTTCTGTTTAGCAAATTCAGAAGAAGTTGCTAATTTGCATGCTTCGATAATCTTTTGTCTAAGCGCGATGACATATTCGTAAGAGGATTTTGTGTCATCGTTAATATTATCGGCGGTTATGAGATCATGAAGCAAAGACATAGGGCCGCGCGGTAGCGCGCCAAAGACAAGTTCAAAGTGAGAAAATCCTGTATGTTCATTGGGGACCTCTCTGTAGGCGAAGAGGGCCGCAGGTAAAACCCTGCCCCAATCTTGAGGATGATCCTCAGTTATCTTCCCTAATAAGTTTTTGGGTGTTCTATTTAGGCGTTCGACCATCCCATTAGACATTGGGTGATAGATACTACTCAAAGATCTCTCTATCTGCAGAGTAGACATTACTTGAGACATGGTATCCGATATTAGTTGGGTGCCATGGTCTGATAATATTTCTCCGGGGAATCCCAGACGAGAAAATATGAGCCAAAGAGCATCTGCAATATCAGCAGTAATAATGCTCTTCCGAGGAATTGCCTCTGGCCAACGTGTGCACATATCAACACACGTCAGGATAAACTGATGTCCTCTGGCAGACTTGATCTTAAACGGACCAATAATGTCTATGGCCATTTTCTGAAACGGCCGAATAGGAATGTCTGCAGCCTGAATAGGTGCAGCATGGCGTGGACCTTTAGATTTGACCTCTTGACCTACTTTACAAGATCGACAATATATCCGTATGTCCTTGTTTACTAATGGCCAAAAGAAAGCCGCAAGAACTCTTGACTTCGTACGGGAAAAACCCATATGTCCAGCACACTTAGAGTCGTGAGCGTGCTGAAAAATTTTAACTCTCAAATTCTTGGGCACAAGAATCTGTGAATGACTTGACTTAGTGGAGTCTTGTACCATACGTACAATTAAGCCATTCTTCATTGTAATCCAAGATTTCCGATTTGTATCTTTATTTGGATCACCTTTTATTTCAAGAGTGAAGAATTTCTTTAGAGTTGGATCATCTTCTTGCTGTTTTATAAATGAGTCACGAGAAATTACCAAGGGATCATCTTGGTTATGCACTTCATTATCTCCAGTAGATGAAGTTTGAGGCATATTAAGAGCTTGAGCTCTAGTGACTACAGCATTAGCAGTTTGCATATTTTGTTTTTCCCAAACGGAAATTTGTTGCGGAGTGCATTCTTTGACTCCGTGAATACGACCGATGATAAGATCAGCGATCGGATTCGGCAGAAGACATGCGTGTACATCTCCTGTAAAGAAAGGAGTAGCAATCCTAATGATAGCAGTAGAATATTTCTCTAAGGTGCCACCAAATGTTACACATTTGACTACTTTTCCTGTGGCACGAGAATGATCTACGAGTGACTGCCTAACACCAATTGTGGTGCATCCAGAATCAAAAAGAACTGAGACTGGATTATCATTTACTAGACCTTTATGTAAGACAAGAGAACCTCTTCCATCATGCGCGACTGACGCAGGAAGAGCGGGAAGAGGATGGCCACAACTTAAAGTATACACCGTAGTTGGTTCAAATAATGTTTTGCATTGGGGGCACTGAGACGCTCTCCCAAAATCAAAAGCGGAACATGCCTTATTATTAGCATCATTATTATCTTTAGTCTGTTTATAGGCTTCATGGGACTCTTGCTGTGCAGAGTTTGCCTGATAATGTGATTTATGTTTTTTGTATTGTGATCTACCTCGATTATTATTGCCTCTGTAATCATTATTATTTCCTCTATTGTAACCCCTATTTGGGTTTGAGTCATAGTTCTCATAGTTACCATTATCATGTTCATTATAATGAGTATCTCTGTAATTATGATCGTGTTGTCTCCATGACGGATAACTTGGATAGTTTCTATAATGACTTCCTCTGCGGAAATTCCTATAATTGTGATTACCCCTGAATCGAGGGCTGTCGGCTCGTCTCCAGTTCTTCAAAGAAGAACCCTGAAATGATTGGTTACCTTGGTTTTGATAACTATTATGGTTACCTTTCTTATCAAACCTGTTTTGTGGTCCCTGAAATTTGTGTGAATAATTAGGATTGTATGGTGTTACTGAAGCAACTGGCATACTCTCCTTAATCTTAATGTTGCCAAAAGTCACGTCAGGATTTACGTCATGCAAGTGACATGACATAATCTTATCTCTGAGCAACAAATCCATAAGTGCTTCATATGTTTTTTCTGTCTTGGATAGCTCAATCCATCGTGTAAATGTAAGACGTGTCTTTGCAATGAATTCTGAGAATAGCTTCTCTGTCTAATCTCTTTTGTTCAGCTTCTCTATTTTGTTTTTCCATTTCCATTTGGAATCTCTTTTCGTCCACTTGCATCTGCAATTTCTTTTGTTCAAATTCTAATTCCAACCTTTTCTCCTTAGCTTTTTGTTTTTTCTCTTCAGCCTTCAGTTTATCAATTTCCTATTTTTGTGCTTTTTCATATTGACTGGTAGCATACTCCTCCAACTTATCACCAGTCTTGCCCAGGGATTTCCCTTGCTCAATAAAGTAGTCTAAAGTCGACATAATGTCTAACAATATGTGACTAATATCCCTGAAATAACAAATTAATTTATTTCAACCAAACAGGAGCAAGTTTTTAACAGAAACTTGTATAATCAGCTCCCTTAATTTCAATATCTTTTGAAGACAAGTCTTTTGTAAGAACGTGTATGATTATTTTACAATAATAATAATACCATCAGACATTTATATCATAAGTTAAATCAAAATGCTAATAGTGTATGTCTAAGTATGTGTCAAAACACCAGGAATGTGTATATTTCGATGGATTGTACCATGTTATGTTAAATTATAGAATAACAGATACATCAGAGTATCTAGTGGTGTAGATATTTTCCTATAACTGACCTCGAAACCCTCGAATCGGTCGGTTGGATAGGAAGGTTGATCAGAGAGTTAACAAGTCACTATCGTAAAACAAGCGATTGTTACCGAAACACAAAATCATTGGAGAACAAGCTGAATACATTCGAGAACAAATGTCTTAGAAAACTCATGAACATCAGTTGGAAAGAATTCAAGACTAATCGACAAATAAGAGAAGACTCTAGGCAGAAATATGTCTCCGACTATATAAGGAAAAGACGATGGTCATATATCGGTCATGTCCTACGAATGCAAAACAACAGAATACCACTACAGGCGCTCACTTGGGTTCCTGAGGGTGGGAGGAAAAAAGGAAGACCAAAAGAAACACTCAGAAGAACAATAATAAGAGAAGGAAGAACATTGGGCCTAAATAATGTGCAAGAGCTAAGAGGAGTGGCGTCACAACGAACAACCTGGAGAGCACTGGTTTCTGCCTTATGCGCCGTGTTTGGTGCTTAAAGAATTTATTATTATTATTATTAAGTATGTGTACCAATAGCAAACAAAACAATAACAATAATACGAAGACAAATATTCCAAACACTACGATAACATTCGCAGAAGTCAACTAAAAAACTAAACTGAAGGAAATCTCACAAAGGATGTGGTGATAACTGCGAAAATGTAAACAGAACAAATGACGTCACAGTGTATAAACATAAAGGTGTATAGAACTGAATAACAGGACGGAGTAGACCTACAAATACAAACAAAATTTAATCAAAACTAAGGAATAGAAAAATGTTACAAAAACAACGAAAAAAGCAAACCTCGTCACAACTAACACAAAATAGCAACAGTTGTCACTTAGCAAATTTCACTATAGGAAATTTGCATAAACCCTACAGAACACTCTCAGTAGAAAACCTCTGTCACGTGGTATTTTCTAAAGGAGTCACCGCCCAACCTGAATCCCGCGAAACATAAACTAATTTAATATAGAAACAAATAACATGTAACATAAATACATAAATACATATAGCATGATTAATAGGTGTGTTGTGAAGAAGGCTTAATAGCAGTATGTAAACTATAGTTTCCACCACAAACTATGTCACTTTATATATAAGTATATTGTTCAATAGTTATTCCTACATCGAGAACTGCGGTGATGGTAAGATCGGTACTTGTCCTTCAAAACAGTAGTAACAACGATCATGAAACTTTGCCTTCTAAATAGCAGTTTTGACAATAACGGAACTTGACCTTCTGAACTGTAAGAATCCGTGGAAACTTCAAATTGACATGCAACGCTGGGTACTTTGCAAATTGATGAAGATCATGTTTTTGTAGAAAATCAGAGTCTCACCTTGTAATCCCACGTATTTGATCCACCACTGATGCAAACATATGTTCACTGATGCAGTAATGCTTATGCAGTAAATCTGATGCAATAAGGCTGATATATATTGGTGTTGCACTTTTTACAAACTCTGTGTGTTGTGGGTAATCTGTTCTGGTCACCTCTGATACCTGCTGGTGGTTCACTACTGATACAGGTATACTGCTATGGTGGTAGTGGCTGGTGATGTAGACATAGTGGTGTTGAAAAGTTCGACAAGGTAGACATCTATGTGGTAGTGCAGACTTGTATCATAACATGTAACACACAGGAGTGTGTGTAGCATTCATCACATTGAAAGGTGTAGATGTGGAGTTAATGGAACCATAGGTGTACGTGTTACAGGTATGGAGTCACAAGTTTAGGTAAACAGCTGTGTACGTTTTTTTCACCATTTATTATAGTCACAGCAACAAAACGTAGACAAATCCATGTAAGCAAGACACAGGAACATGGCGGATATGAAGACAGTTCACTACAAGAGCATGTATATAAGTTCCAATAAATATATGATTATCAATGTGTTGCAGACTCCAAATTTCTCTTTCATTCCACAACTAGCAGAAAAACCCCGCATTACAGAACGGGTAAATAACTGTGTAAATATCCAACAGTTTCATTCTGACTCATTCTTAAGTCGCTCTCCTTAAGTCAACACCAAACATTGCGGGCGACGAAAAATAGCATAGTCCATCCCTCTAATCGAACGTATCAAAGATAGGCTGTCCTTTCGAAGATAGTCTTATATAACTCCCTCGTACGTCAGGCGAGTTTTCACTTTCAAAGTTATAATAGCAATAACTGATAATTCATCTGGTCTTCCACTCCAGATAATTATATATTAGGCCTCTATAAAGCAGTAAACACTGTGGATTCCTCATCTGTAGACATAAGCGTCTAAGTTCAAAGATATATATATATACATATACCGCTCATCATGCGGGTTTTAGAATAACATCTATTCTCATGGGTGCGTAAATCTAGACCTAACGGTCTTAGATGGCTCCAACGAGCATAACAAGTAGAATACTCTGCCTTCCAACCATTCTCACCGGTTGACTCAAAATATGATCCTTACAAAGGAAGTGTGAAAGTTTCGTTATTTTACCTTGATACGAATTCCTAACACAACTTAGAAGCAACTGCCGTCTTCCTGACGAACAGAAATAACACAGGGGACTTTCAATAACAGTGGAAGAGTTTCCATCCCCAGAGGCAATGCAGAGACGTAATCAGACATTCCGTCTGACAGACCCAGTTCAACAAAAACGGCCTCCCGCCGGAAATCTTCTACGAAACTCTCTCTCTAGTTTGGACATGCGCTGTTCGCATCCACCTTTGACCTATGCAGTCAGCTGGTATAACCTTTTAGGGGAGTAACTACATATTTACTTTCCCTCAAAGCAAAAAATGAGTATTCGCCCTTAGATTAGGGTTCAATCGAAATATTTTCGAACATAACAAGTATACAGACAGACTACATTATCAGTTATGAAAACTGCACGTAACAGAGCTTTCATTGTACTAGGAAATAAATTCGACAACAAAAGAAGTCCAGTCCAAGATAATAATCAGAATCTTCAATTCAGATGTCAAGTCAGTCCTTTTAAATGGCTGTGACACATGGAGAGTAAGAAAATCAACAACCAAAAAGCTTGACTTATTATCACGGATTAAAAATCCATCAGTGACACATTGGCATTATTTTACCAATCATTATCATTTATCAGCTGATCAATTTCCAGTACTGCTCTCCCATTTCCTCAAGTTCTGCATTCTCAACCAAGACTGGTGATGACTTGCTGGTAGTCCATCCAGCTCTCATCTGACTTACTCCACTCTTCCCCTTGGAATATATTTTGAAGTGTGGTCGCCTGTCTAATAGTCGCCTCTGCCTGAGCCAGCCATGACATCCCCCTTTATTCTTGCTCCTCTGATGTCAGCTATATTCCCATACAGGGGTGCCTTATGCCTGTGGTAACTCATATATACGCTTTTACCTGGGCCATCGCATATCTGGATCTAATTGACAGTAATCTAAGCATGTGCCGCATCATCACAATGGGATTAACCTTGGAGATGGTTTTGTCGCACCGTTTAGAAACTGCCTGAAGTGTCTTATGTGTGCTTTTAACCATTTCATTTCTATCTGAACCAGTCCTGTAAATGAGCAAGTCATCGGTAATAGTTAGTATTCGTTCCAAACCTGTTGGTTGGATTGCAGCTATTTTTGCTGTATAGATGTTAAATAGCACCGGTGGTAATGGAGACCCCAGGGGTAATTCCGGGCAAATGTGCATTGGTTATGATGTACATGTTAACAAGCGAAACCCAGCTGCTGTCTCAGTTGAGGCAGCTGCTATCCACCTTGTTAGCAATGGGTTTACACCACATTCCATTACACAGTTCTTAAAGGTTATAAAGTCAACATTGTTTTAGTCAATAGCCACAGCCACCGTTTCTGATTTACCCTGGAAACCTTCTAATACATCGTACGCAAATTTCCCAGTGTTACAGCATGTTACCTTTATTGGTATTAAACTGTCCAGGGTATCAAGGAGAATGTGTACATTTTCAAGGTGTCTCATTAATTGTCTCGCCATTATCTTCTCAAGTAATTTGCCGTAGACATTCTACAATGTGATGATTCGATAGCTGCTAAGCAGAGTCGGGTCTATACCAGTTTTAGGTAGCTATGTAGAAAGCCTTCGGGCATCTCAGCGTTCTGTAAACTGGTGTCAAAAAATAAACTCCCTGAAACATCGCTGGATGCAAGTTCCCACAATAATGAGGATACAGAATTGCAAGGGATTGTGATGAATATCAGCGATCAGGAATGGCGAGTCCACAATTGGCATACTTATATAGACCACCTTTCTGAAGAGGGTAGTTGGGATTCCTTGATTGATTTGTCAGATGAAGATAACTATAGGTGTTTAATTGCTAGCGATTTCAATGTCAGGTCTAAGAAGTGGTGTAACATCACGAACAATAGACATTGTATGGTCTTGAGTCGGGCATTACTGAGCACAAACGTAACCATCTTGAATGATGGACACCCACCAAGACTCGCAATTGAACCTGGGGACACTGACGACGCCATAGACCTGGCATTGATTTATAATGCTGCCTCCACCCTTGCATTTTGGAATGTACTAGGAGCACAGGAAAGTGATCATATACCTTGTGTAGTCCTCATTGTAAAGGGGAGAGCAAAAAGACACAGAAAGCCTAAACACACGTTTAATTACCCTGCAGGCACACATTACTGTAAAAGTCCCCTAAACATATTACGTCAAAATGTCAGGAAACATACAGCTACAACACTTTTCACTCAACCACCCTTGTGGAATGAGGATGTAGAAAAAGCATGGAAAGAAAATGAAAAAAAAAGCGACGAAAGAATGGAGGAAAGCACGAAATAGAATTACAATGAACAATGGAGGGGTTGAAGAGACGAAGGAGAAAAAAACAGAAAGGCATTAATAGATTCAAGAGCGTTGCAAGGAGCCAAGGACCAAGAGTGGGAGACTTCGTGACACAGTGGGTATGGAAAATACCTTATAGAAATTATAGTCCTTACATCGAGGAATGAATAGGAACAATATAAGCCAACCCATACCTGAGCTCCGAGGGAATAAGTCTGAAGACCGGTGAAGAACAAGAACGTGCATTACTCAGTCGGTATATCACTCAGACGGATAAAGGTGATAAAGCTGCTCGTCAAGAGATTAAGAACAATGTTCTAGAAAATGGCATCAGAAGCCAGATGTATTTTGACTTCATATCTGACGAGGACGGTATGTATACTTTGAAAACAAGTGAAAAACACTTCTCCGAGTCCTGATGGTGTATCAACAAATCAATGAGCTGGATGACAGAGGCATTATGAATGTTGTGATGGATTTCAACACCAGTATGCATAATGCTGAAGTACTGGAAGATTGGCTACATAGCTACCTTCGGTCACTTCCTAAACCTGGTAAAGACCCCTCACTCCTTAGCAGCTATCGAATCATCACATTGCAGAATGTCTACGGCAAATTACTTGAGAAGATAGTGGCGAGACAATTAATGAACCACCTTGAAAATGTACACATCCTCCCTGATACCCTGGGCAGTTATAGACCAATACAAGTAACATAGCGTAACGCTGGAACATTTGATTATGATGTATATGAGGGTTTTCATGGTAAACAAGAAATGGTGGCTGTGGCAATTGACCTAGAGGGTGCTTACAACAGTGTTGACTTTGCGACCTTAATGGAATGTGGTGTAAACCCATGACTAACAAGGTGGATAGCAGCTGCCTTAACTTAGAGAGCAGTTGCATTTCGCTAGGGAACATAGACATCAGAACCAATGCACATTTGATCGGGATTAGCTCATGGTTCTCCATTATCACCGGGGCTATTTAACATATATACAGCAAAAATAGCTGCAATCCAACCAACAGATGTGGGACAAACATTAACTTTTGTTGGTGGTTTGCTCATTTACAAGATTAGAACAGATAGACATGAAATGATTAAAAGCTTACATGAGATACTTCCAGCAGTTTCTAAATGATGCGACGAAACCAGCTCCAGGGCCAATCCCAACAAAGCCTGTGTGTTTTTGGTGCTCCTTGAATAACTCCATTTTGAAAGCAGATCTTCCAGACATTACTTTCAGGGACATAAAATTGAAAAGCTGAACAAGATGAAATACTTTGGAGTAACATTCGATCTCGGGCTAACATATAAGCGCCATGTTGATCACATCATACAAATGTACAAGAGAGGTCTGGCAGCCCTAAAAACAATGGCTGTAGCGCACCTTGTGCAGAGACAACAGTTTCTCCTGAATCATCAGCTGGTGTTGTCTGTAATCGAGGATTGCCTGGGAATACTCACGCTGTCAATATCACAATGTGAACGAATAAGGGATGCGTATAGTCTTTGGCTGTATGCGAGATACCCCATTGCGATGATGCGGCACATGGTTGGATTGCTGTCAGTTAGATCCAGATATGTGATAGCCCATGTAAACCAGGTAAAAGCGTAAATGCAAGTAACCACAAACAAAAGGCATCTCCTTCATGGGAACATAGCAGGTTTAGTTTAGTTTTGTTTTTAAGGACAACCTTCATTGTATACGGACAACTCCATCAGTGCTCCGATCTCCTCCTTTAGATCACACAAGGACGATCTCAGGAAAGGTCACAAGCTCTGTAGCACCGGCGAGAATCGTAATGTGTATATAAACGAATCACACATTCTATAAATATGTTTGTGGTGGGTAGGTTTCTAATTTTGTTTAATTTTGCCAAGGCAGCGGCCTAATAGGAGTACCCTTTACGATTTCTTACTGCCGAGAGATTTTTAACTTGCACAACTTACACAATGGACCTCCGATTTTTCGCCCTTATCCGAGAAGGCTAGGCATCCGATCTCACTAACCAGGACACCAAAATGGAGGGGGGGGGGAGAAAGTATGACCTCATTAGGACCACTGGTTCTGAAATAGTCCATACATTATATTCCCTCAACTGGGAGACGAATCCTGTACCTCTAGAATTCATGGCGGACGCCATACCTCTTAGCCTCTCATACGCTCGAAGGGGGAAGGGGGGGGGGGGGGGGAAACATAGCTGACATCGAAGGAGCAAGACTAAAGAGGGGGAATGTCATGGATGGCACAGGCCGAGGCGACTATTAGAAAGGTGACCAGAGTTGACAAATATAGTCAAAGGAGAAGAGTGGAATAAGTCAGATGAGAGCTGATTGAACTTGGAAGAGAATGCAGAACTTGGGCTAATGGGAGAGCAGAGCTGGAAATTGATCAGCTTATAAATGATAATGCTGGGAATGATGATGCCATTGTGTACACTGATGGGTCTGTAACCCGAGGTAATAAATCATGGTATTGCTTCTCTAATCACTCCCTTATTTTACCTGATCGTGTCACAGAATATGATTGTGGCACCCCTGCTTCATCCTAATTACTGTTTCACTACGGCGATAACGGTACATGTGTGGTACGGATTTTATTGCATGCTTTCAGTTGTCGCACTTTCTTTCTTTCTTTCTCTGCTATGTAGCAGATATTTTGTAGTTAGATTATTTCGCTACTGTCAGTATATTGTGTCTTGTCTGTTTATCTGACACTCCTGTTGGATGACAATACTAAACATTTGCAGGAGCGGCTGAGAGAACATTATCGACAACCAAGTTGGTTAATCGCAGGCGCGGCCGACATAAGTACACAGATTTACACGTACATCGCCCCAGCGCAATCTGCTTAATCACTAATAAGGCATGGGTGCGTCTTCGCCAAGATTGTGAAGAGTCGGATGTTAAGTATGCTCAAGTAACAGATAAGACGTTACTTTAGCGAAAGTTATGTGTTACACGTGACACACGTTGTCATATGAGGTTAACGACATGTTCACGAATTTGTACACAAGGCATCGGATGTCTTATTGCTATATGTGGTAATACGTGACCTGTTGTTTTACGCACCTTATTTCACGTGGAAATATGAAAGTACCACACCCTAACCTGACTGTTTGAAAATAACTGGAGATTTTGGTTATACTCCATAACAAACAGGTGCGTGGGAAGGCAGTTAATATAACCTGACGCTTCAGTCAGATAGAATTACTGTGAATATCGCTTGCCAAGACAGCAGACCTTGCTAAAGTGAAGCCTAGAATTCAAAATTCCATTTTTTCATACCGAACAGCTTTTATTTGAGTAGTTATCAGGACTTAGAAAAACAGCCCATGAAATGTCTATTATTTTAATAAGGAAAACCGAAGAACAACTGAAAGAAACACACAGGGGAGGCAATAAAGTCACAGATCGCTCGACATAATGTTGACATAAAATGGACTTAAACAGAGCGAACATGAAACTGTGATTTTTTCGCTTACCGCTAGCTCCAGACGGAGTAAGAGTCTACAAGGAGCGACATTCCTATTGTTAACACAGACTTGTTTTTTGGGAATACACGTGCCACCGGGTTGCCGCATGATAAGGATGAGAGCTCGAAAACATGAAATGATAAAATAAACAGCAGATCTCACTGAGATGCAGGAAATGTCCATCTTGCTAAAGATTAAGACAAGGACTTCCGGCAAATGAAATTGGTTGTAATAAACAATTACAAGGAAATAATATGTGGAAGGAGATTATAATGTTAAATGTGTGAAGTATTGAATTTGGAAACATTACATTCGAAACGGAAGAAACGAAATCTTATATAGTCATAAAAAACATGCAAATAAATTTGTAAATGACATGTAAAGAAAATATATTATGTGTCATGCAGGATGTTCTACAGATGACTGTAGTGCTGATAAAGAGACCCCCTACCGATATCAGACACTAATTAATTCATGGTTGGGTTGGCCTGGAAGTGCTAAAATAAGCCACTGCTAATGGGAGCTTTTTTTCCAACGACACCACATGGACACATGAGCGAAAATGTCTCTTATAATATGCAGCATTTTGGGACTACTTCATTGCATTTCCATCTCGTCAAGAAGACACTTCAGACGTAAGGATAACGAATAGAAACAAGATTCTAACATGAGGATAGGGCCATGTATTATGGGATCTTATGATGTTAAACATAACGAACACTCGACTATAGAACTGGAAACCACGAGTCCTAGGAACCTACGTACATAATAACAGGGGATTCTAATTAAAGTATGCACCAACCACCTGTAAGACGGCCTATTAAAAACAATGGCCTGACACTCTTCTTAAGTTTTCTCTCTGCAAGGAGTCCGTAAATTCACTCCCGATAATTCGGGTAAGTTGTAATATTTACATTTTATCATTTTATATTTTTGCATTTAACATGCGTAGATTTTTGTGTGTTTGTGTACAGGTACATACGAGGCTGGCAACGTCAGCACGTAAAATTATTGGATTCACTAACCACCACTGTAAGAGCTGGGGACAGTTTCGTGCTGGTTTCATCACAAGGAACCAAAAAGCAGAGACAGCCCCAGGCTCCTTTCGGAGCAGGAAGTTGATGGTTATGACAACCTGACGTACATATTTATTGTATTACCTTTTTATTAAGTTTATGTGTATATTCAAACATGTTTAAATAATGCAACTGTCATTTTCCGCTGCCTGTCACAGATTACCTTCCCTTAGATCTGCAGTAGTGGTCTATCAGTGGCCAAAACGCAAGAGTATATAAAATGAGGCGTCAAAGATGTCTACCTTCGCCCAAGATTACCATTGGTAGAGTTGTATATAGAAGGGTAATGACGCTTTTATCTCAAGGGAGTGTTTATAAGATATTTCCGAAGTCAAGAACAATGCTACATTGGCAGGGCAATAGTTAACTTACATCGGTCCGCCGCCTTTTATGAAGAATTAACTAATACTTATAGCCCGTTCATACGTTTGCTTTTACATTTATAATAACTGAATTATCTATGATTGTTATGTTTTAAAATAATATGTAACACATTTGATAATTAATTAGTTTTAACATGTTAAAATAAAGATCAAATGATGGTGAATTTTAGATGAAAGTTGTATCTTCATAGAGACTGGATAGAAGAATGTTAATGTTCTTTGCTGTTGTCTTTTATTATGCACTTAGCTTACAATCGATTACTAATACAGCCGCTGTTTCATCAATTCTTCTGTAATGTGGGTACTTCTCCACACAACTTGTACAATTTAGGCCGTTAGTGTTGATTCCCTGCTTTTAGCGTAGAGCTTCCGTCTTTCCGCTTCGTATCACGAACTTTAGACAAAATTAAAAGAACAAATGCCTCTGCTAAGTACATTGTGGGTTGCAAATTGACAGTCTCGATGTCCACCCGCCAATGTTAGTCTCTCTGAATAATTATTCTTGAGTATAAACAACGTAGCTCAGGGAAGATGATTAGAAATCACCAATATTCTTCTGGGTATTAAACTGGGACAATTTGTGCTTGGACAGCGTGAAATGTAATGATTTGTCTGAATTGCAATTAACAAGGTACAAATATCTCACAAAAATGTATGATACACTTTAGGTTCATGTGATGTAATCATCACTCATCACTGATCCAGTCGGAGTCTGGGGTTTCTGTTGCTTTGGCGTGTCTATGCGAATTAGTATAAAACAAATACAAGCGCTTGCTGTAGTGGTTTACGAAAATACTATAATATGTTGAGGTTAACAGCCTCATATATAACCACGTAGCAAAGAAAGCATGTCAAATTCACATGTGTAAAATAAATGTTTACACTTACCCCAAAGTAGCTTTTGGGAACACAATCTCCAGCACAGTTTAGAATGGACACTAGCAACTTAGGTAAGATGCTTTCGAATCACTTGGTCTGGACATGTTTCTTATGAATGGTGATCTGATTCCTTATTACTCCAATCTTTGTAATTAAAAAATGCTAGTTTACTTTTTTAAGTTTCAAAGTTGCCCAAATACTCCGATCTTGGTCCTTTAAGTTAGCAGTCTCGTATTTAAAATGCGGGTTTGCTTTTAAGTTTAAAGTTGCCCAAATACCCCGATCTGTCACTTACAATTTTGGAATCCTTTGACCGATCTTTCTTTTTCTGGCTCAGGTGAATTGCTAGCTTGACGTTGCGATAAAGTCTGATCTGTGCTAGATTATGTTTCGCTAGATTATGTTTCCAGTTCTCCGTTCAAATCCCAGATTGTTCTTCCCGGCAAACGTGCCAATGGGAACCAATGTCTATTCCTGCTATCCATTTAAGCCAATGGTAAGCTCTGAACTATTTTCTTCGTAGTGTTAAATCATAATCTTCCCCCCCCCCCCTCCCTTTCCTTCACCGCGTGTTTTAACATATTATATTTAAAATTCCAACGCGTGACGTCTTTCTAATAAGGCGATAATACTTAAATTATGCCAACACTACAAGACGTACAGCTATCTGACAGCACTGTTACCTGGAGTATACAGGTTATTTCAAGTGACTTGCAAACGCACTTTGTGACGAACTTGGAACTGTGTGAATAGTTTTCATTTAAGTTCAATGAATCGTCAGATATATCCGACACTGCACAGTCAGCCATCGTTGTGTGAATGATATTGTATGACTTCACCGTGAAAGAGGGGCTATTGAATTATTACGAATGAAAGGATAAACACGTGTTGAGGTTACATATATATATATATATATATATATATATATATATATATATATATATATATATATATATATATATATATATATATATATATATATATATAACACATTTAAAGTATATGCAATATAAATTACTTTGCCGCTTCACGAATTATCAGCAGTCTCTATTGATGGTGCACCTGAAACTTTGGGCACCACCAATTCATTAATAGCGCTTTGTAAAAAAAAAAAGAAAAAAAACGTTTCCTGACTTTGTATCCTATCACGACATTATCCACCAGGAAGCTTTTGTGTATTAAAATACTTAAATGTGGACATATCATGAATGCTGCTTTAAACATAATAAATTCAATTCGAGCACCTGCACTACAACACTGGCACTGTAAAGGTCTATTGGAAGAGTTTGTAAACAGCAATCTGATTTAACATTGCACACATAAGTACGTTATTGAGCAAAGGTAAAGCTCTCACTCGTTTTTCCAGCTTGACATAGGAGACAAAAGACTTTCTAACGTCCAAGAATACTAACTTTGTAGCACTTACTGACCCTTCCTGGCTACTGGATTTTCCTCACAGATGTCATCGGCAAAATGGACAGTTTGTATTTGACGTTTGAGGAGGAAAAAAACAGGTGGCGCAAATTACCGTCGCTGTAAAGTTTCTCGCAGCCAAATTGTACATGTAAATGTCATACGAGGGGAAGTTAGTAAGTAGGTCACAAACTGATATGAGATTGCTGGAAGTTATAGTTGTTAGTTTCCGAAGCTGTCATTAGGTAGCAGCAACATCCTGCTTGAGATTACTTTATGCTAGATGTCGCACGCGCGGCTCAGATAAAAATGGCGACCGTGCTCGTGGAGTGTACGACCAAAGAACAGCGTGCTGTTGTGCGTTTTTTTTTTTTTTTTTTTTGGGGGGGGGGGGCCAAAGGACTTCCTGCAAAGGATATTCATAAGGAAAGGTTTCCTTTTTACGGTGAGAAGTGGCTGTCGTGTAAAGCAGTACATAACTGGGTCGATACATTTTCTCAAGGACGCTCAAAAATTGCTGATGAAAACCGACTGGTCGTCCTCTTCAGATTACGACAGAAGCATCTGTGCTGAGGGTGGGGAAGATGATTCAAGCTGACAGGCGAGTAACGATAAACAGTGTAGCAACTGCAATATGGTGTTCTCATGGTTTAGCCTACAGCACAATGCATGATTGTTTGAATTTTCGAAAAGTGTGCTCATGGTGGGTGCCCAGACAACTGACTAAGGAACACAAAATGAACCCAATGGGGCTGTCATCTCTTTCGGTACACAGGTGAAGGATAAGACATGCTTAGCAGGATTGTTATTGGGAACAACTCATGGATGCATCACTACTAACCCGAATCAAAGTGTACTTCAATGCAATGGAAACATCCTTCTTCACCTTCTGCCTAGAAATTCAAGGTTACGATATCAGCAGAGACTGTTATGCTAACAGTGTTTTGGGATTCTCAAGGAGTGCTTTTAACCCATTTCCAGAAGACAGGTGAGAATGTGAATGCTGCATGGTACTGTGAAGTTATGTTGATGCGTCGGGGTGCAATTCGAAGAAAACGTCCAGGCCTACTGACTAGAGGAGTACTATTCCATCACGACAATGCCAGTCGGGTTTCCCTTCCTGGTGTTTTATAAATGTTTATACAATACCAAACCTATCCTCTGTTCTGTTCTTACTGTTCTAAGTCTACTATCTGTACTAGACACAATATTAAGTTCTTTGTCTTGTTTGGACTGGCCTATACTGTATAATAAGGGAACAACTTAAGTGATTGCGTCATCAATAAGCTGAACTTCCCATGGTAAAAATTCCGGTGTTATGTCTTGCGGTTCGCTCTAATGACCTGTCAGCGAAGCATCATTTATTGATGATGCCTAGATGGCAGGGAGGATATTGTAATTCGCTTGCAAAGCTAGGAGGGGTTGTCGCTCGGAAGGTCCAGGGTACGAATCCTAGGTAAGCCAATTACGCCTGTTGTTTTTCTGTTGTCTAGTGTTCTACTTCTTTATTTCTTACGAGTGCCTGAAAAAATCCTGTAGCGAGTTGATCCTATGAAAAGGGCAGTAACTCTGGTATATGTTTTTTGGGCATGGTATATTGTGAGTTACGGTGCTTGTGCGCTCGATTAAGCTGAGGCTTGTTTAACTTTATAAAAGAAATATCTCCTTCTATTTTTGAATGACAGAGTACAGAAAAGCGTGTGAACGCTGTTTAATCTTAAATGTTGAGATGTTTTTATTCTGTACTGTTTTGAGCCATGTGAATAGCTCGCAGCTAGGCTGCATGTATTATTGAGAGCGGTGTTCTAAACAGCCGAGTTTCGTGATTGGGTTTTTTGGCGGGACTAGTGTGTGATCCCGTGTAGGAGTAGAGTCCTAGGGCTTTAAGTATTAAGGCAGCCCCGTGTTTTTTCGAAGTGTATGCCTGTACAGTGCTTGATATGTCGACTTATGTTTTCGCTGTGTGTACAGCCTATTATGTATTAGCTGCAGTATGGAGATTTATGAAGCTGTGATGAAGCTATTATAAGGCCAGGATTTGGACAGGCCGTATTATATATTAACTGCAGTGTAGAGATTTATGAAGCTGTGATGAAGCTATTATAAGGCCAGGATTTGGACATGCCGTATTATGTATTAGCTGCAGTATAGAGATTTGTGAAGCTGTTATGAAGCTATTATAAGGCCAGGATTTGGACAGGCCGTATTATATATTAACTGCAGTGTAGATATTTATGAAGCTGTGATGAAGCTATTATAAGGCCAGGATTTGGACAGGCCATATTATGTATTAGCTGCAGTATAGAGATTTATGAAGCTGTTATGAAGCTATTATAAGGCCAGGATGTGGACAGGCCGTATTATGTATTAACTGCAGTGTAGAGATTTATGAAGCTGTTAGGAAGCTGTTATTATAGCGCTGACATTATTGTTAACTGCCGAGTGTGCAGTCTGTTGAGCGCTGGGGATAGTGTGTATTTTTCACTGTGAACTTTATATTAATGCCTACGTGTTCGTGTTGTAATTCAAACTGTACATTGATGTGAACGTGTTTGTGCCGTGACTTAATAAATCGTCATTAAATGTCACCAGGCGTTTACACCATTTCATTGACTTCTTATGTACGTGCCTTGTGGTGTGAGTGTCTACCCTATCACACACCCACTTGCAATATTCTACCCAGTGACAGTGATAACTCATATTTAATAATCTAGCCTGTGTGGCGTGTGTAGTAAAACAAACAACATAACTTTATCAGTGGTGGTTTACAGTCAAGATGGAACGAATGGATATATTTGCGTTATCAGCACGAGTTTCTCTAACTTGAGAGATTATTTAACAGACGGAAGGATAATATCGTTATCGATACAGTCCACATATCTGTATCGTTTGGTGGACTTGTTTTTCGGGTTCTGACACCCACAACATTCGTTTTGAGAGCACTTCATACGTGGCCTGAATCTCCTGTGCTTCAAACCGTGACCTAGTTTGTAGTCTGCTGTGTGGCGCATTTGGGAAACGCCTTATTCGTGGTAATAATCAGCTTTATAGAACTGTCAGTTGACGTCCTGTGTAGTGCCTGTGGAAAACAACAACGTCTGTAGTCTGCATTTGCTATCAGATGTGCAGCGATTACAGTTCTGCTTCTATTGAATGAATTTTTCAAGCAGCGAGCCAGCAGTTTATGAGGTGATCTAACGTCGGAAGAATAGCGTGTACAAGATCGAGGATATCTGCAGTTGTACCAGTCATTTTGCAAGTATATCTCAGGTCAAGAAAGGTTGCGATTTGCTGTGTTCCTGTTACGATCATCATGTGCTCCTATGCAGTATTCGAGCACATACCTTACTGAAGCAAGGACCTGAAGGGAAGAGTCTAGTTCCAGTACCTTTCGGCAGTAGACTGTTTTAGCGTCAGAATTATGTGATATTTAAGGTCTTGGCGGAAGGGAATGGAATATTGACAGATAAGTGATTTTTTGTTCTGTAAAGTGTGTCATTTCACGCATGTCATCAGGCCTTCTGAATTCTATGCATTTTTTATCCTGTTGTTATTGTTGTTTATGTCTATAGTGACATATAAGTAGAATTTAATGCATAAGTAGTTTATGACTGTTGACATATGTTGACTTACATGATATGGATATGACCATATGAAGGTTCTTTGAACAGAAATTCATCTGACAGTAATTAGAAAAAGTTGCAATTTATTGTATGGTTATTTAGCTGTCAGGAGTAGAAGGTTCATTGATACATATACAGTGATCTCAATAAATAAGTTACTATGGATGATGACGAAATGGATCCTGATAATATGTGGCCTATATTGGAATATTTATTTCAAGAAGGTAAAGGTTTTGAGAAATTACAAGGACCAGAACTGGAAGCACACGTGATGGACAGATTTATGGTCAAGTCGTCGAGAGCACTAAGAGATTTTGCTGAGAATAGATTTTAGTCCATCCCTCATTTAAGAATGGCTAGGAATTTAGCAAGGTTGCTGCTGCTCGACTTTCGTGTATTTGAGTATAAGAATATTCATGTTGAACACGACAATATATTGAAGGGTATACACAATATAATTCATTGTGACATTTCTGACAATCAGGAAAAGAAGCTAGAAGATGAGAAAGTAAGAGTCAACAGACAGGAAAGAAAAAATTGCTTAAAGGGTAAAGCTGAAGAGAGTAAACTTAAGGAACAATTAGTTAAACTTACAAGTGATTTAAATAGATCAAACCTGGAACTTGCTAGATTACAAGCAAGTTTGGATTCTTCACTATTATAGGTCAAAGAGTTGGAGGTCCAGATGAAAGTTAGGCATGTTGAGGTGGAAAACCTTACACAAGAGACCCAACGAAATAAAGAAATGTATGAACAATTAAAAGCGGAGAGCAATGAACATGAGAAGATTTATACAGAAATGCTTCATGATGTGATGAATGATAATGCGATTCTCAGTGAGCAAATTAAGGAGATGAATACTGTACCTCCCAGGAAGAGTAATGAGGTTATCAATAATAATGTTGATATTAAAATGGAGTCACTTCAAATGGAAGTAACGCAGTTAAAAGCAAATAGGGATATCGATGAAAAAGAGAGATTAGATGAGTTGGCGGCGGAGTCAGAAAAGATTGTACAGCTTGATGAATTACTTGCAGAGGAGAGAGGCAAATTATTGATAATTGATAAATTAAATAAGAAACTTAGTCAAGAGATTGCGCATAGAGATATTGAAATTTCAGAGGGCAGGAAACGAGTAGATGGCCTACTTGACATTGTCTTGAATAAAAAAAGTGGTCTTCTGTCAATGTTGACAGTGGTAGACAAAAAAATGCGAAAAGTCAGTCTCATACACTTTTTGCTCATAGAGAGGCCATACATGGTAAACATAGAACTTTTCGTGGGAAATACAACTTTTCCAGTGCTAGTGGTACTAGTGACTCTATTAATAACTCTTCGCGTCAGGCTAATAAAGATTCTTGTGTTTCAGCCAGTTCTATTGATTACGAAAAGAAATGTGAGAAATTGAAAGTTAAGGCTTCTAAAATCAAGCAGGTGTTTACTGTTGCAGATTCTGATAAACTTGTAACAGGGAATAAACATAGTACTATTTTTTCCAGGATAAAACCCACCATGGGCAGGAAAATAAACATTCTAAAGGTCCAGTTACTTGTCAAACTCAGCACAGCCAGTTTGACGGGATTGGTAAACATATTCCCATAGGTGAAAAGAAGAACAGTGATAGTAAGAGATATAATCACAAGATTAGACAGTGCCAAGGGAGTTTATCAAGTGGTAATTTTGATTCTCCAAGGAATTGTAAACAATTTAGCGGATTTCAACATTTTGATCCGAAGAATTTTGTAAGTTATAGTAAAAATAACTGTAAGAAAAACTATCAATCTAGTGATGATTTTGCTACTGGAAAGCAAGTGCTGTCTAGTGGACATTTTTGTCAAAGAAGATATGTTAACAACAACAATGCTAACTTGGGTTATAGACATAACATTTGTCATAATAGAGGAATTGACAATAATATAAAGGGAGATAATAGCTCTCCACATGTTGCTCTACATCACCAGAGTAACTTGGTTCAGCAAAAGACTAAAGTCATTGTTGGTAAACAAAACAACTGTAGTAATAAATATTTTCCTCATGTAACAAATAATAAGCGCAAGTATGCTAACTTTGCTCAACATGAGCCCAGAGTCAGTTATAATAGAGATAAACAAGGTAACAATAACAGTGGTGTTTCAAATACTATTGCTGATAGTGTTATTGATTGCGAGAAAGTGTCTCGGTGTTGTGAATGTAACACTTTGTTTCAGGGTTCCGGTCAAGTTGTCCCCTAGTCTTCTGTGATGTCTACATATTAAAGGGGAGAAGAGCTGATGGCATTGTGAAAGGACCATTACTTTACACGGACCAAAGTGCTGGGTAATTGTCATTTTGACTTCTACGTTTTTTTCTCATTAGATTTCACCATTTAGTAAAATGGAAATTTTCATTCATATATTTTGACAGAAGCGACTTTACGATAACAGTCAAGGCTCCTGTGACATATTAACGGTGAGAAAAGTAGGTCAACTTTGGGTCCGTGTGCGCGTTCAAGCGTAACCTTTTCAGCGTCTCACTAAACATCTAACGTATTACTTGCTCAGGGTCAGGACATGTTGACAGGAAAGCGAGAGATTTGCATCTGATTTTTTATTTTTTATTAAAACAGTAAATATTTTCTTTTGTATTTGTTAGTATAATAAATGATATGTTCTTGATTTGCAATAACATGTAATTTTGTTGAAATATTTAATGCATCATTTGATTGCCATGATTTTTTGTTTTTATTGTTAGTTATATTCGATTGTTGAACTTGCAGTTGTTTGTTTTGTTTGTTGTTTTTGTAGCAGTTTTGTCAGGATAACTTTTTGTACATGTTGAGTTTGCCAGCCCTAATCACAAACTCATTAGTTGTAATGGTGCAATAATTACTTTTAGATAATTCATGAGCACTTGAATTTTTTCTCATATGTTTTATGTGATGTATATTTTTGAACAAAAAAAAACTTACATTTGTTAATGTGTGTCTGTTTAGAGATAGATTGTTTATATGTCCTTCATTTTCTTAAAGTCGATTATTTATTATAGCTTTGAATTGGTTGTAAATGAAATATTTTTTATGCAACTTAGTGCTACGAAACTTTTTTGTATTTTATTTTTTGGAAAATGTATTTTTTTAGAACGTTGTAATATTTTTTCTGTGCCAATGCTAGTCTGTATATTATGGTTAGTAATGTGTAGTGTCATTAGTTCCTTGAAATTGTTTTTTAATGTTTGATGTATTTTTCTACATTTAGCGCGTGACTTTGAGTCAGTGATAACCTTTTGATAGCGTTTTATTTTTGTTTGTGTGATATCTTGTATAATTTATTATTAGTTATGTTTAAGTTTTATAATTTGGTTAAATTACTTATTATTCTTTTTGTCATAAGTTTTTTTTTTCCCTTGTGTTGTTAGTATAGATATACTTTGTCATTTTGTGTTATAATTTTGATCGTAATTGTATTAATTTATACTATATGATGTGTGATTTAAATAGTTATTGTAAGGTATTGTTACAACTTTTTCTACATGTGCATCTTTACTTTTTATCTGTCTTTGTTGACTGACTATTCGTCATTCCTTTACATCTTTTCTGTTGTCTTTTCTGTATGATCTGATATGTTGTTTATACTTCCGTGTTTCATCTTTGTCTCACTTTATGCTTCGTGTATACTTTTTTCTGTTACGCTACTTAGACTTTCATTCTTTGTATTGTTCAAGTAATGATGTAACTTTAGATCAGTGATAGGTGTAATTGCTTTACATGATTTGACATTGTGATATTATTTGTGGTTTTTCATATGATGATTTCATATTTTACTTCTTTTCGAATTATACTTCGTTTGCTTGATATTGTCATTTCTATTACTATTGTTTGTTGCTTGTTTGAGTATTATTGTATATGCTTAACTTAGTTCTGTGTTAGATTAATTTTGAGATACTTAGCTTGGTCTTCTAATAGATTAATTTTAGTATTCTTACTTGATTACGTTGGATGATTGTTATTTACTTTACATTTACTGCTAATATTTTGTAGATATACTATTTCTGACTTATCATAAGATGAATTTTGTAAAACATATGTTAGAACTCCATTATCTTTTAATTTTTTTCGTTTTGGGAGTTAATTTTCAAAAAAATGATAGAATAATTTTTTCCCCCGGGTGTGTGGGAAACTGTAGCGAGTTGATCCTATGAAAAGGGCAGTAACTCTGGAATATGTTTTTTGGGCATGGTAGATTGTGAGTTACGGTGCTTGTGCAGTCGATTAAGCTGAGGCTTGTTTAACTTTATAATAGAAATATCTCCTTCTATTTTTGAATGACAGAGTACAGAAAAGCGTATGAACGCTGTTTAATCTCAAATGTTGAGATGTTTTTATTCTGTACTGTTTTGAGCCATGTGAATAGCTCGCAGCTAGGCTGCATGTATTAATGAGAGCGGTGTTCTAAACAGCCAAGTATCGTGATTGGGTTTTTTGGCGGGACTGGTGTGTGATCCCGTGTAGGAGTAGAGTCCTGGGGCATTAAGTATTAAGGCAGCCCTGTGTTTTTCGAAGTGTATGCCTGTACAGTGCTTGATATGTCGACTTATGTTTTCGCTGTGTGTACAGCCTATTATGTATTAGCTGCAGTATGGAGATTTATGAAGCTGTGATGAAGCTATTATAAGGCCAGGGGTTTTGGGGGGATTTGGACAGGCCGTATTATATATTAACTGCAGTGTAGAGATTTATGAAGCTGTGATGAAGCTATTATAAGGCCAGAATTTAGACAGGCCGTATTATGTATTAGCTGCAGTATAGAGATTTGTGAAGCTGTTATGAAGCTATTGTAAGGCCAGGATTTGGACAGGCCGTATTATATATTAACTGCAGTGTAGAGATTTATGAAGCTGTGATGAAGCTATTATAAGGCCAGGATTTGGACAGGCCATATTATGTATTAGCTGCAGTATAGAGATTTATGAAGCTGTTATGAAGCTATTATAAGGCCAGGATGTGGACAGGCCGTATTATGTATTAACTGCAGTGTAGAGATTTATGAAGCTGTTAGGAAGCTGTTATTATAGCGCTGACATTATTGTTAACTGCCGAGTGTGCAGTCTGTTGAGCGCTGGGGATAGTGTGTATTTTTCACTGTGAACTTTATATTAATGCCTACGTGTTCGTGTTGTATTTCAAACTGTACATTGATGTGAACGTGTTTGTGCCGTGACTTAATAAAATCGTCATTAAATGTCACCAGGCGTTTACACCAGTTCAATGACTTCTTATGTACGTGCCTTGTGGTGTGAGTGTCTACCCTATCACACACCCACTTGCAATATTCTACCCAGTGACAGTGATAACTCATATTTAATAATCTAGCCTGTGTGGCGTGTGTAGTAAAACAAACAACATAACTTTATCACATACCTTTATGTTTGTCTTATACTAATTTACAGACCACATACGGCTCAATTAACCCAGGGGAAAATTGAACAACTAAGGTGGCAACTTCTTGAACATCTGCCTTACAGCCACGACTTAGCTCTGAGCGATCTCCACCTGTTTGGTCCACTAAAAACTCACCTTGGCGGCAAACGTTCCGCGGATGGGGCATATAAGATACAGTATTATTTTGCTCCACATATCTCTACGAATTATTATTTTCAACAATAGACACTGCTAAAAATCTAACCTTACGTCGCGGTTCACTGATGCTCATCTAGGTGACTGTTTGCATGCAGGAACATCATAGTACACTCTTAACTATGAAATGCAGGCCGATGACATCTAGTGCCACAGATCACACTAAGTATTTGTTTGATTCAACTGCTGTGAAAATCAAATATTTTAATCCTGAATATATCGAATATCATTGAATTTGTTAACTCCCTTACATAAGCAGTATTTTTATATTTTGCTGTAAAAATTATGGCGTATTTGTCTCCCTGCTGTGCAGCGGTGGTCTAACAATGGCCAAACGAAGAGTAAAAAATTCTTCGCTCGAAATTACTCTTGGCAGAGATGCAAAAAGAAGAATTATGCTTCTGTTTCAGGGAGCGTCAACGGAATTTTAAGAAATAAAGCATTACAACTGAGATCATCTAAGCTGTTGTACAATTGTATCTTCCCTCTCCTTATATGACTTATATGGCTTATATGACATATATGACTTATATGACTTACATGACTTATATGACTTATATGAGGAAAAAGACATTTCTCGTACTTTCTGAGCCTCCAACTGAAATGATTCAGTAAAATATTACTTTAAAAGCTATGGGTAGTTATATATTTAAATTAAGTTGTACAATTCACTCAATAATTATTAAATCAACTATGAATTTGTATTTACAGATAATATATTTAATAATCAATTGCAGTTAAGAAAGTTACGTTAGATATTTTTGTAAAATAATGATTCACTGATGTTGCTATCAATGGTAGTGACTTTAAAGTGGCTATCGTTAAAATAAAAGTTCTTTCGCTGGGCCTATGTGTAATACGTAACTTGTCAGTTGTTGGCGATGATTTGTTGTTGGTTTTCGGTTCCGTCATTGATTGTTCCCAAGAGTGTTATTGACTGTTCCGTCAATCGTCAAATTATGTGGCAGTAGCACGTCCCTGGCAGTAATGCTGGGTGTAACCACTCCAATTGTCAAGGTAAGCGCCTTCAAGATCCGTTTGATGTAGGCATCTAGCGTAGACTGATGGCAACTTTAATCACAGACCTGTACTGCAAAGGTGTACCACAAACTGATAGAAAATAAATGTTTCTTTTCTTAGTATAGGGTCTCCTGACATGAGAATCAGACACCCTCTGCTTCGATTCCACCACTTAAACTTCCTCAGAAACGGTGCCTTCCCTGAGCAGTAATGTTAAACAAAGTGTGTCCATGAAAGTGCGGTACGATATTTGTGTATCTCCTTTTACATCACTTTCATTATCTCCAGAATTATCACTGTATTTCTTCATTTTTCGCATTCTTCGTCCTATTTTTTGACATATTTAATGCTCCTCTATTTTTGCTCCGCAGCTCCCAGACTTATTTAAGTTTCACCAAGTGAGCTGTAGTATTATCGAGGTTAAGAAGACTTGTCAGAGGATAATACATTTATCACCTTAGACGTCTAGCCACCTTTGTTAGAGACTCTCTTTATTGACACAATATGGTCGCGCACGATTGATGAAAAGAAAGCCAAGTTATGTGTTTGAGAAAACCGTCTGGCGGATGCACGAGGACACAGGTGATGTCGCACTGAACGAAAAGTGAATTGTTTCAAAATGACATTACTGTAGTGGGTTTGATGGTATTGTATGATGGTGATATTACTAAATGTAATGTATGAGGCCAGCTGTGAAGGCTCCTGAGATAAAATGTAGTTGTGAATTGACAGAAGGCCTTTCTTGCTACCACTACGACCTCACACTTATTTTTTTTCTTTCTAATGAATGTATCTATGTAAAATGTCTAGGGTAATGATATGTAATGTGGTGTGATAATTATAGATACACCCACAGATATTTAAGCAGACTAATAATATTAACAAATGTTAAAATACACTGAACTAACTCACGTGTGTAAAATTTTTGATAGAATTATATTACATTTATTTGTTCTGGATCAAGTTTTATGTTGACCAGAACTTTTTTTAAAAAAAAAGGATTTAAAATTTATGAAAGAAATGCATGTAATGTTACATAATAAATGCAAGAGTGTACATATATAAGTACTAGACTAGTTAGTTTTATTAAAATGTTCTAGTAGTCATCTACTTGGGAGGATAGTTAATGCTTGTGCTGTTGGGGTGGCCTCATCACACCTGTCTATACTGACTACACAGTGTCCAGTAAATTGCAGGAATTTTATGGGGTATTAGTAACTAAAAGGCGTTGGTGAACTTCCAGCAGACCAGAGGCTCACTCATCTTGCATATGTAGCTCTGGTGCTGAAATCTGGTGGTCCCACCTCTCCGTGCTGGCGGGCAATAATAGTGGTCTCTGTCACAACGTACTGCACAGATACACTCGAGTAAGATCACCAACTGAAGGGACACCGCCTTGTTGACAGCTGAAACTCACAGCTCTGCAATCAAAGTATTGGCTATGTGTCAAAATTCTATTCTCTACCCACGTCTGGACACAACACGGACACAACAACCACATCATACAGACAGGTCAGATCTCTCTGACCAAACAGCACATTTACCATGGTGGTTTTACATCAGATAGGTCCTCCCAGACTATAGATTCTGAAAAAATATTTATTAGTTTCCTTCCCTAAAAGTGGATAGGTAATATGTTTCATTATTCTCAACACTTGATCTGTCTTTCCTAACCCTTGTTGGAGTTTATGTATATTGTTGGTCCCTAGACCCTGACTTGGGCGGGGGGTCTAGAGCAAATCCCTACTTGTTTGTAAGGCTAGATTTCGATATGGCAGTATCAATCACTCGAACATTAAACAATATTCAAAATATACAAAGAAATAATTTCAATCTTACCAGATTATGAATAAAGAACACAGAAATGCTAGCAAAACTCAGCTGAGCTGCTGGCTATAGTATGGCGTCCCTGAACTTATTTCACTTTCTTTCATTTGGAAATCACCACACTTTAAAATACTGTGTCTATCATCGAACAACTATTGAGGAATGGCCCCACTTGCGCGTCTGAGCGCCGATAAAATGATTGTCTGTGGCCAATCACTGCCTAGGTTTATTTGAAATTCAAATTTCCTACCCTAAAGTCATTTCAGTCATGCTTCAGTCAAGTATGGATGTTTATCTGTTAGTCTGTCCGTCTCTACTTGTTTTTTTTTTTCAAAATGTACTTGATTTTTGAACCAACCTTTCTCTCCCCTCCAAAATTTTGTCGTTAAAAGTTATATTTAGACACAGCTCCCACCAATGTCCCTTCGCTTCCCTACTAAGTAGATTTGAACACCTGCGTCTCGAGGTCGTGTTTTTTTGTGCAAATAGCGACACTTTTTATTCCATACAGTCTGTCGTTGATGTGAACAACACTGTCTTTTGTCATTATCTTCAATATTATCTATCCGTCTGTAAAATTAAGAACATATTAGTTCACTGCTCAGAATGGGCCATCCGGCCAGCTAATTTTTATATTCCTAACATTAATATTACGAAAAAGTTACTTTTTAATTTTTGTAATATTCCAAACATCCGCGTTCTGCCGCTGAATTCAAATCAAAGGCTTGGTATCGCAAAAGCGACCAATAAATGACTGTGGCGTAACATATCCAAGGTCCCTTCTGTCGAGTTCCTTGCTTTATGTCAACTTGGAAAACGTGACTTTTCTCCGTTTCCCCCCCAATTGCGTCTCCTTAGCCTTTCTAGTCTCACGCAATCTTTCCAGTCATATTTTTTCCTTTTATCCGCCGTTCCCCTCCTGTCTAGCAAGTCAATTTTTATGGAGGGTGATGACCCGCGGTCTGGGCGATCATGTACTATCAGCAGCCTACGCATTATGTTTTTATCCTTACATGTTATCTTTGGAGGTATTTTACCGTTGTATCTCTGTCAATTTCACTACAATTACACATTAAGATTTTTTTCGGCATTGCAACATCACTACGATACAGTAACGAACAAAACTCAGAATTATATAGGAAGAAATTTAAAACTGCTAAGCATTTAACTGGAGAGAATTATCAGCAATTTAAAAACAAGATTGGAGACTTATCTACTGTGGTTGTTTAAGCTAGTAAATTTCAATCAGGATTTTGAAGGGTTAAAGGGGATGCTGTTGATAGAACAACTACTAGATACCATAACGCCTGAAACTAAGAAGCTCCTGACTGAGAACAAAACAGATTAGTGGACATAATCAATTATGCAGAAAGTCACCAAAATGGCTCAGTATATGACCCAAGGCAATAAGAAGAAACTGGGTGAACGTTCTAACGCACCACAAAACTATGCCATTATGAACAAAAGGATCATACAACAAACAAGCAACGATTTGACTATAAAGACGAAAAATCTCTAGGATCTGATACGAAACCTTGAAAAAAGGAAGATAAATGGTATAAACTTGCAAATTGAGTAACCACAATACTGCGGACTGCAGAAGAAAAAACCCGCCTTATCACGCTGCATGTCTTACAACAGAGAAAAAGGAAAGAAAGTAACTGGGTTTGTGAGGAAGTGACCTTGAATGGCACCCAAGTACTGTGCTTATATGTCACAGGCTTGGACTCTGACACAGAAGTGTGCTTTTCTCTGGTGAGTCCTGAAAAGATAACCAACGAAACAGTGGAAATCAGAGGACCAATCAAGGGAGCAGAAACCAAACATTTTATAGTACATAGCGACCACCAATCTTTAGCTTTCTTGGCTGTATCTAAGAAGTTAAATTAGCGATTACTACGATGGAGTCTTCTTTTGTCTCCTTATTAATTTACGGTGAATTACATTCCGGGAAAGCAGAATGTTGGAGCGGATTTTCATAGCTGTCACCCCAACACACTGGAAGGAAAGCCAAAGAACGAATAACCTCAGCATGTGTCTACAATTGACAGCTGTCCCAAGTAACAGCTTAGAAGGGAGGGCATGTATAGCATGGGACTTCACTATTTTCATACAAACTTCTAGTTCTGTTTCTTCAGTACTACTACTAATAGTATACACAATAAAAACCGTTCACCATAAGATTACTGAAAGTCAAGCTAACAAGCATCGTCGCCATCAACGCAGACGTAATTTTTCATCATTTCTCAATCAAGTATTACATGCTAATATTTTTGTGGGGGTTGGAGTGGCTGAATGATAATGTGTCCGCCTCGAATTCCTGAGGTACCAAGTTCAAATCCAAGTTGAGGGAATATAATTTGTGGAAATGTTTTCTCAGAACCCGTTGTCCCAATAATACCATACACTCCTCTGGTCTCCTGGGTAGTGAGATTGGATGCCAAGTCTTCTCGAATAAGGGCGAAAACATAGGAGGTGTGCACGTTTAAAATCCCACGGCAGTTGGAAATCAGCCCTGGCAAAATTTAAAAAAATTAACAACCTCCCCACCACAAAAAAATATTTATAAAATGTGTGATTCCCAAATACATACATTGGGATTCTCGCCGGTGCTACGGAGTTTGTGCACTGTTTTACATAATTGAGTAACCCACCCATATCTAACCCTTCTCATTAGCTTTTTACAAGTTGATGGTAGGTTACAGTGTTACTATTGTTTTCTCCATTTTCAGGACCCGAAAAAATACTAGAATGGAACTTATTTTACAGTGTAGACAAAGAATCACATGAAAATTGATGAGGCATCATGGAGTCCCACTGAAGATCAATATAAAAACGTATAAAGAAGGGAGATGCAGATTTCTCCATAAAAGGACATCTTAAGGACAACTTATTAAAACATTTGTGTAAAGAACTGGAGTGTTAAACGGATGCCTCTTAGCACAATTTCTCATCATATTGGCTATACATTTGGGTAAGAAAACATCTAGTAACAAAGGTAAACAATATTGAGATGGTATGACTGTCACCATTGTAGAGCTAAAGACAAGAACTGGACAAATATTTCCATTAGTTAAAAAGTATTAAATTTAGCTCTTTCTTAGTTTACACTTGTAGTAGGTGCTGGTAAGCACACGGACGCTGAAGTCACCGTCTCTTCTCACTACACCACACAACCTGAGATCATGTACTGCTGATGATTTTGTGCAACCAACGTTCACACAATGCAACATAGGATGGATTAGTTGTTCATGCACACAACATTGCGTGCAACTCGGGGCAAAATGTTTTTTGTAATTACCAAGGGACTCAATTTATTTTGAACAGGATAAAACGTGTATTGAGTGAATCACGTTTGCTTTCTAATTGTTCAATTGTTTTTGTTTTATTAGTTAGAGGAAACAAAGTTTTTGGCTGATGCACAACATATGCTATATGTTTACATATTAAATACAACAGTTATATACATAATCTTAAATAAAATAAAATTGTACAATAAACATTAGTTCTATATTGTGAATATTTATATTCTATATGTTACCAGGGTCGTAGCTTTTCATAATTGATAAATGCTTTATTTCTGATTTCCAAGAGTGTCACAAAAGTTGATGTTGTGATACATCAGTACAATATCTTCCTAGTGTGCTACAATGCTGTTTTTAGATCCATGCTATTAATTTTTACACGCTTCTATTTAACATGCCTTGTATGTCACGTTCGCGTCACTTTCGTATCACATTAAAATTTGCAATCGATTTTTTAATCACTTCCAGATGAGCAATAGCTCTGAAACTTGGCAAAGTTGTGTATTCCCCATGACAATACAATAATCTGTCGTAAAAAATAATAAAATGAATAAAATTAAAAATAATTATCATTTTTGGCCGCATTATTTGTTTGTATTGTAGGAATATACTTACTTACTTACTTAGTCGTTCCCCTTCTACCGTGAGGTGTAGAGGTTTGGAAGAGAGAGCGCCAGACTATCCTATCGGCTGTCTTCCTCCTGGCCTGGTTCCATTCTAGTCCTCGATCCTTCAAAGATTGTCTAATGTTGTCCTTCCAGCGGACTCTGGGTCGTCCTCGGGGTCTGGATCCTTGGCTCTTTGTTTCCCATGCTTGTCGTGGTATCCGATCTTCTCCCATTCTGCAGACATGGCCAAACCATCTTAATTGGGACTGTTCTACTTGGGTCTGCAGGGGGTAGGATTTAAGGCCTTGACGTATTGTCTGGTTGCGTACCATGTCTCTTCTTGTTACTTCAACCACCTTCCTCAGATACTTCATTTCTGTGGTTTGGATCTGGCTTTTATGGGTTGTAGTCATTGCCCATGACTCGCATCTGTATGTCAAGACTGGGACATAGGTGGAGCGGTATACAGCCATCTTCGTTTTCTTACCAACCTCTCTCTTGCTGAGGAATCCTCGATTTATGGCCTGAAAAAGTCTCCCAGCTGCTGCTTTTCGAGTGGCCAACTCTTCTTTAATGCCTCCCTTTCGGTCTATAATAGCTCCTAGGTATTTAAAGTGGTCGACCTGCTCCAGGACCTGTTCTCCCAGCTTAATCTGATGTTTTCTTATATGAATATACATGAGATATAATTCTCGACCACTCTTTCATCTTCAATAATTTATAGATTATCGATTCCAAGTACCAGTTATTCTGATAATTTTCAACCTTTTCAAATTATTATTTCATTTTGCTGAGAACATAACGAAATCCTACAGCAGCTACAGCAGGTTAAAATACAAACAGGAAAAAAAAAATCATTAAGTATGTCAAAATAGATGAAGTCATGCATGACGAGTTTCTTTTTAAGGACGCTGTTCATGTAGTCAGTGCTTACGAGTATTGTATACAATTGGTAGCGATACAAGGGAAGTAATTAAAGTGTAAAACCTACTGTGCTAAAGTAGTCCTATTTTTTACACGTTTTTATTTAACTTCACTTGTATGTCACCTTCAATTCTTGCAATATAATTTTCAATCACTTCCAGATGAGCGAATGCTCTGAAACTTGGCATAGTTGTGTATTCCCGATGACAATACAATAATCCGTCAGTTATTAATAATTTAATATTGTAATTATGACATTATGAGTAATTAATTTTTTTCGTAAACAAATATATACAAATCAGGGCCATAATCAAGTTAATTAAAAATTCAATAGTACGTGGTGTGCGTTACGTCGCCTAAAGTGAGTTCGATCTCTAGATGGCCTTCAAATTGAAGAAATTGATTAAAAGAAATGGATCGCTTAAGAAATGTTAGACCAGATTTACAATAAGTAAAAATATTGTTTAGTAAACACTAAAATGAGGAGATAACAAATAAAAAATAAATTTTTAAACACAGCTTTTTAATGCACTAAAAACCCCAAAATACTTGTTCAAGGAGTTTATAGCTTGCAGTAAAAAAGTGTAACATCAAATTGACAACAAGCTGATTCTGCACGAAATTAACTTCTGCTTTATATTTTATTAGACACTTATGGTTAAATATATAAGTGTTTAAGCGCACCACGCGTTTTCTCAATTCGATGTTATATGTTTTGGCTGCAAGATATTAACTCTTGAAAAATTATTTTTGGGTTTGTAGTGCATTAAAAGCATGTGTTTAAAATAGTTTTAATATATTTTTTTATTTCCCTCTCCAACATCGGTCTTTCATTCATAACCCTCCACTCCCAAAGGAGCATAGGCCTTCAACATACACATGCCAAGTCCTCCAGTCACGTGCCATCATCTCAAGTTCTTTCCACGTTCTCCTCATCATTTTCACCTCTGTTTCCAGCTCTCTTCTCCATGTGCTTCTTGGTCTACCTCTGCCTCTTGCCCTGGGGGTTCCAGAACAAGGACTGCCTTGTAATGCTATCAACATGTTTACTCAGTGTGTGTCCTATCTATCGCCATCGTCTTCTTCTCATCTCTTGTTCCACTGGCACTTGTCTGGTTCTTCATCACTTCATTTCTCTTGATCTCCATATATTTCTCAATGCAATGAAAGCTCCTCTTGCCTTTTGTATTTTTATTTTGATATCGCTGTCTATCTCTCCAACGTTTTCTATATTACTGCCAAGATATGGGTACGATTCTACATCTTGTATTGGTGTTTCTTCAAGTTCAACCATGTTATCATTACCTGCATTTATTCTCATTTTTTTTGTCTTTTCCCTGTGTATTTTCAGACTCAATTGCTGTGACCTCTCATCGAGTGTTTTCAATTTGTCCTGCATCTGATTACGGTTATGGGATAGAAAAGCTAAGTCATCAGCAAAATCCAGATCATCCAACTGTTTAGTCAGAGTCCATTGGATTCCATTTCTGTTGTGTGTTGTCGATGTTCTCATAACCCAGTCTATTGCTAGTAAGAAAAGAAATGGAGACTAGAAGCATCCCTGTCGTGCTCCTATTCTTATCCCAAATGGTTCTGTAAGCTGTCCTTCGTGAAGAACTCTGCATGCCATGTCTTCATATGTTTTCTTTATTAAATTAATGATCTTCAGGGGAACTCCATAATGCCTCATCAATTTCCAAAGTGATTCTATGTCTACACTGTCAAATGCCTTTTCGTAGTCCACAAATCCGATGTATAGTGGTGAATTCTCATCCAGACTTTGTTCAACTATTATTACATCGGTCCTTGCAATAGTTTATAATCCATTCTTTAGATACCCTTAAGATCTTCAATAGTGCTCCGTAGCACCATACAATATAGGCTACCGTTTATCCTATCATCTAGCTTTGTTTTGTTTATTTATTGTCCATGATTCGCTTTCACGCAACACACGCAATTAAAAACAATAATCAGTTAATCCCTCTTCACTCACAGCCCTCACCCAACCTGGATACAATCAGTGTACGTGAAGAAAAAATGTAACGTATAATACCATCTCTAGAAGACAAGACTAATATGTTTTGTCCTTTTTTTCTGTCTTTCTATGATTTGTGTCGTATAATTTTGTAGGCCAATCTCTCCTTTTCTACGTCTGTATTTAGTTACATTTGTTGAGAGTACTGTTTTACGTGTAAATTCCGTCGTGTGCACTATTCTTTATCTGCTGTCAAGCAGATAATAGCTATTTTAAAATCATCTTACATTCCTTTCAATAATAGTCGTCATGTCTGTTTGCGTACCTGCCTATCCCTACTGATAGAGTAGAAGGTGATGCAATACTGACCGACTGAAATCCTAGTGTACCAAACGGGTGCGACTGTTCTCACACATAAATGGCCAAGCGAGTTTACTGAACGCTGAAATGGCTTGTGTGACCTGCAAATTATTGTCGTGATAAGTTCCCCCCTAAAGGGGGGCAGAATGATGAAAGGTGCCTTATTGGAATCGACCAGACCCGTTACACGGACTTCAAGCTCTGAACAACGGCTGGAATTTCCATGTGCCTGTGGTAGAAGTTCTCTACTCAGAGAGGAATGAAAATCTACAGAACAAAAAAGGGGTGTAGGAGTTAGACGTTAGAAGAACGCAGCCAGGAGTCAATCCATAGTGCTGAGTATATTCAAGTTGATCTGCCTGATGATGATCTAACATATTTCTTGGACGGGAAGAGAGATGCAATCACATTTCTACCGGCCAGTGCAAAGGGGCTTTGGGAACAGCTGGATGAAGCCTTGGCAAAAGAGTTGGATAACAACCTGAAGCAGATAACTTTGGAGAAGAAGATATAAATCTTCTGCGACATAGTATATCTTCACTGTCGCAAAGTGTTTGGAGTCAGGGAGGAAAGGGAAAGTATCCCACCGCGAAAAAGTAGAAGACAAATTAAAATAGAAGAAATCGGGAAACAGAAGAAGCATGCCCGAAAACTGTTCAAGAACGCAGTTGCCACAAATAAGGAAGGGTTACGACAGGTTTGGGAGCACCTTAAATGCCAACATAATGCCCTTTGTAGAGCAAAAAGGTTGTGCAGGAAGAGAAGGAAGAATCAAAGGGATAGGGAAAGATTCTTCAGGGAGCCCTTCAAATTTACAAAAGAACTGTTTGAGCAACCACGGTCGGGAATGCTAAACATCAGGAAAGAAGACCTGGAAGAACACCTTATAATTACCTATTCAGATGGTTTCAAAGACTGCCGCTCAGCAGCATGGCAGGCCATAAATGGCCTAGTAAGCCAGGAGCTGAATTGAACACTAAGCCCCCAACGATGCAAGAGGTAGAAAGCATTGTCCAGAAAGCTCGGTGAAAGTCAGTTCTAGGTCATAATGGTATTCCATATGTTGCGTATAAGAGATGTCCTGAAGTGTTTAAACGACTGCTCCGTTTACTGAAGAATGCGTAGGAATCTCAGCTTGTAAGCAAGGAATGAAGAATGGCGAATATGGCAAATGGGTACATTGACACTACTATTCTATAAAAAATAGTATTACAGGTACACCACGGATGTCTAGAGTATGCCACTATGATCTGGGAAGCAATTTTCAATCAAGGCAAAGTAATGACATATACACACCTCTATGTCATCTGGTTGGATCTAGCAAATGCTTTTGGATCCGTTCCACATCATATGTTGTGGCAGGCCCTAGAAATGCATCACGTTCCACAAGAGATTGCAGCAATGCTGAAGCTGTATTTCGCAGGGTTCTCTGTCAGATTTTCAACAGTGATACACAACGAAGTGGGTTGGCCTTGAAGTTGGAAAATTGCGATGGGATGTTACCATCGGGCCGATACTGTTCGTGATTGCTATGATCAAGTAAGCCTCATTGCGGCTAAAGGAAACGGCTTTAGATCCAAAGTTCAGTAAATGTAACACATGCCACCGCTCAAAGCATTCTAAGGATGATACACAAACAATTCTGACTCAGATGAAAAATCAGGCCTGGAGGATGTTAGCACGCCTGAAATGAACTAGTCAGCTGGTGCAGAATTGACTTCAATAACCCAAGGAAGTTGAGAAGCCTATCAGTCAGGAAAGGGAAGATAGCAGAGGTCTTATTCATGGTTTCAAAACCAAAGAATCCATATTGTCATTGAGGAATCTGTTATAATAAGTCTTAGCAGGGTGTACGATTGCCTCATTAAAAGACTCGAAGACAGTGCAACAGACAATAACAATGGCAGGCAAAGACTACAGACCATAGACCAAAGCAGACTCCATAGAGTATAATTCAAAAACTGTGCGTGTGAACTCCCAGTTCATGTTGATACCTAAGTTGCTGTTGCCACTGCTTATATATCAAATAAGCACAAGTACAGTGGAAAGCTATGGAGAGGCGGAAGGTCAACAACGTTACATGAGGCGAATGGCTAGAGGTACCACCAATAAGTCTGTCAGATGTATCACTTGTACTGCAAAAAGTCAAAATTCGAGCTACCTTTCAAGTCAGTTGTTGAAGAGTACAAAGTTGGAAAGGCAAAGCTTGCAATGATGCTACGTGAGTCAGCAGATTACGTGGTTGAAATCCAATCAGCCCAAAACTGAAAACACAGGAAGAAAGTGGAGAGTGGAAGAAGCTGTTGATGCTGCCCAAGAGTCGCTCAAACTGAGGGAGGTAATCGGATACACACAAACGAACATACGGGGATTTGGTCATGGAGGACATTCCCTGGTGGTACAAGGCATCAAGCAGGGAGCGCAGAGACATGGTAGTTCAGGATACATACGAGGAGCTGAGAATGATAAGATAAGTTGCAAAAAAAATTGCAGTGCAGCAGGGCCCAACAAGGCCAATGGACTACATAGGGAAGGAGCCCTGTAAAGGTCCTTGACATGGAATGACATACGGCATATGACATCTTTTATTCTTAGTTTTGTTTGGTTAGATCAATGTATGACCTCCCTGCCATCGGCCACAAACCTTGTGAGACGGGGAAAGTCGGATGATGAGCAGTGCCACCTGTGCCTGATGAGAGGCAGACAGTTGAACACGTGCTCTCAGCTTGCAAGGTGGTCATGAGGGCAAAGGCGATACACATGGCGCTTCAAACAATGTGCTAAATGAGCTGGCTGTGACAATAGATCTGGCAAGGATGAAGGGCAAACCAGCAATGTCAGGCCGAACACCTGCAAAACATATACTTTCTGAGAGGCAGGAAGGTCAGCACACCCAAAACCCCGAGATAATGAGATAGTAGTGTACCACCTTCTCCTTGACTATGCAAATGACTGGAAGATGGCGCTAAGACCTACCTGGACGAGGGACATATCCAGAGAGAGTACCAGGAAATCTCGAAGACGGCCAATAGTGCTGTGGCATTCGTCAACATCGCCACATGGTTATACTGATTGAACTGACCGTGCCATTTTTTTCCAGATTTGGAAGAGCAACATTTGTTCAAAGCGGCCAAGTTTAGTGATCTGCTACGGATCTGAGACACGAAGGTGTTCACTGCAAGGGTTTATGGCTGTTGAGGGTGGGTGCAAGAGGCTTCGTGGCTGCATCAGTGTATTATTTATTGAAACTGTTGGAGACTGAGGGTGGACCAGTCGATGGGAAACAAGGGCACAGAAGAGGCTTAGTGAAACTGCAGAAATCAGGCATCACATGCTGGCTGGGGAACAGTCCACTTGCACAATTCGGCTATGGAACTCGGTACAGTAAACTATATCCCCACCTGTCTTTACAGGAAACATCCAGAAAGTGGAAATTTTTTTTTCTATGTCTGCAATACATTGAGTTGTTTCGTTATATTGGTAGATGAAAGGCGGTGGCTTACAGGCAACATTCGGCTTATATTATATGAGGGTGTCGGGACGTCAAGCAGATTCAGTTGCTAGCATGCAGTGGCTTCAAGCCTTGTTGACTTTGCGCAGGTGGGCAGTGTTTGTCCCTTATAGTCGTGGTGTTGCCTGTGGCACAATAATTTTGTTTTCAACATAAGTGTTACTTTTACAATTGCCTTCGGCTTGACAGAATTGTGGATTTTAAAATCTGCAACCAAGGTGGAGTGGGTTCATTTTCTACATAAGACAACAGGAGAGCGGAGGGACACTAGTGAGTTCATGACCCAGGTGCCCTCCCAATTCCCTTAAAGTGTGTAAGGGGTTTACAGGGACCGAAACAACTTTTTCTCGGGGGACGCTCTTTTCCGGATAAATCAGATTGCCCCCCTTTGTTTGCAAAGCGCTCGCTATGTTATATACGTTTCCCCCCTAGAACAGCCCAGATGGGTCTAATGGGGGGTTTGTCTTGGTTTGGGACAAAGGAGCCGCACGGGTCAAGTATCGGACCCTGTAGTATGGACAGAACACCTGAGCGGATATGTTTGTTATATTCCCCGGGTAGTTGTAAGAAGGTCGTATGTAATCATTGTGAAAAGGATAATTGAAATGTCACACAAAATGCCATATATGGAAGACGTGCCCTTGGCAATCCAACGCGGCAGATCTTGTCCGTGCAAGCAAATTGTTAAATAAAACCCATTCTGCCCTCAGGCATGTTTTGAAAATCTTGTCCCGGGCCATTTCGGAGATGTTGGTAAGCCATAACAACAATTTCTGATTGATCTAATTAGTCATAAACAGCTATGGTGCCTTGGAACGTCATCCAGGTGGAATATAACCTGGATACTTTTAAAAACTGTTTTTAACGACCAACTGTGCAAAAAAAAAACAAAAAAAAAAAAAAAAAAAAAAAAAAGGCTCGCGCCCAAACACGACAACCAAGCATTGGCCAGAAGTTATGAGCAGATTCCCATTTATCAGACCCGGGACTATGGGGGGGGGGGGGGGGGGGGTCTTTGTTGGAGCATTGTGAGAAATATTAGCCAGGAAAAATCTATCTTTTTTTAACACGGAAAATCCGTAAACCTGTAGGCATTACTGGAAACAACAAAGTCAAAGTGGGAACATATTGTTAAAGTAAACATAAAACTACCTAAACACCGTGTAAAGAGGCTATCATCAATAATTTTGCCTTATACTAATATCATAATGGAGCCATCAGTCTTTTGAGCCCAATGATTGGGCTTGGGGGGGTACCCAATTGGAGTTGAGGTGAAGTCTTGTAGAGGGTGATTACAATGGCTAGAAGGTGATATGCGTGTTGGCAACGCCCTTTAGTTCTGGCACGACTCACACGTAGACAAAGCATATTAACTTAGAATGCCATGTGCTTTTTTACTTGTTAGTTGTTGGAGGATCACAGGCTCTTCAACCAGTCTAGACTAAAATATGGTTCGCCTTACAATAAAAAAAAAAAACCGTTTGGAAATAATCTGGTAAACAATAACACAGACCGCCCCCCCGTGTCACCTCCATATAAAATAAATCGTTATACACTCAACATCACTAATTTATCAATAACTCATACATCCATTCCTCAACTCCATATTAAAAATAAATCGTTATCCTAATACTCGACATCAATGATGTAACAGTAAACCACTGACTCTATTTTAATCAATATTAACTAATAATCATTTAAAATACTTGACATCAATGATTTTTAACAGTAAGACTGCAAAAAATTTCACTCCATTTAAAAATAAATTGTTTATATACTCGACAATCATCATCTTTTGTGTTTCTCTATCGTAAAGAAACGTTGATTTTAACCAATACAGACATGTTCGCCCCACAGGAAGACCCTGCACGAATCAGTTTACAAGTTCTTGGTAGTAGTAGTCGCTTGTAGAATTATGTTTTACATGAATGGGGGTTTATCAACCCCCAATCACTCACGAACGGGAAGAACCTGGGTATCAGTCGCCTTAAAAAAACGAACCATGTATGTCCAAAAATACGCGTGGCTATCGCTGGACCGATCATCGCCAGTAGTATTAGCTTCTATCAATGACCCCCTGGTAGGAGGACAAATTACGGACCTGGTCTCTTAGAATTATTGATAACAAATACGGGAATCTTGCCAATGCTCATACAAATACTAGAAATGACATGCCTCTAGCATTATTGAAACAAAAACTACGAGAACATTGCGAACTGATATGCTACATCTGCCTCTACATTATTGATAAAACAAATAGTTAACTTTACGACATGCTCTCTACATTATTGATAACAAATACGTGAACTTTGCGACATGCTCTCTACATTATTGATAACAAATATGGGAACTTTACGACATGCTCTCTAGATTTTTGATAACAAATACGAGAACTTTGCGACATGCTCTCTACATTATTGATAACAAATACGTGATCTTTAAGACATGCTCTCTACATTATTGATAACAAATACGAGAACTTTACGACATGCTCTCTACATTATTGATAACAAATACGGGAACTTTACGACATGCTCTCTAGATTATTGATAACAAATACGGGAACTTTACGACATGCTCTCTAGATTATTGATAACAAATACGGGAACTTTGCGACATGCTCTCTACATTATTGATAACAAATATGGGAACTTTACGACATGCTCTCTAGATTACTGATAACAAATACGAGAACTTTACGACACGCTCTCTACATTATTGATAACAAATAGTTGAATTTTACGACATGGTTTCTACATTATTGATAATAAATACGATAACTTTACGACATGCTCTCTACATTATTGATAACAAATACGGGAACTATACGACATGCTCTCTAGATTAGTGATAACAAATACGAGAACTTTGCGACATGCTCTATACATTATTGATAACCAATATGGGAACTTTACGACATGCTCTCTACATTATTGATAACAAATACGGGAAATATACGACATGCTCTCTAGATTATTGATAACAAATACGTGAACTTTGCGACATGCTCTCTACATTATTGATAACAAATATGGGAACTTTACGACATGCTCTCTAGATTATTGATAACAAATACGGGAACTTTGCGACATGCTCTCTACATTATTGATAACAAATACGGGAACTTTACGACATGCTCTCTACATTATTGATAACAAATACGGGAACTTTACGACATGCTCTCTACATTATTGATAACAAATACTTGAACTTTACGACATGCTCTCTACATTATTGATAACAAATACGGGAACTTTGCGACATGCTCTCTCTAGATAATTTATAACAAATACGGGAACTTTACGACATGCTCTCTAGATTATTGATAACAAATATATGGGAACTTTACGACATGCTCTCTAGATTATTGATAACAAATACGGGAAACTTTACGAATGCTCTCTACATTATAACCAAGATAACAAATACGACATAACTTTACGACATGCTCTCTACATTATTGATAACAAGTACGGGAACTTTACGACCAGCTCTCTACATTATTGATAACAAATACGGGAACTTTACGGCATGCTCTCTAGATTATTGATAACAAATACAGGAACTTCACGACATGCTCTCTACATTATTGATAACAAATACGGGAACTATGCGAAATGCTCTCTCAGATTTGATAACAAATACGGGGGGAACTTTAACGACATGCTCTCTAGATTATTGATAACAAATAGGGGAACTTTACGACATGCTCTCTTACATTAACAAAATTGATAACTTTACGACATGCTACTCTACATTATTGAAACAAATACCTTAACGACATGCTCTCTACATTATTGATAACAAATACGGGAAATATACGACATGCTCTCTAGATTATTGGTAACAAATACGTGAACTTTGCGACATGCTCTCTACATTATTGATAACAATACCGGGAACTTTACGACAACTTCTAGAAATATAACGGGAACATGACTCTTAGATTTATCGATAACAAATACGGAACTTTACGACATGCTCTCTAGATTATTGAAAACAAATACGGGAACGTTACGACATGCTCTCTAGATTATTGATAAGAAATACGGAAAATATACGACGTGCTCTCTAGATTATTGATAACAAATACGGGAACTTTACGACATGCTCTCTACATTATTGATAACAAATAAGGGAACTTTACGACATACTCTCTAGATAATTGATAACAAATACGTGAACTTTGCGACATACTCTCTAGAGTATCGGTAACAAAAACCGGAAGTTTACGACATGCTCTCTACATTATTGATAACAAATACTTGAACTTTACGACATGCTCTCTACATTCTTGATAACCAATTCCGGAACATTACGACATGCTCTCTACATTATTGATAACAAATACTTGAACTTTACGACATGCTCTCTACATTCTTGATAACAAATACTTGAACTTTACGACATGCTCTCTACATTATTGATAACAAATATGGGAACTTTACGACATTCTCTCTACATTATTGATAACAAATACGGGAACTTTACGACATGCTCTCTACATTATTGATAACAAATACTTGAACTTTACGACATGCTCTCTACATTATTAATAACAAATACTTAAAGTTTACGACATGCTCTCTACATTATTGATAACAAATGCGAGAACTTTACGAGATGCTCTCTACATTATTGATAACAAATACGGGAACTTTGCGACATGGTCTTTAGATTATTGATAACAAATACGGGAACTTTACGACATGCTCTCTACATTATTGATAACAAATACGGGAACTTTACGACATGCTCTCTAGATTATTGATAACAAATACGGGAACTTTACGACATGCTCTCTACATTATTGATAACAAATACGGGAACTTTACGACATGCTCTCTACATTATTGATAACAAATACGGGAACTTTACGACATGCTCTCTACATTATTGATAACAAATACGGGAACTTTACGACATGCTCTCTACATTATTTATAACAAATACGGGAACTTTACGACATGCTCTCTAGGTTATTGACAACACATACGGGAACTTAACGACATGCTCTCTACATTATTGATAACAAATACGGGAACTTTACGACAGGCTCTCTAGGTTATTGACAACACATACGGGAACTTAACGACATTTTTGTTAATAACCTTATGCCTCGTTTTTGCGAGGCGCGTCCCGTTCAACCTAATCGGTTATATTAGGGCGCATGTCCAAATATAAAAGACCTTAGGTCTGGTATTTATTACTTATTTGCTTAACGACATGCTCTCTAGATTATTACTAACAAATACGATGTCCACACAAGACATGTGATTATACAGGGTAATTGTAAAGTCACGTGTTATTTTTAATTTGTTTGTACTTCATGTTATACAATTACTTTATATGAAACAAACGTCACAATACAGCGACTGACCTGTTGACACCACAGCACTACGGAAGATCACATGACATCGTGGCGGGCAATAATTTTTGCTCCACCTTGTAACGTTTAGTTTATTGGTCTTTTTAGAACTGAGGTTCTTTTGTTTTATTTCTGGAAATAAAAAAATTACAACATGTGTCACATTGCCGTTCTTGCTTCCGTGTTTTGACACGTGGTTTAGGAATATCCTATAGATACACGTGCTGATATTACAATTAAAAAAAAGACCTGTCAATCATCCTGTAGAAATATTATATCCCATACTGTGATCACCTGATCGTCCTTGACATTTTATGACAGCAGTCCCTCTTGGGTCATGTCTCTCAAGTGGCATACTTCTCTGAATATAGCTTTGAACTCAATCCATTTTGTTTAGGGGCTTCACTAAAATAGTTATTTTCACCTGATGTTGTAAGAGTCTCTTTTCGCATAATCTTTGATGGTATCTCCACTTGCTGCGATCGGCATCTCCGTACTCCCAGAATCCTGGACTTATCTCTTCATGTCTCTCTTGTACACATGTTTGGAATATCACCGTCCTCCCAGAATCCTGGATTTATCTCTTCATGTCTCTCTTGTACATATGTTTGGAATATCTCCGTTCTCCTAGAATCCTGGACTTATCTCTTCATGTCTCTCTTGCACACATGTTTGGAGGTTCAGCTGCTGTTGCCTTTCCTTTAATTGGGGGTAGTGATGTACGGGCACGGCGCAAGCTTGGGTTCAGTATTAAGTTTAATCCAGTTGAGAGATGTTTAGGACTTTCTTGCAACTCGTGTAAGACTTTTTTATTATGACAGTCAGAGAAATGATTGTTAGTCCCCCCCCCCCTCCCCCCACCTCCCTTGGAGTGCTTGGCCGGTAACATATATCAAATCGGCAACTATTGATTCCCTCCGCACTGGAGAACAAGAAAGGCCGGGGGGGGGGGGGAACGTTATTACCCACTTATACAATAAGCGTGTAAAGTCACTGACTTAACTAACTTTCTGTAATCGCTACACAACCAGACATTGCCGTTGGGAACTCTTATCAATCCTCTACTATCATCGCATTGCTATTTCCCTCGTTCTAAAACGTTAAGATACATTTATGCCTTTGTAATTTGAATTACAAGGGAAGTAATGTGTGCAAGACAGCTAGTTATAACTTTCAAAACAATATATAGTTATTTCAAAGAATTTTTTGTAACACTTTTTTAGTAAAGAAGTAAATAACAATGTATTTCAAATTCTGAAGAAAATTTGTCAGCTGTTTCTTATTGTTATAGAAATATTTATTTATACTTTATATGGGAATATGGCTTTCTTGAATATTCTTGAATATGGCATGGCAGCATGGGCAACAGCAGCTAAGACAAACTTCGATAAAATTAGCAGACTCCAAAATCAAGCAATGAGAATTATAACGGGAGGCATGAAGTCAACACCTATAAAAGAACTCGAAAAGATTACATGCCTCCCAGCCAATGACAGATAGAAGAGACTGCAGGGCTCAGCAACAGGCTGAAAAATTCAAAAGACTAACAGACCACCCAATGTGCCATAGAATAAATGCTCTTAAAAGGCAAAGACTCAAACGAAGTAATTTTGTAGAATCAACCAAACCACAAATGAGAGCAGTATCCATAGATGAGATATCCACTGTTAAACCCATCTACACTGCACACAAGCTTCCGGTTTGGAAACAAAATCGTTTTCCTAAAATGATAGAAAACATTCCTGGAATTGAAAGAAAAAATAGCCAAACTGCAACAGATAGAAAATCCATAGCGACAAAATACATAGAGAAACATTATCCACGCAACACCTGGACCCATGCATACACAAATGGATCAGCAACAAATGGAACAGAAAATGGAGGTCGGGGTGTCTTTCTGACCTTAAGCACTGGTGCAGAAAAAAGGCTGTCAGTGGCGACAGGACGATTCTCCAGCAACTTCAGAGCAGAGGCAGGGGCCTTGAATACTGCAGCAGAGGTTATATTGACAGAAGAAAGGGCAGAGAGACTGTCGTGGTTGAGTAAAGTGTAGAGTAATTGTCGAGTTGGACAATAGTAGTGAAATCGACAAGGGATAGTGGACTGACAGAGTTATAGATTACACACACAGAAAGGTGTAAATAGGAGATGGACTTGAGACAACCTGGAAGAAGATTTACCAAAATGATCTCTCTCTCCAAGCCTCAACTCACTTTTCACTGTCTAAGCATCTCCTGGTCTCTCTCTTTTCTCTTATCATACATAGAGATTATAGTAAAGAGCTAAAAACAAGTTACTTATGGATGAAAAGGGTCGGGAACAGCGCATTAATAAATGTGTAAACTTTATTAAAGAAGAAAAGCATGGAATTAATGCATATCATCATACACAGCATAAATTACATCAATAATCAAATATTCATCAATAGTCATCAATAATGCAAATACACACACACAAACACACACACCACCAACACTCATAAAACCTGTAGAACACGGAGAAAATAACTAAGCTGTCCGACAGAGGGTCCGCTTTCGGGGACCAAAGGCGCTAGCTCCAGGAAGTGTCTTACCGATAAATATCCTTCAAGATGACTGAAGTGAAATACCGAACTTTCCTTGTCGGGCTAAACGTTGGTGACCCCTAATTGCGCGAGGGAACACTGGAAGACGTTGTTTATCTCCTGCTGACCAAATACGAACTGAGCGACAGCCTGTCTGTTGTTTTTCGTGGGACCAAATGTGCTAGCTCCAGAAAGTGTATTACTTGTAGATCCTTCGTGAGGGACTAGCCTACAAAACTTTCTTTGTTGGTGCTAAACGTTGGTGACCGCTACTCGCGAGAGGGGGCTGGAACTCTGTCCATAGATGGCTGCCCACACGTGCGAGGTTTTAAGTATCCAGAAAAATTAAACCAGAAGAAGTCACTTGAGGACAAAGAGTCCCATGCGCGCTTATCCAGCGCTAGGCTCTTGCATGCTGGGTAGTAAATCCTGTTTAAACTGGTTTGGCTGTGGTTTGCCGAGTGCCCCGTTTAGGCACACAAAGTCGGGTGATATGGAATTCTGCTATCGGCATGCTGAGCGGGTTTGATATTCTGGAAGCCGCAATGCTCTGGCTGGTAATCCAATAGGCGAGTAGAGAACTACTACTGCGTTTGGCGATTCCAGATTTTGCGTTGGCTCCGTTGCATTGCGTGAGCTTAACTTGGCGTTGACAAAAAAAGGGGTTTCGATTCAGGAACGGGGTTGACGATTCGTGACGCTAGCGGTATTCAGAAACCCTCTAGATCGAAGAGAATATTTCGTTCTTCGCCTGACTGGAATCTGCTCTAGCGATTCGGTCTCCCTGAAACTGAGACCCAAAAGAGACACCTTTTAACTTCAAGCAACGCTAAAATCACACTAACTTTATACAGAAAGTTTCGCTCCACTATGGGATTAAATTTATTGTAGTTATTGCTATGATAGTTTAGGGCTGTCTTTAACCATGTCTCCTGTTCCTTAAAAATATCAATTATCAACACGCGCCCGCATAGGCTTAATATCTTTTGTACACCCATGTAACTGTCATTAAATGTTCTGACAGCAAAATCTCCTCCTCTTCTCCCAATCTCAACATACAGGAAATCTAACCTGTAGTTACAGTTAAAATAATATGCTTATTCATCTTACAACATTAAATGAATTTACATAAACAGATTACAGCATTTGACATTACACAAATAAATCGTATGTCCCCTTTGGAAAATATATTAGCATTCCACAAAATGAGTACAAAGAAAATGCAATGCTCTTGCTACAATAATACAGTTGTGGCTAAATCATAAGATATAATTATATCTATGCCTGGTGACTGCTTTCAGTGAAAGTTATAGACTAGTGCCTAGCCACACAAGTAAGCATAAAATGATCCTCCCTTGCCACTAGAAATATCTATCAAAAGGAATAAGTGACTATCTCCTATAATCCAGAGTTATTACCTGCATCTCACTATTCAGTTTTAAAGTGAACAATCCACACCTGACATTATCTTACAGAAATGACAGTTAATCTTGCTGACTCTTAACCCAATGGTAAGCATTCGTGGACTGATTCTACGCCTAAAATCTGTTATTGTAAGTTTAACATTTAACCCATGATAAACCGTAACAGTTTAAGCACCACTTAATAGGCCGTAGACAGCGCTACCTTATCACTGAATAAATTACTAGGAGAAGTCTTCAGAAATAAATTCACTTTCCTAACAGATATATAAAAGCTAACATGAATCTAATATATTATAATTATAAGATATGTCAACTCACCCCGAAAATGACTAGAACATAGGCAAACACTTTCTAGTATTGTGTTAAAGTTTGCCTTATCTCATGATGGTCATCTACGGGCCAGGAAAATTTACGAATGTCTTTGTCTATTAAAACCAGTCTACTCTTATAGATTTCAAGGGACTCTCCCCCCGGACACCTGGCCTGCATATTTCTACAGAAGTTCGGCGAAAGACGTAATCTAGAGTAAGACAAAAGAAATCGTGCGAAAGTTCCCCAGGTAGAGAAATGCATAACATTATGCTCTATCTTGTCTAAGGGGCGAAAACACAAAGACTGACCGCGGGTTTGTCTCCCCCTGTTTCCAGGATGCATAATATTATGATCCGAAGCAGCGTTCTGGAAGCCAAACACAGGGACCCTTTCGCTCGTGATCAAAGGCTTTAAACGTAAGAGATATTCCCCTGGTCAGACCAGGTGCGGCTTAGATAATATTATCGTTCGCTGACCGCTACAGGCCGGAACGTAACCAAACCTCGGGGGGGGGTTGAGAAGGTGAAAAAGTTTGGCCACGAAGGTAGAAAATGAAAGAAAAAGAAAATACAAAATGACGAGGAAAACCAGGACATTTAAAAAGTAATCAAATTATGGACAAGATGGTAAAAATAGATTATCGGTCACGTGACAAGTGCCCCCCCCCCCCTTTTAAAGTTCGAGGAATACGGACAAAAATGACAGTAATTTATCTTTTCCATCGATGTCCGTTACATGTCGTAAGAACCTTCTATAATCATAACCAAAATCGTATCCAATTTCTGTCAGTACTGTATGACTAGCTCCGAGTTCATTTCTTTTCTTCCCTCAGTCTAATAGACGTTCAGCGAATGGGATTTTGCGAGGCCAGTCGGCGCTGACGCCCTTCGTTTCCGTGTGAACCTGATCTTGGTTCCACCATTCGCTGTGCCTGTTTATGGTCCGGAAAATTATCCGCACCTGTTGTGGTTTTCGGCCCTGCCTGAACTCACTGGCCACTGCGTAGATAATCCGCCTGTTATGTGCAGTGTAATCATTGATGGGCTCAGGCTGCTTATGTATATATTTACCTGTCACGGGCGTGGCCTTGAATAACCCTCTATAGCTGCAGTCTATCGGAATTTTCCGCGCGCTTGTAACCCTAGTTGGCAAATAAAGCCGTTCGTTGGCCGAAGAAATGCTAACATTTTCCTTCTGCCTCTCCACACCTACTCCCCTGTTTCGGTGGGAGCATTGATCAATCTTCAGACCTGTGCCGTCTAAAGGTGGATCTGGAGCTTTCCTTGCCTTGCCAGTCACAACTCTGGCTTGGTCAACGGAAATGATCAAGTTGCTCGGTAATGGCGTGGCGGAGGCGACTACTTTGCTGTCCATCAGTGGGGTTGAGACCACTGGAATAATGCGATTTGAATGAGAGAACTCAGCTGCATGAAGCAGAGAGTAATCGATCGCATTCTGGGGTTCTACTTTTTTATTTTTTTTATTTTTTTTTATTGCGTACGCCCGCTAATACTCGAGGCGAAATTTCAGGTTATTACTATGTCTAACCTGACATTGATTTTACGTGAGTATCCCTTTTTACTTGTACAGAGACAGGTGTCCCTCGCCATTCAGGCAAATACTCTCCGATTTCGGAGGTACCCATTTGGGGTTCTACTAAATCATAACAGATCTCCGTAGCTTCTATCCGTGGAGAAAGATAGGTAATATCTGCGAGTTGCAGAGTTTATTGAGTCGCTTCACCGATACTAGCATGACGTGAGCCAAGGCTCTCAACAAAGGCTCCTTGTACAGTAGTAAGGCAGCTTTTCTCACTGTCTTCTGCCCTGAGAAGTGTGAGAGACTCAAATGGAATACCAGGGATCCCTTCGCCTTGAACCCTGTGTCCACCATAAACGTCAACTTTGCCCTCCCCTGAGGAAGTTACTGGCGTCAGTTGAACTTTGTCCTGCAATGCGAGATCCACTTCCTGGTTGACAGGCCCCGCAGACTGCATGCAAAAGACTGGACGGTTTGAGATCCCGTTAGATCGCGAAGTGCCCGAGAAAAAAACTCTCGGTGTGTTTTTCCAAAGTTCATTGGAACGGTTTGGAAACTTTAACCCTTTTAACAGGCGACTTATTCTTGCACCTTTTAAGCTCAGGGTGATAAGAGGAGCGGCACCTCCTTTCTACGATCGTTGAGTTGGAGGGATGCGCCTCTGCATATGGTTTTTCGCTGTCCGGCCGGGAATCTTGCGAAATATAACGTGATAGGGTGTGGCTCCCTTTTCTCGACGTCACGTGTCGGTTAGGTGCTGCTCGGTCTGGAGCGTGAGAGGCTCGGGGTTCGCCGCTTGCCAGACGGGAACAATCCGTATTACAATGCTTGTTAGCACCTCTCTCACCTTTGTGCAGTTTCCATGCCTGGGAACGTTGCGTAATTTTCCCCGTGGCCTTAGGTCTGCTATCCCGACGTAAATTCTTTCCTTGTTTGGGCTTCGGATCCAAGTCCAACGGAAAGTCAATTTTCTGGAGTTGGGGTTCGGTTTTAGCAGGCAAGTTTTCTTTCATGGGCGCAAGGTTTGCAGGGGCGTTGACCGTTAAGGGCACAGAAGAAGGGGAAGTAGAGTGACTACATTTAGTATCTGTTTCCATCCTCCGAATTTGGCTATCCAGTTTTTTCATTCATTCTGATTTGGTGTAGCCTGTCCCTTTCTTGTCGCTCTATTTCCAATTGCTTGTCCCGTTCTTGTTGCTCCATTTCCAATTGCTTGTCCCGTTCTTGTCTTTGCTTTTCCCTTTGCTTCTCATCTTTTATCACTTCTTCTACATACTGTCGGGTGAATGCTTCACTCTCCCCAGTTTGTTTACAGGACCATGCCAAGATTAAACGGCTGTCAAAACAATTGTCTACCTCGTATAGATCCTGCAGGCTTACTGCAAATTCTAGAAAGGGCTGGATTTCGCTATCCTTGTTGTTACGGTAGATTAATTGGCATTGTCTGCTAGAGGTTAGCAGCATGCGATTTTAGGGGTTACAACGTTTAATGTAATGTAAAAGTATTATTAGCCTAGTGAACGCTATGACGTTCTCAGCGTTGGTACGTCACGCACCGTCGCCAAGAGACGGGACCCTTTCTTGAATGACCGTCGAACGGAGAAGACGTGTCTTTATATTCTTATAGTGTCGGGCATGGAATGCCGCACCGTTCTATTGTATTTTTAAAATGGACATGGGTTGTCCAACTCTGATGATAAACGGCCTAGATGAATGTTAACTCCAGGTTAGTAAAGTGACTAAGCCTAGGTCGAGATGAATTAACAGTCCGTATCAATTATATTATTACCAGACGCATAATCTCACTGTCGGTCGTGGGACTACCCACCACGCGTACATATAGTTATGTTGTTCTGACTATTATGTTTTCAAGCTACGAGACAAGGACTGATTTGTAAAGGAATCATATATGAAGTATGAACTGCAATTATTATGTATAATTCTTCATGATGACCATGCGTGAACTGTTCGTGTATGGAATTGATATATTAAATGTATGTGGACTCAAGGAATGACTTATCAAGTCTCTGGACATTGGAAGTTGAATATATTATGATGTTGACAAATATTCTATCCCACCTTCGCGTAATTTACCATCAATAGCACGACACCATAACTGACTAAGAAAGACAAGGGATAAAATGGTTTAAGTAATTGATAAACACTGAAAAACCTTTCGTAATCACTGCATTTGCAACACTACTAAAAAGGGCTGGATTTAACTATCCTGTACTCCATGTACTTAGCTTCCTCGAGGGCAATCCTATGCACTTTATCTAGATCGGCCATTATATCAGGGTGAGCAAACACTATAGAAGAATAGAACCTAGAGATCTTAGTTACCTAGTCCACTAGGTGCTGATTAACTTAATAATCAATAAAATCTAGGCTAGCCTGGGAACTTTAAAAACAAGAAAGTTTGTAGCTACTCTGATCGACAAGCACAAACCCAAAAAAAAAACTCCAAAAAATGTAAGTGATGTAAAACTTATTACTATCTTTTCACCCCAGTTCTGCCAGTACTAAGCTATTGAGAGGATTGGTTAATATCATCCGAATGAACACCCTCCCTTGGTACAAATGCAAGCTAGTAACTGACTATCTGTAGCTTCTTATCTCAGATTAAAGAGCTACTCCTGAAGAAATATTAACCCTTAAAAAATTTTTTTTTTCTGACTTTTACAACAATAGTCGTCAGATTTGTCAACCAAAAACTCAGCAGTGATACCATCAACCTTTACCAGCTGTCTCATGTGTAGCATGAACAATAAATGTAACTAAATATTTATGATTGCTGTGGAGAAAAAACGCTGTTCCGACTTCCACTCAAAAGAAATAGTTCGAAATGTCTAGGGGAAAGAAATTCCTATAATCTGCCGAAAACTAAACTCTAAGAATCAAGATAGAATCTTGTGAGAGATTCATCCTCGGATCGAGCACATATTAAATGTCGTACTAGATGGGTTCTAGAATCTCGGACGGGCTCCCATTAATTGTCGTGGTTGAGTAAAGTGTAGAGTATTTGTCGAGTTGGACAATAGTAGTGAAATCGACAAGGGATAGTAGACTGACAGAGTTATAGATTACACACACAGAAAGGTGTAAATAGGAGATGGACTTGAGACAACCTGGAAGAAGATTTACCAAAATGATCTCTCTCTCCAAGCCTCAACTCACTTTTCACTGTCTAAGCATCTCCTGCTCTCTCTCTCTTTTCTCTTATCATACATAGAGATTATAGTAAAGAGCTAAAAACAAGTTACTTATGGATGAAAAGGGTCGGGAACAGCGCATTAATAAATGTGTAAACTTTATTAAAGAAGAAAAGCATGGAATTAATGCATATCATCATACACAGCATAAATTACATCAATAATCAAATATTCATAGTCATCATAGTCATCAATAATGCAAATACACACACACAAACACACACACCACCAACACTCATAAAACCTGTAGAACACGGAGAAAATAACTAAACTGTCCGACAGAGGGTCCGCTTTCGGGGACCAAAGGCGCTAGCTCCAGGAAGTGTCTTACCGATAAATATCCTTCAAGATGACTGAAGTGAAATACAGAACTTTCCTTGTCGGGCTAAACGTTGGTGACCCCTAATTGCGCGAGGGAACACTGGAAGACGTTGTTTATCTCCTGCTGACCAAATACGAACTGAGCGACAGCCTGTCTGTTGTTTTTCGTGGGACCAAATGTGCTAGCTCCAGAAAGTGTATTACTTGTAGATCCTTCGTGAGGGACTAGCCTACAAAACTTTCTTTGTTGGTGCTAAACGTTGGTGACC
>JAMPIV010017759.1:0-98065 GCA_024509875.1 Oreohelix idahoensis | reverse complement strand
ATAATGTAACACCTTTTTTGAACATCACCCAAGGAAATTATACACATGGAAAAGCCCAGGAGATGTAACACGTAATCAAATCGACTATATCATGATAAAACATAGATTTAAGAACAGTGTCACAAGTGCAAAGACACATCCTGGCGCCGACATAAATTCAGATCACAATCCAGTTGTCATCAAAGTAAATATAAAGCTGAAAAGAGCAGGAAACAGAAGACAGGAGGAACCCCAGATAGAAATATCAGCGCTGAAACAACCAGATATAAACAGAAATATTTAATCGACGTCAAAACTAAATACCAACAGTTATTGACAGAAAGCATGGAGCAGTATAGAAGAGAAAACCCAGAAGAAAAAGCAACCGCAAAATGGGAATGCTTAAAAACAAGCATACAATCAGCAAATGCAAATTTACCTAAAAAGGAGTCTAAGAAAAAAATCAAATTTGGATGACAGATGACATCTTGAATAAAATGGCAGAAAGAAAGAAAGCAAAAAAACACTCCAGAATATAAAACAATAGACAATGACATACGTACTATGTGTAGAGAAGCAAAAGAACGGTGGATAGAAACAAAATGTAAGGAAATAGAAGACTTGGAAGCGAAGCACATGACATGAGATATGCATGAAGAAATAAAGAAATTATCAAATCGGTCGCGGTTTGCACAAGGAGGAAGCTGTATCAAGAACAAAAATGGTGTAATATTACTTGATGAGAAAGACATATCAAACAGATGGGCAGAATACGTAAAAGAACTATTCGAGGACAACAGAGGTAAAAAACCATCACCAGATTCTAATGAAGGCCCAAACATTCTCAGATCAGAAGTAGAGAATGCCATTCATATGATACAAAAAGGAAGATCAGCAGGCATGGATAACATAAAAATTGAAATGATAGAAGCTCTGGAGAGCTTTGGTATAGATACAATCACAGAAATATGAAATGATATATACAATACAGGATATTTACCACACGACATGAAGACATCAGTTTTTATAACATTGCCCAAAAACCAAATGCAACAGAATGTTCAGACTTCAGAACAATCAGCCTGATGAGTCATGCAATTAAGATACTGCTCAAAATCATACAGGAAAGAATAAAAAGTAAAGTAGACAGCGAAATCCAAGAAGAACAGTTTGGTTTTAGACGGAACAGTGGAACAAGAGAGGCAATATTTTGCCTAAGAAGATTAGCAGAAAAATATACAGAGGTCCAAAAAAGTATGTATATGTGCTTCATTGACTATAAGAAGGCTTTTGACAGAATCCATCATGAGAAAATAATTGAAATCCTCAAAGACATAGGTATTGATGGAAAAGATATAAGAATACTCAGTAACCTTTATTGGGAGCAAACTGCCACAGTAAGATCGGGAAGGATTTATTCACCATACATAGACATAAAAAGAGGTGTCAGACAAGGTTGTGTGCTGTCCCCCTGCCTATTTAATTTATACACCGAAAAAATTTTCAAACAGATACAGGAAATACCAGGACTGAACATCAATGGAAGATCAATAAACAACCTTAGATATGCAGATGATACCGTGTTGTTAGCTGAAAGCGAACAGGAGTTACAAGAACTAGTGAAGCAAGTGAACAGTATAAGTCATGAATATGGACTCGACATTAATATTGAGAAAACTAAAACTATGATAATTAGCAAAACAGACGATAAACCCACATTAAAGATAAGCGTAAATGGGAAAATCCTGGAACAAGTCAAGAGCTACGTATATCTTGGCAGATGTGTGAAACAGAAATCAAGAAGAGAATAGGAATGGCCAAAGCTACATTCAACAACATGAAACATATACTGACATCCAAACAGTTATCTCATAAATTAAAACTGAGAATCATAAAGTGTTATATATATTCTGCATTTCTGTATGGTGCAGAAACATGGACGATGAATAAGCATTTGGAAGAAAGAATTGAGGCTCTTGAAATGTGGATATATATAGAAGAATGGGGCGTATCTCATGGAAAGAGATGAAAACAAATAAGGAGGTCCTAGAAAATCTAGGTATGAAAGAGAACTAATGAGAGAGGTCAAAGTTCGGCAGCTAAAATACTTTGGCCACATAAAAAGGCATAACACCTTGCAGAAGACCATAACAGAAGGGAGAGTTGAAGGCAAACGTGCAAGGGGAAGACAGCGCTATAAATGGGAAGATAACATCAAGAGATGGACGGGAAAGAGTCTATCAGAGTGTACCACCAAGACAAGAGACAGAAGACGTTGGAGATCCATTACAGCCAACCTCCGTCGTGGAGATGGCAACTGATGATGATGATCACCACCTAAATTAAAGCAGTGTAAGTCAAGAGAAAAAATCACATTTATTGTCATCTCTAGACGACAAGACTAATAGAGCTGTCATATTTTTAAAAGAAATGTTTTCCTGTACTGTTCTATGTTTACATACTCTAGAAACCAGAACAAATGACATTTTTAGATTAAACTACACATCCTGAAGTAAGACATCTTTACATACTTTTGCAGTACGGGTTTCTGTAACAATGTGTAGTGCATTACGAAAATGGCAATGCTTTAATATCGTCATCTTTGCTGCCTGTTAGGACATGCTTGTGGACGAAGTAATCTTGTCTTTCTATTCTCATAGACGTGGGGTTCTACACCGTCTAGAACAAAAATACATATCCTTTACAAATGGTTTTAGATAATGTATTGACCATATGTCTTTCAACTTAAACAAACATTATACATACTCTAGATTATAAAACAAAATTAAACCGTCTCCAGACAATTCATATTATATACATACTACACCCAATACTCCCCGAGTACTGAAATATTGTACCCCATGCTCTCCACATTAGACCAATATTACATGAAAACAACAGGAACCTGTTTTTCAGCCACCATTTGCATTTGCATTTTTCTATCTTCAGCCTCTCTTTGCTGTTGAATTTTTCTCTCTACAGCTTCTAATTTCTTCTCTTCCATTTGCATTTGAAATTTTCTCTCATCTGCCTGCATCTGCAATTTTATATTTTCAGCTTCCACTTTCTGTCTCTCAGTTTCCATTTTCTGTTTCTTTTCTTCAGCCTTCTGCGCCTTGGCATATTCAACAAGTGCGAAGTCTTTTACTTCCTCATTAGTCATTCCAAGGGATCTCCCTTGTTCAATGAAATAATCCAAAGTAGCCATTATGCTGGATTATATGAGATAAATAACTTGTGTAAATATATTACTTGAGAAACTCACTTTATCCCAACTCAGTGGGTGACAAGTCCTTAATCTAGAACGTGTATAATTACCTTAACTATTAATAATTTTATTTATCACCTATATATCTATTGTGCATTATAATATTGACGGTGTATAACAAAATGGATAATACAAACAAGAAAGACAAAGACAAGATATAAAGAACAAATGACAACGTTCGCAGGAATCAACTAAAGTAAAAAAGTAGAAATAAAGTGAAAAAATATTGCAAAGCGTGCAACGACAGCTGCGAATAGGATACAATACAAATGACAAAACATTGTATAAACGAATATAACTGAAAAATAGAAAGGGGAGGAAGACACTCACAAACAAATTAATCAAGAACTAAAGAACAGAGGAAAATATAACGAAAACAACACTAAGACATCTCGTCACACCTAACAATGATATCACGAAAGACCAAACACATTTGACTGAAATACGCCAGCCAAAAAAAAATCACTGGAAATTTCCACTGCGGGAAATTCGCAATAGTGTCTCTACAGAACGCTTTCGTAGGCCCTCGGTGAAGTGGGATATATCCTACGAAAGTCTCCACCCAACCTGCCCGCGAAAAATGACATATATAACAAAGAAACGAAGATTTAGTAGTGCATGTACTGAGGAAGGCTTAATCAACTATACAGTGGCACATACAGTTTACAAAAACAAACAGCCACTTATCTTTAACAATGAGAAATCCTGGCCTACACAACAGCAACAACGATGAATACAGCTAATCCCGTGTGAAAAAGTCCAAAGGTGCTCGACACTGGAACTCCGAACTAGAACTCCCTCTGTAGCTCACAATCCGACAATAGACAATCCAATTCAGAGGGGGATTCGACGTCTAGTCTTGACTTGTGGTACATACAACTCGTGCAGGGAACACTGTGAGACTTGGCTTGACATCATAAGTCGGCTGGAACACTGCAAGTCTTGAGTTGGACAACTTGTATAGTAGACTCCTCAATAGTTGGTAACGCCCCAAAATGCTGGCTCACCACTGATAACTCTCGGTTGATAACTCTCAGGTCTATTGAAGGGTGAGAGACTTCCGGGCAACGCCGTGTACTTACAACTAATAATGGATTAGAACTGTGGTGGTTCAGGAAGGATGGTAAATGTTCTGTTATGATAGGTGCGCTGATGAAGGCACATCAGCATTCGTCGGGCTTACAGGTGGCCGACCAGGTGTGTGGGTGTACAGACATCAGAGAACGCGAATGCATGTAGTTCTAACGTAAGTCAACAATATTCACACACACACCAACGCACATGTAGGAGTCAGGAAAAGGTTGAAACTCTTAATCGTTCTACACTGTTTAATACTCCACAGTCACGAGGACATCACTAAGTACATTGTCACAGGTACAGTACACAGCAAAATAGGACACATCTCATAAGCACCAAATCCACAGGTAGTTAGGTGCATAGCATAAAAAAAATCCCAGGCAAACCAGCTGCATAAGTACAGCATTTCATAATGATAAAGTTTCCTTGTCCAAATTATCCCTACAGCAAAGGGAACTGCCTATATCGCAGTACAATAATGTCTGTATCGTCAGACTCAACACAACTCATGGGAGAAAGACACCTTCTCTATAATAATAATCTGTCGACCTTCACAAATCTCCCTCATCGGAGATATCAACACATAACGGCCTATACTCCCAGGCCCGAAAAATCTTTAACAATGTACATTCTGCAGAATACATATATCAGCCTTTATATCCACGGCTTTATGAAATCTTAGGAAATATCATAATTCTTTTCACCAAAACTATTCTCCATATCGGGACACACTGACCATAATCGTCAGTCCCTTCTCTAAGCTATCTCAGCATTCGAATGTCACGAAAAATTTCCCCGCCTAAAAAACAGCTCAATGAACGCGAGAGACCATCGCTCACTCAAAAATCATCCCAGCGCGAATTTCGTTCACCCACGTTCTAGCTGTTCTGTATCCAGAACATTCGCGAAGATTCGCAAAATTATTTTTTTTTAAACACACAAACAGCTACTGATGCGTGATGCCATATGATGATGGATGGTATCCGCATGTCTGGTTTTGTGTAGTGTGCAGATGTGTTCAGTCAAAACAATGTTCATACAAAAATAACAGGGCAATCCACATAGGACGTCAGTAAACTCACGACGTATAAAGTCAATGATTCTTGAAACAGCCGTTGACGTTTTTCTTCATTATTTATTGTGGACGCCACAGTGACAAAATGGTTACGCGAATATGTAGACACATCAAACAGTCATTATCACAGCAACATTCAATACAGCAATAGACGGTAGACAGCATTACAATGATGAGTCAGATGCATGTTATATTTCAAAGTGCTGTAAATGTAGTCAGGTGGAAAACTCCATCCTTTTCTATAACAGCCAGGAGATAACCAGATGTATGAGATCAGTTCACTCTCCTTAGTTTGACTTCAGCAAGACAGACACGTCTGCCGAAGTATAAATAATGTCCTCAAAAATATCCTCTAGATAATAAAGGTTTTTCAAACCTAGTTCATTTAACAAAGTAGCAAGTAATGGTCCTTGGAACCTGCATCAACCGATGCAGCACAATACAGCGACATGTGAGCTAGGAAAACATCTCGTGACGACGACTTTCGAAGACAGGCTATGAACCAGAAATCGTTCACGACCAAAAATCGATAGAGTTAATGAAAATGTTAATTTACCTTGCCTTCCGGAAATACACAGAAATATTATGCCTCCCAGCATGTGCAAATACACTAGAGGTATTATCTCGAATAAACGAAATATCCATAAGAGGACTCTCACATTCCTGACAGAACAAAAAAAATAGCGGAGATCCCCTCTTCAACGAGGCATCTCTTTCGCCATTCCAAATCGCTCACTCCACTAGTGGTGGGCGGAAACCGATCGACCAAGAAGCAAGACAAGTCATGCGCAGTCCAGCGCAAAAAACCCACAGCTCAAAACTTAACTGCATTCGATACCAACGCGAGAAGACAAATGCTTACCGAGAAAAGTGACAATAAATTTCAAGCAGTTGTTGCCCTTGCGTTATAAAATAGATATTGAAATAAAACGATGTTGCGAGAATTTATCACGCAACATATCACCACCTCCTCCCGATAAAAAAAAAATGTGGAACATATTTTTTTTTTCAATATCAAAGAGCATGCGATAAGCGGCTCAAAACGCACGAATTATGCGCTGATAATTAACTAAATTGCCAAACAATAGGCTAATTATAGAGTGTCTGGTGAGGATATACCTCAACAGAAAAATAAATATGTCTCAAAAAATATTCACATCGGGGAGGTGTCACCAACACACATCACGTTAGCATGTAAACACAATATACGTATGCAAGTTACTATAATCATCATTAAACAGCATACTCTAATATTGTCTTTAAAAATGGATGTACAAATCTGATAGGAAAATTTAAATAGTACATTCTTTGACATGTAATGACATAAGTACATAGTAAAGTTAAACTACATGACGATCCAGGACATATGCTCTGGTATTCCGAGGGTAAGTACACAATCTAGAACTCGTCATGCTTGATACTAGTAAGGTAAGTCCTCAGCTCAACAATGACATTCTGAGAAAGTACAAGCAATATAATGCTAATTAATAACTAATATGCTTCATAAGGTACAATACATTATTAATAATTGTGGCTGTTTAGTAAACTAACGGCCCTTATATTAACTACTCAGTCCTCCTCTATCATCTTAAAAAACGAACAGAAGAAGATGACAACAAAGCACGATAGTGTGTACATATAAAGTAAGTACAGATGTGCTAATCTATTGTAGAAATATAGGTGTGTTATGACTCTGTAATATATGGAAATATAGGACAGAAGTATTAGTTGGAGTCATGTGGGCATCTAGACAAAATGTCAGCCATCACATTATCCGCACCACGGATAGCTCGTACCGTGAAGTGAAAAGGTTGAAGAGCTATAGCATATCGAGTGGATCTCGAACTCTTCAAATTCTTAGTCTGAATAGCTGTAAGAGCTTTCTGATCAGTCTCTAGAATGAAATGTGCGCCCAGGAGGAATCTTTGTAGTTTTAGAATTGACCAAACCATCGCTAACAACTCACGGTCTAAAACCGAGTAGTTCCTCTCTGCCGCATTTAGTTTTCTAGAAATGTACATAACAGGATGCAGAGTATTTGCATATTCTTGCATCAGTGCTGCTCCAATCCCAGTGGATGAAGCATCACTCCGAAGAACAAAAGTCCTATCAAGAGTAGGTAATCTTAAGATGGGAGGAGAAGAAAATATATTCTTGATTTGGTCTAGTGAAGATTGGCATTCTTCAGACCAACGGACCAGATTAGGCGAACCTTTCTTCAACAATGTTGATAGAGGTGCCATGATCGAAGATAAATTTGGAATAAATCTCCCATAAAATTGAATTAAACCTAAGAGACTCCTAACTTGTTTCTTCGTTTTAGGAACAGAGATGTTCAGTATTTTGGAAGTATTGTGGTCATGACCAACACGATGACCCAGGAAAGAGATTTCACCAAAACCAACAAAAGCTTTAGAAGGTTTTGCTGTCAAATTATTCTCACGTAGAGTGGACAGTAAGTCATATAACCCTAAATAGTGATCTTCCCAGGTATCACTGAAGAGACAGATGTCATCTAAGTATGCGATGACATCCGAACGATGTGACAGAATTCGACGCATCATGCGAACGAAAGTGGCAGGGGCGTTCATGAGACCAAAAGGCATAACATTCCATTGAAATAGACCCCTAGGTGTAGAAAAAGCAGTAAGAGGTTTGGCATGCTCTGCTAAAGGCACTTGCCAATAACCTTTAGACAAGTCAAGTTTAGTGAAGAATCTAGAATTAGAAAGTCTAATCAGTAGATCTTCTAACAAAGGCATCGGTTCAGCGTCGAACTTTGTGACCTGATTCAATTTGCGATAATCAACGCAAATTCGTATGTTCTTATCCTTCTTCCGGACAATAACCATGGAAGAAGAATATGGTGAAGTCGATGGTTCAATTATATTTAATTGAATCATTTCATCCAATTCCTTTTCCACTTGCGACTGAAAGTGTATAGGAATAGGATACGGCCTAACCCTAATTGGATTATTGTCGGTAAGAATTATGTCATGTTCTATGACATCTGTGTGTCCAGGAATGTCAGTGAGAACATCCTGAAATGTTTGTAACATCGACGAGACTTGTCGATGTTCGTCACCAGAAAGATTAGGAGAAACAGAAACGTTTTTTTTCCAAGATTCCGTGGAATGTAATGGAACCACTGGAAGGGGAAGGTTGACATCAGAGAAGGTAGCTTCCTCATCCTGAATGACAGACAGGGATGAATAATGACCGTGAGGTGCAGGAGCATCATCCGTTGCCTGGAAAATAGGCAGCAAATAGTCCGGACGTTCGTGAAATTCCGAAAGCATGTTTATGTGGAAAGTTTTATGCTTTCCATCAATATCGACCACATAGTCAACATCGGAAATCCGAGAGACTATTGCATACGGACCTTTCCATGCAATAAGAAGTCTATTTTCCCTACTGGGGAGTAGGACGAATGCTTTGTCACCTGGACAAAGTTGTCGTAGACATCTATTCTTGTTAGCAAACTGTCTTGCCTTCTCTTTAGCAATTTCTGATGAAGCAGTTGCTAGCTTACATGCCTCAATGATCTTTTGTCTAAGAGCAATGACATACTCATATGAGGATTGAGTTTCATCGCTAATATCATCGGCAGTGATGAGATCGTGTAATAAAGACATAGGGCCGCGTGGACGCGCGCCAAAGACAAGTTCGAAGGGAGAAAATCCTGTGTGTTCATTAGGGACTTCTCTATAGGCAAAGAGAGCCGCGGGTAAAACCCTGTCCCAATCTTGAGGATGATCTTCAGTTATCTTACCAAGCAAAGTCTTGAGCGTTCTATTCAGACGCTCAACTAACCCATTAGACATAGGATGGTAGATACTACTGAGAGATCGTTCAATATGTAAGGTAGACATTACCTGTGACATAGTGTCAGATATGAGTTGAGTGCCATGGTCTGACAATATTTCTCTGGGGAACCCCAAGCGAGAAAATATCAACCAAAGAGCATCTGCGATATCTGTAGTAGATATGCTCTTAAGAGGAATAGCCTCTGGCCAACGTGTGCACATATCGACACATGTAAGGATAAACTGATGTCCTCTGGCCGACTTGACCTTAAAAGGGCCAATAATATCTATGGCCATTTTCTGAAACGGCCGAATAGGAATGTCAGCAGCCTGGATAGGCGCAGCATGTCGTGGTCCTCTAGATTTGACCTCCTGACATACCTTGCATGATCGGCAGTAAATACGAATGTCCTTATTGACAAAAGGCCAAAAGAAAGCCGCAAGGACTCTCGACTTCGTACGGGCAAAACCCATATGTCCAGCACATTGCGAGTCATGAGCATGTTGTAATATTTGGACTCTCATGCTCTTGGGAACAAGAATTTGCGAATGTGCCGACGTAGTCGAATCTTGTACCATACGTACAAGTACGCCGTTTCTCATTGCAATCCAAGATTTTCTATTTGTATCCTGATTCGGATCACCTTTCTTCGCAAGAACGAAGAATTTTTTTAAAGAAGGATCTTCTTCTTGCAATTTTATGAAAGAGTCACGAGTGATTACTAAGTGACTATCTTGGCTATCAACTTCATTATCACTATTCAGTGAAGTTTCGGGTGTTTGTAGAGCTTGTGCTCTTGTAACTACTGCATTTGTAGCTTGCATGTTATTATCTTCCCAAGCAGCAATCTGCTGTGGGGTACACTCCCTAACTCCGTGAATACGACCAATAATAAGGTCCGCAATAGGATTAGGTAAGAGACAAGCATGCACATCTCCAGTAAAGAAAGGAGTGGCAATGCGAATTACAGCAGTAGGATATTTTTCTAGAGTGCCGCCAAATGTGACACATTTAATAACCCTTCCTGTAGCACAAGATGGATCTACAAGCGATTGTCTAACACCAATAGTGGTGCATCCGGAATCGAAAAGTAGTGAGACCGGAGTATCATTAACAAGACCCTTATGTAGGATTAAAGAACCCCTCCCGTCATGCGCAACAGCAGCAGGAAGAGCGGGAAGTGGGTGACCACAACTCAAAGTAGTTATGGTACCCGGTTCGAATAAAGTACTGCATTGGGGGCATTTGTTTGCTCTCTCAAAGTCAAAAGCAGAACCAGTGACAGCGTCAAAGTTTTTACTATCAACAACATGATTACAGGCTCCCTCAGTTTCCTGTTGTACAGCATTAGCCTGCTGATATCTCTTTTTTTTGTGTTGAGATCTACCCCGACTATTATTACCTCTGAAGTTATCAAAGTTATTATTATCTCTGCAGTTATTATTGTCTCTATTGTAATTGTTATCCTGGTTCGAATTCCAGTTTCCACGATTACTATCATGTTCACATTGATGCGAACATCTATTTGTTTGGTTCTGAGGTCTTCGGCAGGAATAACCTCTATTACCATATCCTCTTTTGAAATGCTTATAATTATTAGGGTGATAGTAACGAGTACTATCAGGTTGTCTCCAATTCTTCGAAGAAGAAGAATCACCATGAAATTGATTTCCATGATTTTGACAGAAATTACCGCTACTCTTTCTATCAAAATTTTGTTGGAATCTACGAGCAAAGTTTTGGCCATACGGAGCTGCCGAAGCAACTGGTAAACCTTCTTTCACCTTAGAGTTACCCATGGTTATGTGTGGGTGCGCAGTTACGTATTGGCAACAGAAATCTTCCATTTCTTTTATTGTTTTAGGTTTACGTTCATGAAGGAAAGCAAGGAAAGACTCATTGACAGACGACATGACTTTGTCTCTAAGTATTAAGTCCATAAGTCCTTCATAAGTTTTTTCCGTCTTAGATAGTTCAACCCATCGTGAGAAAGTAATGCGTATTCTTGCAATAAACTCGGAGAATTCAACTCCATTTTCAGGTAACATGTTTTTAAATTGTAGACGATAGCCGTCTTCGTTAAGCTGATATTTCTTTAACAAAGCGGCCCTGACAACCTCATAATTGTTCTTGTCAGGTTCATCCACCATATTTAATATACTTAGAGCTTTACCTGTCAGTATCCCTGATAACTGATAAACATATTTTGCTTTGTCTATGTTATGAGCTGTACATGCTTGTTCAAATCTGTCCAGATAGAACATTATGTCATCACTGGAAGGACTAAATGTTGGTAACTTAATCTTAAAAGTATCATTATTAGCCTTACCAGAAGATGAACCCTTGTTTGAATCATTACCATTACTCATGCTCGTCAATTTCAATTTTTCCAACTCTAAAGCTAAGACCTTTTCTTCATGTTCCATTTTTGCTTTCTCTTTCCTCTCATCAGACTCTCTCTGTAATCTTCTTTCCTCAGCCTGAGCCTCTTTTTGAAGTCTTTCATTTTCAGCTTCTTTTTCAAGTCTTTTATTTTCAGCCTCTTTTTCAAGTCTTTTATTCTCAGCTTTTTTCTAGCTGCTGTAGCTGGAGTTTTCTTTCCTCAGCTTCTGATTCCCTTTTTTGTTTTTCCATTTCCATTTGGAATCTCTTTTCATCCACCTGCATCTGCAGTTTCTTTTGTTCAGCTTCCATCTGCAGTTTCTTTTGTTCAGCTTCCATTGCTTTATCATATCGAGCAGTTGCAAATTCTTCTAACTTATCACCAGTCTTCCCAAGCAATTTACCCTGCTCAATAAAGTGCTCAAATGTAGACATGATGAGTAATATATAAGTCCAAAACCTGAAATAATTAACTAATTTATTTCAAACCTAAGTGTAACAAGTCTTAATTAAGCACTTGTATATTCACATCACCTTATATTATCCCAGTCTCTGTGGGAAACAAGTCTCCAATCAAAGAACTTGTATATGAAATATCAACAATCAATTCTTGATCATAAGTGCACTTCTCATTCAATAGTGCACGACACTATTCATCATTCATTTATCATCAGTGTAGTAGTAACAGTGCATTAGCATAGCCCATTAACTAATTACTATAACTGTAAACAATGACTATGTAAACACATGCAGAATGTAAACATTGAAAATGTAAACAATACAAACAATGTAAACAATAACAATGTAAACAATAACAAAGATCAGCAACAATACAAAAACGTTCGCAGAAATCAACTAAAAATAAAGCAGAAATTAATGAAATATCACAAAAAATGTGACGATATCTGCGATAGAATTAAACAAAATACATGACACCACAGTGTATAAACAAAAATGTTGTATGAAACTAAATTATAGACAAGAGTAGGCTAACAAATACAAACAAATCAAAACAAAACTAAAGAATGCGAAATAATAACGAAAACAATATTAAAACATGTCATCACAGCTAACATAAATAGCAACAGAAGTCGCTTAGCAAATTCCAGTATTGGAAATTTGCAAACCTTACAGAAAACGCTCACAATAGACGACCTCTATGACGTGGCATAATCTAACGGAGACACCACCCAACCGAGAACCCGCTGAAATATAAACATATAAATATACGAATAACATATAAACATATAACATATAGAATGAGATGATACACAGAAGACTCAGCAGAAGTATAAGGGCACAGTTTACATACAAACAGGCCACTTAACTTATAGGCTTCCAATCGTAGAACAGCAGAAAAAAAGGATGTCAATCAACGTCCTAAAGAGCGAAGCTCCAACGATGATGGCACATCTGAACTGCTTCCACTGCTAACACGATGGTACAAGAGCTTCTGAAATACTGTGTGTTGAGTTGTTTCGGCACTTGACCTTCTAATCCAAAAGTAAGTTGATGGAAATCGGTACTTGGCCTTCTTCAGAAAACAACCCGTTTCAACCGGCACTTGACCTTCACAAAAACGACAGCACTGGAACCTTGACAGCAGCAACTTGCTTGACTTGCGTAAAAGATAACAGCAGTCCGAGTTATCCGGCAACATGTAACAACGCCGGGTACTGTCAAATTCTTGTTTCCGTCAAAAAGTTGAAATTTTGACTTTTACCGGGCAACGCCGAGTACTTTGAAAATTTTGAAGATGTTGACTGTATTGAAGAATGTTAATTTCTTGAAGGATGCTGATGAATTCTGTTGAAAATGAAGTGGGTAAGGGACCCCGTGTTTGCTGGTACCAGAATCAAACCAGCTTATGGCCACCAAATGATGCGTGATGCCATATGATGATGGATGGTATCCGCATGTCTGGTTTTGTGTAGTGTGCAGATGTGTTCAGTCAAAACAATGTTCATACAAAAATAACAGGGCAATCCACATAGGACGTCAGTAAACTCACGACGTATAAAGTCAATGATTCTTGAAACAGCCGTTGACGTTTTTCTTCATTATTTATTGTGGACGCCACAGTGACAAAATGGTTACGCGAATATGTAGGCACATCAAACAGTCATTATCACAGCAACATTCAATACAGCAATAGACGGTAGACAGCATTACAATGATGAGTCAGATGCATGTTATATTTCAAAGTGCTGTAAATGTAGTCAGGTGAAAAACTCCATCCTTTCTATAACAGCCAGGAGATAACCAGATGTATGAGATCAGTTCACTCTCCTTAGTTTGACTTCAGCAAGACAGACACGTCTGCCGAAGTATAAATAATGTCCTCAAAAATATCCTCTAGATAATAAAGGTTTTTCAAACCTAGTTCATTTAACAAAGTAGCAAGTAATGGTCCTTGGAACCTGCATCAACCGATGCAGCACAATACAGCGACATGTGAGCTAGGAAAACATCTCGTGACGACGACTTTCGAAGACAGGCTATGAACCAGAAATCGTTCACGACCAAAAATCGATAGAGTTAATGAAAATGTTAATTTACCTTGCCTTCCGGAAATACACAGAAATATTATGCCTCCCGGCATGTGCAAATACACTAGAGGTATTATCTCGAATAAACGAAATATCCATAAGAGGACTCTCACATTCCTGACAGAACAAAAAAAAAATAGCGGAGATCCCCTCTTCAACGAGGCATCTCTTTCGCCATTCCAAATCGCTCACTCCACTAGTGGTGGGCGAAAACCGATCGACCAAGAAGCAAGACAAGTCATGCGCAGTCCAGCGCAAAATGACCACAGCTCAAACTTAACTGCATTCGATACCAACGCGAGAAGACAAATGCTTACCGAGAAAAGTGACTATAAATTTCAAGCAGTTGTTGCCCTTGCGTTATAAAATAGATATTGAAATAAAACGATGTTGCGAGAATTTATCACGCAACATATCACCACCTCCTCCCGATAAAAAAAAAATGTGGAACATATTTTTTTTTTTTCAATATCAAAGAGCATGCGATAAGCGGCTCAAAACGCACGAATTATGCGCTGATAATTAACTAAATTGCCAAACAATAGGCTAATTATAGAGTGTCTGGTGAGGATATACCTCAACAGAAAAATAAATATGTCTCAAAAAATATTCACATCGGGGAGGTGTCACCAACACACATCACGTTAGCATGTAAACACAATATACGTATGCAAGTTACTATAATCATCATTAAACAGCATACTCTAATATTGTCTTTAAAAATGGATGTACAAATCTGATAGGAAAATTTAAATAGTACATTCTTTGACATGTAATGACATAAGTACATAGTAAAGTTAAACTACATGACGATCCAGGACATATGCTCTGGTATTCCGAGGGTAAGTACACAATCTAGAACTCGTCATGCTTGATACTAGTAAGGTAAGTCCTCAGCTCAACAATGACATTCTGAGAAAGTACAAGCAATATAATGCTAATTAATAACTAATATGCTTCATAAGGTACAATACATTATTAATAATTGTGGCTGTTTAGTAAACTAACGGCCCTTATATTAACTACTCAGTCCTCCTCTATCATCTTAAAAAACGAACAGAAGAAGATGACAACAAAGCACGATAGTGTGTACATATAAAGTAAGTACAGATGTGCTAATCTATTGTAGAAATATAGGTGTGTTATGACTCTGTAATATATGGAAATATAGGACAGAAGTATTAGTTGGAGTCATGTGGGCATCTAGACAAAATGTCAGCCATCACATTATCCGCACCACGGATAGCTCGTACCGTGAAGTGAAAAGGTTGAAGAGCTATAGCATATCGAGTGGATCTCGAACTCTTCAAATTCTTAGTCTGAATAGCTGTAAGAGCTTTCTGATCAGTCTCTAGAATGAAATGTGCGCCCAGGAGGAATCTTTGTAGTTTTAGAATTGACCAAACCATCGCTAACAACTCACGGTCTAAAACCGAGTAGTTCCTCTCTGCCGCATTTAGTTTTCTAGAAATGTACATAACAGGATGCAGAGTATTTGCATATTCTTGCATCAGTGCTGCTCCAATCCCAGTGGATGAAGCATCACTCCGAAGAACAAAAGTCCTATCAAGAGTAGGTAATCTTAAGATGGGAGGAGAAGAAAATATATTCTTGATTTGGTCTAGTGAAGATTGGCATTCTTCAGACCAACGGACCAGATTAGGCGAACCTTTCTTCAACAATGTTGATAGAGGTGCCATGATCGAAGATAAATTTGGAATAAATCTCCCATAAAATTGAATTAAACCTAAGAGACTCCTAACTTGTTTCTTCGTTTTAGGAACAGAGATGTTCAGTATTTTGGAAGTATTGTGGTCTTCTGTCTTCAAGAGACCATGACCAACACGATGACCCAGGAAAGAGATTTCACCAAAACCAACAAAAGCTTTAGAAGGTTTTGCTGTCAAATTATTCTCACGTAGAGTGGACAGTAAGTCATATAACCCTAAATAGTGATCTTCCCAGGTATCACTGAAGAGACAGATGTCATCTAAGTATGCGATGACATCCGAACGATGTGACAGAATTCGACGCATCATGCGAACGAAAGTGGCAGGGGCGTTCATGAGACCAAAAGGCATAACATTCCATTGAAATAGACCCCTAGGTGTAGAAAAAGCAGTAAGAGGTTTGGCATGCTCTGCTAAAGGCACTTGCCAATAACCTTTAGACAAGTCAAGTTTAGTGAAGAATCTAGAATTAGAAAGTCTAATCAGTAGATCTTCTAACAAAGGCATCGGTTCAGCGTCGAACTTTGTGACCTGATTCAATTTGCGATAATCAACGCAAATTCGTATGTTCTTATCCTTCTTCCGGACAATAACCATGGAAGAAGAATATGGTGAAGTCGATGGTTCAATTATATTTAATTGAATCATTTCATCCAATTCCTTTTCCACTTGCGACTGAAAGTGTATAGGAATAGGATACGGCCTAACCCTAATTGGATTATTGTCGGTAAGAATTATGTCATGTTCTATGACATCTGTGTGTCCAGGAATGTCAGTGAGAACATCCTGAAATGTTTGTAACATCGACGAGACTTGTCGATGTTCGTCACCAGAAAGATTAGGAGAAACAGAAACGTTTTTCCAAGATTCCGTGGAATGTAATGGAACCACTGGAAGGGGAAGGTTGACATCAGAGAAGGTAGCTTCCTCATCCTGAATGACAGACAGGGATGAATAATGACCGTGAGGTGCAGGAGCATCATCCGTTGCCTGGAAAATAGGCAGCAAATAGTCCGGACGTTCGTGAAATTCCGAAAGCATGTTTATGTGGAAAGTTTTATGCTTTCCATCAATATCGACCACATAGTCAACATCGGAAATCCGAGAGACTATTGCATACGGACCTTTCCATGCAATAAGAAGTCTATTTTCCCTACTGGGGAGTAGGACGAATGCTTTGTCACCTGGACAAAGTTGTCGTAGACATCTATTCTTGTTAGCAAACTGTCTTGCCTTCTCTTTAGCAATTTCTGATGAAGCAGTTGCTAGCTTACATGCCTCAATGATCTTTTGTCTAAGAGCAATGACATACTCATATGAGGATTGAGTTTCATCGCTAATATCATCGGCAGTGATGAGATCGTGTAATAAAGACATAGGGCCGCGTGGACGCGCGCCAAAGACAAGTTCGAAGGGAGAAAATCCTGTGTGTTCATTAGGGACTTCTCTATAGGCAAAGAGAGCCGCGGGTAAAACCCTGTCCCAATCTTGAGGATGATCTTCAGTTATCTTACCAAGCAAAGTCTTGAGCGTTCTATTCAGACGCTCAACTAACCCATTAGACATAGGATGGTAGATACTACTGAGAGATCGTTCAATATGTAAGGTAGACATTACCTGTGACATAGTGTCAGATATGAGTTGAGTGCCATGGTCTGACAATATTTCTCTGGGGAACCCCAAGCGAGAAAATATCAACCAAAGAGCATCTGCGATATCTGTAGTAGATATGCTCTTAAGAGGAATAGCCTCTGGCCAACGTGTGCACATATCGACACATGTAAGGATAAACTGATGTCCTCTGGCCGACTTGACCTTAAAAGGGCCAATAATATCTATGGCCATTTTCTGAAACGGCCGAATAGGAATGTCAGCAGCCTGGATAGGCGCAGCATGTCGTGGTCCTCTAGATTTGACCTCCTGACATACCTTGCATGATCGGCAGTAAATACGAATGTCCTTATTGACAAAAGGCCAAAAGAAAGCCGCAAGGACTCTCGACTTCGTACGGGCAAAACCCATATGTCCAGCACATTGCGAGTCATGAGCATGTTGCAATATTTGCACTCTCATGCTCTTGGGAACAAGAATTTGCGAATGTGCCGACGTAGTCGAATCTTGTACCATACGTACAAGTACGCCGTTTCTCATTGCAATCCAAGATTTTCTATTTGTATCCTGATTCGGATCACCTTTCTTCGCAAGAACGAAGAATTTTTTTAAAGAAGGATCTTCTTCTTGCAATTTTATGAAAGAGTCACGAGTGATTACTAAGTGACTATCTTGGCTATCAACTTCATTATCACTATTCAGTGAAGTTTCGGGTGTTTGTAGAGCTTGTGCTCTTGTAACTACTGCATTTGTAGCTTGCATGTTATTATCTTCCCAAGCAGCAATCTGCTGTGGGGTACACTCCCTAACTCCGTGAATACGACCAATAATAAGGTCCGCAATAGGATTAGGTAAGAGACAAGCATGCACATCTCCAGTAAAGAAAGGAGTGGCAATGCGAATTACAGCAGTAGGATATTTTTCTAGAGTGCCGCCAAATGTGACACATTTAATAACCCTTCCTGTAGCACAAGATGGATGTACAAGCGATTGTCTAACACCAATAGTGGTGCATCCGGAATCGAAAAGTAGTGAGACCGGAGTATCATTAACAAGACCCTTATGTAGGATTAAAGAACCCCTCCCGTCATGCGCAACAGCAGCAGGAAGAGCGGGAAGTGGGTGACCACAACTCAAAGTAGTTATGGTACCCGGTTCGAATAAAGTACTGCATTGGGGGCATTTGTTTGCTCTCTCAAAGTCAAAAGCAGAACCAGTGACAGCGTCAAAGTTTTTACTATCAACAACATGATTACAGGCTCCCTCAGTTTCCTGTTGTACAGCATTAGCCTGCTGATATCTCTTTTTTTGTGTTGAGATCTACCCCGACTATTATTACCTCTGAAGTTATCAAAGTTATTATTATCTCTGCAGTTATTATTGTCTCTATTGTAATTGTTATCCTGGTTCGAATTTCAGTTTCCACGATTACTATCATGTTCACATTGATGCGAACATCTATTTGTTTGGTTTTGAGGTCTTCGGCAGGAATAACCTCTATTACCATATCCTCTTTTGAAATGCCTATAATTATTAGGGTGATAGTAACGACCACTATCAGGTTGTCTCCAATTCTTCGAAGAAGAATCACCATGAAATTGATTTCCATGATTTTGACAGAAATTACCGCTACTCTTTCTATCAAAATTTTGTTGGAATCTACGAGCAAAGTTTTGGCCATACGGAGCTGCCGAAGCAACTGGTAAACCTTCTTTCACCTTAGAGTTACCCATGGTTATGTGTGGGTGCGCAGTTACGTATTGGCAACAGAAATCTTCCATTTCTTTTATTGTTTTAGGTTTACGTTCATGAAGGAAAGCAAGGAAAGACTCATTGACAGACGACATGACTTTGTCTCTAAGTATTAAGTCCATAAGTCCTTCATAAGTTTTTTCCGTCTTAGATAGTTCAACCCATCGTGAGAAAGTAATGCGTATTCTTGCAATAAACTCGGAGAATTCAACTCCATTTTCAGGTAACATGTTTTTAAATTGTAGACGATAGCCGTCTTCGTTAAGCTGATATTTCTTTAACAAAGCGGCCCTGACAACCTCATAATTGTTCTTGTCAGGTTCATCCACCATATTTAATATACTTAGAGCTTTACCTGTCAGTATCCCTGATAACTGATAAACATATTTTGCTTTGTCTATGTTATGAGCTGTACATGCTTGTTCAAATCTGTCCAGATAGAACATTATGTCATCACTGGAAGGACTAAATGTTGGTAACTTAATCTTAAAAGTATCATTATTAGCCTTACCAGAAGATGAACCCTTGTTTGAATCATTACCATTACTCATGCTCGTCAATTTCAATTTTTCCAACTCTAAAGCTAAGACCTTTTCTTCATGTTCCATTTTTGCTTTCTCTTTCCTCTCATCAGACTCTCTCTGTAATCTTCTTTCCTCAGCCTGAGCCTCTTTTTGAAGTCTTTCATTTTCAGCTTCTTTTTCAAGTCTTTTATTTTCAGCCTCTTTTTCAAGTCTTTTATTCTCAGCCTCTTTTTCAAGTCTTTTAGCTTCTAGCTGTAGCTGGAGTTTTCTTTCCTCAGCTTCTGATTCCCTTTTTTGTTTTTCCATTTCCATTTGGAATCTTTTTTCATCCACCTGCATCTGCAGTTTCTTTTGTTCAGCTTCCATATGCAGTTTCTTTTGTTCAGCTTCCATTGCTTTATCATATCGAGCAGTTGCAAATTCTTCTAACTTATCACCAGTCTTCCCAAGCAATTTACCCTGCTCAATAAAGTGCTCAAATGTAGACATGATGAGTCCAAAACCTGAAATAATTAACTAATTTATTTCAAACCTAAGTGTAACAAGTCTTAATTAAGCACTTGTATATTCACATCACATTATATTATCCCAGTCTCTGTGGGAAACAAGTCTCCAATCAAAGAACTTGTATATGAAATATCAACAATCAATTCTTGATCATAAGTGCACTTCTCATTCAATAGTGCACAACACTATTCATCATTCATTTATCATCAGTGTAGTAGTAACAGTGCATTAGCATAGCCCATTAACTAATTACTATAACTGTAAACAATGACTATGTAAACACATGCAGAATGTAAACATTGAAAATGTAAACAATACAAACAATGTAAACAATAACAATGTAAACAATAACAAAGATCAGCAACAATACAAAAACGTTCGCAGAAATCAACTAAAAATAAAGCAGAAATTAATGAAATATCACAAAAAATGTGACGATATCTGCGATAGAATTAAACAAAATACATGACACCACAGTGTATAAACAAAAAATGTTGTATGAAACTAAATTATAGACAAGAGTAGGCTAACAAATACAAACAAATCAAAACAAAACTAAAGAATGCGAAATAATAACGAAAACAATATTAAAACATGTCATCACAGCTAACATAAATAGCAACAGAAGTCGCTTAGCAAATTCCAGTATCGGAAATTTGCAAACCCTACAGAAAACGCTCACAATAGACGACCTCTATGACGTGGCATAATCTAACGGAGACACCACCCAACCGAGAACCCGCTGAAATATAAACATATAAATATACGAATAACATATAAACATATAACATATAGAATGAGATGATACACAGAAGACTCAGCAGAAGTATAAGGGCACAGTTTACATACAAACAGGCCACTTAACTTATAGGCTTCCAATCGTAGAACAGCAGAAAAAACGGATGTCAATCAACGTCCTAAAGAGCGAAGCTCCAACGATGATGGCACATCTGAACTGCTTCCACTGCTAACACGATGGTACAAGAGCTTCTGAAATACTGTGTGTTGAGTTGTTTCGGCACTTGACCTTCTAATCCAAAAGTAAGTTGATGGAAATCGGTACTTGGCCTTCTTCAAAAAACAACCCGTTTCAACCGGCACTTGACCTTCACAAAAACGACAGCACTGGAACCTTGACAGCAGCAACTTGCTTGACTTGCGTAAAAGATAACAGCAGTCCGAGTTATCCGGCAACATGTAACAACGCCGGGTACTGTCAAATTCTTGTTTCCGTCAAAAAGTTGAAATTTTGACTTTTACCGGGCAACGCCGAGTACTTTGAAAATTTTGAAGATGTTGACTGTATTGAAGAATGTTAATTTCTTGAAGGATGCTGATGAATTCTTGTTGAAAATGAAGTGGGTAAGGGACCCCGTGTTTGCTGGTACCAGAATCAAACCAGCTTATAGCCACCAAATGATGCGTGATGCCATATGATGATGGATGGTATCCGCATGTCTGGTTTTGTGTAGTGTGCAGATGTGTTCAGTCAAAACAATGTTCATACAAAAATAACAGGGCAATCCACATAGGACGTCAGTAAACTCACGACGTATAAAGTCAATGATTCTTGAAACAGCCGTTGACGTTTTTCTTCATTATTTATTGTGGACGCCACAGTGACAAAATGGTTACGCGAATATGTAGACACATCAAACAGTCATTATCACAGCAACATTCAATACAGCAATAGACGGTAGACAGCATTACAATGATGAGTCAGATGCATGTTATATTTCAAAGTGCTGTAAATGTAGTCAGGTGAAAAACTCCATCCTTTTCTATAACAGCCAGGAGATAACCAGATGTATGAGATCAGTTCACTCTCCTTAGTTTGACTTCAGCAAGACAGACACGTCTGCCGAAGTATAAATAATGTCCTCAAAAATATCCTCTAGATAATAAAGGTTTTTCAAACCTAGTTCATTTAACAAAGTAGCAAGTAATGGTCCTTGGAACCTGCATCAACCGATGCAGCACAATACAGCGACATGTGAGCTAGGAAAACATCTCGTGACGACGACTTTCGAAGACAGGCTATGAACCAGAAATCGTTCACGACCAAAAATCGATAGAGTTAATGAAAATGTTAATTTACCTTGCCTTCCGGAAATACACAGAAATATTATGCCTCCCGGCATGTGCAAATACACTAGAGGTATTATCTCGAATAAACGAAATATCCATAAGAGGACTCTCACATTCCTGACAGAACAAAAAAAAATAGCGGAGATCCCCTCTTCAACGAGGCATCTCTTTCGCCATTCCAAATCGCTCACTCCACTAGTGGTGGGCGGAAACCGATCGACCAAGAAGCAAGACAAGTCATGCGCAGTCCAGCGCAAAAAACCCACAGCTCAAAACTTAACTGCATTCGATACCAACGCGAGAAGACAAATGCTTACCGAGAAAAGTGACAATAAATTTCAAGCAGTTGTTGCCCTTGCGTTATAAAATAGATATTGAAACAAAACGATGTTGCGAGAATTTATCACGCAACAGCTACTCAAGGTAGATAACAGCAATCCGGTCTGTATATCATCATGTGACGTATTCTTTCCAGAACGTTGTCTCCATTACAGCTGCTCTGAACGCATCACGATTCTGGGCAAGTCGACCTGCATCAGCCAAAGACAAGTTCAGACTCTCTGTGATGTCCTGGGTCCACCGTCGTCTAGGTCGACCCCTTCCCCCTTTTCCAGGGACCATGCCTTCCATCACTGTTTTTTCCAGACTATTATGTCTTTTTATATGACCGAAAAATTTCAGCTTCCTTATAGCGATGGTATTTAGGAGCCAATGTTCCTGTACGTTTAGTGAGTGCAGTACTTCTCTGTTGGTCTTTTTTTCTGTCCAGGGTATTCTCAACATCCTTCTGTAGCATTTCATTTCTGTATATACAAGTATTTAAACGATTTAACTCCCCTAGACCAAAAACACGACCTTAACACTTACTAAACCTTAAGTTATTGGTGTTGGTCAAAATCTCCCGTGTTATATATATATATATATATATATATATATATATATATATATATATATATATATATATATATATATATATATATATATATATATATATATATATATATATATATATATATATATATCCAACGGGCTGATCACCCGTTTGCCAGTCACTTCAATTACGGAAACAACAGCAAATGGATTGATTTGCCGTTGCCCTAAAGACGCCAATAGGCGTGATGGGAAACAATGGCAAAGAAAACCTATCTGCTGTTGCCCTAAGACGCCACTAGGCGTATTGGCCACTGACTGCTTTGACGGTCGGTGGCTAAGGACGGAAGAAGAAGAAGAAGATATATATATATATATATATATATATATATATATATATATATATATATATATATATATATATATATGTATATATATGTATATATATATATATATATACATATATATACATATATATACATATATATATATATATATATATATATATATATATATATATATATATATATATATATATATGTATGTATGTATGTGTGTGACCCATAGTTTACCAGTCTGTGTCTACGTATGTACGTATTTATGTCACAACAATTGTTTGTGTGTGTGTACGTGAGGGTAGTGTAATTTGAATCAGTATCAAGTGAGAAAACACGTCTCCATTAAAGCGTGTCGTACTAGATAGGTTGGATTGGGCAATTTTCTCAACCCAAGACAGTATTTTCTCTTACACAGTTCTCGTCGTAAACAGGACTATTTCTCACACCCTTTCTCTCACATAGCTCTCACCATATCACCTATGCTCGAATGGGACCATAAATGTATTAGGCCTATCTATAAAAATTACGACAGTGGTGAGAAATACAGAAGAACAACCTGATGACTTGGAAACCCTCTGCCTTAAATTCAACGACATCATAAGGACAGCTGCTGCAGAAGCATCTGGTGAAGTCCGACTTCGGAACAAGAGAAAGAGGACACCTTGGTGGACAGATGAAGTCTGTCGTGATTTAGTCTGTCTAACAACACGTCTTCTGTATACTTAGGAGTAAATCTGACCATACCGCACGCCATATGTTGAGAACTCTCTGATAAGCTAGCCAATGAAAACGCGTCAATCTTAGTGTGTTGTGAAACGTACTATGCTTGAACATAGAGGTCTATTGTGTGTAACCGATGGTACAATGCCATTTAATTTTGGAAAGAATAAAGAAGTATCACCGGGAAAGATTATATAATTTGAAAACGGGAATGTTACTGTTACGCACAGAATTTTTCTAAGTCTGTGTGTAATTAATCTGTATGAATTGTACACCTTAAATTTTTTGATCATAGGTAGATAATCCTTGTTTGACTGTGATTACATTTTCAATGGTGGTTACCTTCTCTTGTTGGTTGACTCGCTAGTTCATTTTTTCGATCGATGTCAGGCCATTCTCCTTATATGGTAGCATCGGTCAACTGTTTCTTGGAATGATTGAAACCAGGGTTGAGGTTTATTCCCCTGTCCATATAAGGCGCGTTTTACTCAGTATCTTTCTTGGTATGTGCCCATCATCGGGTCGCTTGAGTTGAACTCTGGAGGTCTAGGCTTCTGCGCATGTCTAGAGTGAAGGGGTTTTTTGGAAAGGCTTCCGTTCGGGAGAGTACCGAAGTTTTTCGTGCAGAGCAGATCGTTGTTTCAACGTCTGTGATCTGTTGTTGAGAAATGGCTATCCTCATGTGTGCTAGTTTAGTTAGCGAGGATTCCCTTAATGATTCTTAACGCCTGGAGGCGTATTTGTGTGTGGTGTTATTTCCGAAACAAGGTAAAGGCGCTCTTGTTATTGATATTTACAGCCTGCTAGATTTGACATTGTCGCTCACTATCTTCACGCATTGAGAGCCCCTTCTATTAGGAAATTCACCCCAGGTATCTTCATACCTTAGAGTTATATGTATTCGGATCACCTTAGGCCAAGAGAACAGTTTCTATGCTCCTTTGAACTTCGTTATGTCAGCGTTTATACCTTTACGGAGGTTAGACTTAGGAATGCCTACAAAGGTCAACCTGAACGGTACTCATAAACCCGCCATTTACATATGGTTTGCGGTAGAATTATTTATACACCTGATCCACTAATATCAGGGTGGATTTTGGGACACTCGCAGAGTGATGATCTGAAGCTGAAGCTGTTGTAAGCTTTGATTCAACGGATTAGCTTACATGATATCTATATATATGCACGATTTGCTGATGAACTTTGTTTATGATGATTACCACGTCCTTCAGTATCTGTGGCGTACCTACATGTTATTGTCAGCGCACCTTGTCATTGTGGCGTCCTAATAAATGATGGAAAAACGTCACTAGTGGTTGCAATATTAATTGACTTCCTTCGTCGTGAGTTAACGTGACGTCCTGTGTGGAACTATATCTTTCCTTTGTACCTGTTATGCTCCATACCTACCTCAAGCATACAAACCAGACAAGACATCCTACTTTACAGCCTTCAACATCCTTGGTGTATACGGTGGTGCTTTACTCGGCTACCTCCTTGCAACAAAGTTAGACCTTCAACCACAGTCTGTAGCCAGTAGTAAAAATCCACCGCTACAGTTTTGGCGCCATAAGCTGGTTTTGTTCTGGTATCCAGCACATACGGGGTCCCTTACCCGCTACATCCTACAATTACATACATTAAACTATGTCATCCTTCAGCGTAGAAGTACATTTGCCAGTAAAGTGACAGTACCCGGCGTTGCTACATACATTGCCGATTGTATCGATTTGCTGCTGTCAGAAGGTCAAGTACCGAATGAATCGATTTGCTGCTGTCAGAAGGTCAAGTTCCGATTTGAGTCAAGTTGCTGTTATATGAGAAGACCAAGTTCCGTATTGTAAGCAGAAGCTCAAATCTATCATCATCCTAGCAGTTTTGGTGTTTCTAGTTCAGATGTTGATCATCGTTGAATCATCTATCCTCAGAATGCTGATCACTACCTGTTCTACACTGTACTGACGTTAGGATTCATATAAGTTAAGTGGCATTTTGTGTTGTGAACTGTGTCCTTATACTGTAACTGAGCCTTCTGTATTCACATCCTTGTTGTTATATGTTACATGTTTATATGTTATTTGTTTATTTATATGTTTATATTTCAGCGGGTCGGTTGGGTAGGTGACTCTCATAGATAATACCACGTAATAGAGGTATCTATTGAGAGCGTGTCGTTAGGAACAGAGCAATTTCCTTAATTGGAAATTGTTAGCAATATTTATTGCTATTTACGTTTAGTTGTGACGACATGTGTTAGTGTTGTTTTCGTTATTTTTTCTCATTCTTTAGTTTTGATGTAATTTGTTTGTATTTGTAGGTCTACTCTTTCCTGTCATTCAGTTTTATACACCATTTTGTTTATACACTGTGACGTCATTTGTTGTTTACCTTTTCGCATTTGTCATCACATTCTTTGTGATTTTTTTTTAAATTTTCGCTGTTTATTTAGTTGACTTTTGCGAATGTTTTCGTATTGTCTTTGATCTTTGTTATTGTTTACATTGTCTTGGATCTTTGTTATTGTTTACATAGTTCTTAGTTAGCATTCACTATGGTTAAATATTTGCTTATGCACTATTAGCTGTGTAGTGCACTTATCATAACTAACTGGTGGTTTTTGCTTATGCACTATTAACTGTGTAGTGCAGTTATGATAAATAACTGATGGATATGTGGTTATGCACTATTAGATGTGTAGTGCCCTTATGATTAAGAAGTGACTTGTGATATTATAATACATTTGATAATACAAGTTCTTTGTCAAAGACTTGTTTCCCACAGAGATTGGGATAAACATTGTGATTATACAAGTACTTTATTTAAGTCTTGTTATTATTAAGGTTGAAATAAGATAATTAATTATTTCAGGTTTTTGACTCATAATATTAGACATCATGTCTACACTTGAGTACTTTATTGAGCAAGGGAAAGCGCTTGGTAAGACTGGTGATAAATTAGAAGAGTATGCAAATACTCAATGGACTAAAGCACTAAAGTCTGAGGAGAAAAGACAAAAAGAGGAAAATAAAAGATTAGACAGAGAAGCTGAGCAAAAGAAGATAGATGCTGAGAATCTGAGACTGCAGATGCAGGCAGATGAAAGAAAGTTCCAGATGGAAATGGAAAAACAGAAAAGAGAAGCTGAAGCTCAGGATAAAAGATTGGACAAAGAAGCTGAGGAGAGAAGAATTCAGCTACAATTAGATGCTGAAAAAAAAAAAGACTAGAGAAAGAGGCCGAAGATAAAAGGTTACAAAGAGAGGCTAAGGCTGAAGAAAGAAGGTTACAAAGAGAGGCTGATGAGAGAAAAGCTAAAATGGAGCATGAAGAAAAACTCTTAGCTTTGGAGTTAGAGAAGTTAAAGTTGATGAACATGGGTAATGCTAATGATCCAAATAAGGGGTCATCTTCTGATAAAGCTAGTACTTTTAAGATTAAACTACCAGCATTCAATGCTTCCAGTGACGATATAACGTTTTATCTGGATAGATTCGAACGTTCATGTAAAACACATAACATAGATAAATCACTGTATGTTTATCAGTTATCCAATATACTTAGAGGTGATGCTTTGAGTATGTTAAGCATGGTAGATGAGCCTGACAAGAACAATTATGAGGTTGTCAGGGCGGTCTTGTTAAAGAAATACCAACTTAACGAAGACGGCTATCGTCTTCAGTTTAAAAATATGTTGCCAGAAACTGGAGTAGAATTCTCTGAATTCATTTCAAAGATACGTCTTACTTTTACACGTTGGGTTGAGCTGTCTAAGACAGAACATACATATGAAGCACTTATGGACTTACTACTTAGAGACAAGGTTATGTCTTCTGTCAATGAGTCTCTTCTTGCTTTTCTTTATGAGCGTAAGCCTAAAAACATAAAATAAATGGAGGAATACTGTTGCCAGTATGTCACTGCGCATCCTCACGTAACGATTAGCAACTCTAAAGTAAAAGAAGGTCTGCCAGTTGCTTCGGCAGCACCTTATGGCCCAAATTTCATGCGTAAATTTCAGGGTAGCCAACAAAGTTTTAATAAGAAGAGTAACCGTAATTATGCTCAGAATCATAGCAATCAATTTCAGGGTGATTCTTCTTCGCAGAACTGGAGACAAGCTGATACTCCACGGTATACTACTCCCAATAATTTTAGACATTTTCGCAAAGGTAGTCAGTATAGAGGAAACTATTTTTCGCGGAGACCTCAAAACCAATATAATAGAGGTTCTCAACAGTATAGAAATGGTAATAACAGTTATGGAAACTGGGATTCAAACCAGGATAACAATTACAGTAGAAAGTATAATAATAATTTCAGAGGCAATAATGGTCGCGGTAGATCGCAACATAAAAGAAAGAGATATCAACAGACAAACTCTGTACAGCAAGAGTCTCAGGGAGCATGTAAACAGGTTGATGATAATAAAAACTCTAGTGCTATCACATGTTCTGCCTTTGACTTTAGTAGGGCAACTAAATGTCCCCAATGCAGTACTTTGTTCGAACCGACTACCGTAACTACTTTAAGCTGTGGTCATCCTCTTCCCGCTCTTCCTGCTGCAGTTGCGCATGACGGGAGAGGTTCTCTTATCCTACATAAGGGTCTTGTAAATAGTAATCCAGTCTCAGTCCTTTTTGATTCTGGATGTACTACTATTGGTGTAAGGCAATCTCTTGTAGATCCATCCTGTGCTACAGGAAAGGTGATCAAATGTGTCACATTTGGTGGCACTTTGGAAAAATATCCTACTGCCATAATACATATTTCTACTCCCTTCTTTACGGTAGATGTCCACGCGTGTCTTCTTCCAAATCCTATTGCGGACCTTATTATCGGTCGTATTCACGGAGTTAGGGAATGTACCCCACAGAAGATTGCTGTTTGGGAGGAACAAAATATTGAAGCTACCAATGCAGTGGTCACAGAAGCACAAGCTCTGGAAACACCTCAAACTTCATTAACTGATAATAATGAAGTGAAAAGCCAAAATAGTCACTTGATTATTTCACGTGACTCTTTTATAAAATTGCAAGAAGAAGATCCTTCTTTACAAAAATTCTTCATTCTAGCAAAAAAAGGTGATCCGAATCAAAATACAAATAGAAAGTCTTGGATTTCTATGAAGAACGGCGTACTTGTGCGTATGGTACAAGACTCGACTACGTCTACACATTCTCAAATTCTTGTGCCTAAGAGTATGAGATTGCAAATATTGCAACATGCTCATGACTCACAATGTGCTGGACATATGGGTTTTTCCCGTACAAAGTCGAGAGTTCTTGCGGCTTTCTTTTGGCCATTTGTGAGCAAGGACATACGTATTTACTGTCGATCTTGCAAAGTATGTCAGGAGGTCAAATCTAAAGGACCACGACATACTGCGCCTATCCAGGCTGCTGACATTCCTATTCGGCCGTTTCAGAAAATGGCAATAGATATTATCGGTCCTTTTAGGATCAAGTCGGCCAGAGGACATCAATTTATCCTTACATGTGTCGATATGTGCACACGTTGGCCAGAGGCTATACCTCTTAAGAGCATCTCCACTGCTGATATCGAAGACGCTCTTTGGCTGATATTTTCTCGTTTGGGATTCCCCAGAGAAATATTGTCAGACCATGGCACTCAACTTATATCTGACACTATGTCACAGGTAATGTCTATCTTACATATTAAAAGTTCTCTCAGCAGTATCTATCACCCAATGTCTAATGGGTTAGTTGAGCGTTTGAATAGAACACTCAAGACTTTACTTGGGAAGATAACTGAGGATCATCCTCAGGAGTGGGACAGGGTTTTACCCGCGGCTCTCTTTGCTTATAGAGAGGTCCCCAATGAACACACAGGGTTTTCTCCTTTTGAACTTGTCTTTGGCGCGCGACCGCGCGGCCCTATGTCTTTACTTCACGATCTTATCACTGCCGATAATATTAGCAATGACACTCAATCTTCTTATGAGTATGTCATTGCTCTTAGGCAAAAGATCATCGAGGCATGCAAACTAGCAACTTCTTCATCCGAATTTGCTAAAGAAAAGGCAAGGCTATTTGCAAATAAGAATAGATGTCTACGACAACTTTGTCCAGGTGACAAAGCACTCGTCCTACTTCCTTCAAGGGAGAACAGACTTCTTATTGCATGGAAAGGTCCGTATGTAATAGTCTCTAAAATTTCCGACGTCGACTATGTTGTCGATATTGATGGAAAGCATAAAACTTTCCACATAAATATGCTCTCGGAATTTCATAAACGACCTGACTATTTGCAGCCTATTTTCCAGGCGACGGACGATTCCCCAGTACCTCATGGTCATTACTCATCCATGTCAGTTATACAGGATGAGGAAACTACTTTTTCTGATGTCAATCTCCCTCTTCCTGTGATCCCACTTCATTCTACGGAATCTTGGAAAAACGTTACCGTTTCTCCTAATCTTTCCGCTGAGGAACATCGACAAGTCTCTTCGATGTTACAAACATTTCAGGATGTCCTTACCGACATTCCGGGACACAAACATGTCATTGAACATGACATAGTACTTACTGACCATAATCCTATCAGAGTCAGACCATATCCTATACCTATCCATTTTCAGTCACAAGTCGAGAAAGAATTGGATGAGATGATACGATTGGAAATAATCGAACCATCCACTTCAGCATACTCTTCGTCCATGGTTATTGTTCGAAAGAAAGACAATAACATTCGCCTTTGCGTTGATTATCGCAAATTGAACCAAGTTACGAAGTTTGATGCTGAACCTAAGCCTTCACTAGAAGAGCTACTAAACAAACTTTCTAATTCTAGATTCTTTACCAAACTTGACTTGTCGAAAGGTTATTGGCAAGTTCCTTTAACTGAACGAGCCAAACCTCTTACTGCTTTTTCTACAACTAGGGGTTTATTTCAATGGAATTTCATGCCTTCAGGCCTTATGAATGCCCCTGCTACATTCGTACGCATGATGCGTCGAATTCTCTCATATCGTACAGATGTCATAGCATACTTAGACGATATCTGTCTGTTCAGTGATTCCTGGGAAGATCACTATCTGGGTTTATACGAATTGCTGTCTACTCTTCGCGAGTATAACTTAACTGCAAAACCCTCTAAAGCCTTTATAGGATTTAGCGAGATTTCTTTCCTGGGTCATCGTGTTGGTCATGGTCTTTTAAAGACAGAGGACCACAATGTTTCAAAAATACTAAACATTTCCTAAGACGAAAAAACAAGTGCGTAGTCTCTTAGGTTTGATACAATTTTACGGACGATTCATTCCGAATCTGTCCTCCATTATGGCACCTCTTTCTACTTTATTGAAGAAAAGATCGCCTAATCTGATCCGTTGGTCTCAAGAATGCCAATCCTCATTGGACCAGATTAAAACTCTATTTTCATCTCCACCTATCCTTAGGTTACCTACTATTGAGAAGACTTTTGTTCTTCGGAGTGACGCCTCGTCCACTGGGATTGGGGCAGCACTAATGCAGGAGTATTCGGATACTCTGCATCCGGTGATGTATATCTCTAGGAAATTAAATGCTGCAGAAAGGAATTATTCGGTTTTAGACCGTGAATTATTGGCTATGGTTTGGTCAATTCTCAAGTTACAAAGATTCCTTCTAGGCGCACATTTCATTGTGGAAACCGACCAGAAAGCTCTTACTGCTATTCAGAGCAAAAACTTGAAGAGCACGAGGTCCACTCGATATGCCATAGCTCTTCAACCCTTTCATTTCACGGTGCGAGCTATCCGTGGTTCGGATAATGTGATGGCAGACATTCTGTTCAGATGCCCACATGATTCCACTTAATTCTTCTGTCATATATTTCCTGTTAAACGTCGAGATCTATAACAGTTCTCTACTATAATAATATATCAGCACATATGTTCCCACTTTTTGGGAATTGATAGCATTGTACCATATAATTTCCTTTTTCTGTTACCAATTTTGTTATAACGGAAGAAGGCTTAGTTAGCAATATATGGGCCAAAAGTTCACATGGCCACAATTTATATATTGTATTTTGATAACTGTATTAAGAAATTTAGAATATACCATAAAGATTTGTGTTATTGATATTTTCGCAGCACATCATTGACGTCTGCGAGAGTATGGACATTATGTCAACCATGAAGTATGTCAAGTTCTTACCTACTTTGGAACGATTATATCCATGTCTACGAGGAACAGCTGATTTATTAGTATTGATTAGTAATGCATTGTATAATGTACTTTTGGTTTAAAATGTGTAGTTAATTACACTTCATACTATGATAACATATTTGTATTTATGTGAGTATAATTTTGCTTACATTATGATGGCGAATGTTGGTGGCACCTCCCTGGAATATACGTGTACACTTAGGGAAATATTTTCTCTAAGAATGTGAGATATATTTTCACCTGTCGCTCCATGCGTCGAGCTAGCCTCATATTAGGCATTATATCCGCGCATCATACGTGAGTTAGGAGCCTGTGCGTTCTGGCTCTAGGATTTTAAAAAAAATGTTTCATTTTTTTTTCCGGGGGGTGCGGTAATCTGTTACGCATAGAATTTTTCTAAGACTGTGTGTAATTAATCTGTATGAATTGTACACTTAAGGTAGATAATCCTTGTTTGACTGTGATTACATTTTCAATGGTGGTTACCTTCTCTTGTTGGTTGACTCGCTAGTTCATTTTTTCGATCGATGTCAGGCCATTCTCCTTATATGGTAGCATCGGTCAACTGTTTCTTGGAATGATTGAAACCAGGGTTGAGGTTTATTCCCCTGTCCATATAAGGCGCGTTTTACTCAGTATCTTTCTTGGTATGTGCCCATCATCGGGTCGCTTGAGTTGAACTCTGGAGGTCTAGGCTTCTGCGCATGTCTAGAGTGAAGGGATTTTGTGGAAAGGCTTCCGTTCGGGAGAGTACCGAAGTTTTTCGTGCAGAGCAGATCGTTGTTTCAACGTCTGTGATCTGTTGTTGAGAAATGGCTATCCTCATGTGTGCTAGTTTAGTTAGCGAGGATTCCCTTAATGATTCTTAACGCCTGGAGGCGTATTTGTGTGTGGTGTTATTTCCGAAACAAGGTAAAGGCGCTCTTGTTATTGATATTTACAGCCTGCTAGATTTGACATTGTCGCTCACTATCTTCACGCATTGAGAGCCCCCTTCTATTAGGAAATTCACCCAGGTATCTTCATACCTTAGAGTTATGTGTATTCGGGTCACCCCAGGCCCAGAGAACAGTTTCTATGCTCCTGTGAACTTCGTTATGTCAGCGTTTATACCTTTACGGAGGTTAGACTTAGGAATGCCTACAAAGGTCAACCTGAACGGTACTCATAAACCCGCCATTTACATATGGTTTGCGGTAGAATTATTTATACACCTGATCCACTAATATCAGGGTGGATTTTGGGACACTCGCAGAGTGATGATCTGAAGCTGAAGCTGTTGTAAGCTTTGATTCACAGGATTAGCTTACATGATATCTATATATATGCACGATTTGCCGATGAACTTTGTTTATGATGATTACCACGTCCTTCAGTATCTGTGACGTACCTACATGTTATTGTCAGCGCACCTTGTCATTGTGGCGTCCTAATAAATGATGGAAAAACGTCACTAGTGGTTGCAATATTAATTGACTTCCTTCGTCGTGAGTTAACGTGACGTCCTGTGTGGAACTATATCCTTCCTTTGTACCTGTTATGCTCCATACCTACCTCAAGCATACAGCCCAGACAAGACACCCTACTTTACAGCCTTCAACATCCTTGGTGTCTACGGTGGTGCTTTACTCGGCTACCTCCTTGCAACAAAGTTAGACCTTCAACCACAGTCTGTAGCCAGTAGTAAAAATCCACCGCTACAGTTACGTTAGCAGTAGGTGTAAAAACTTTCTCGAATAGTATTTTAGTAAGATAAAAATATTGAGTGAAAGGGCTTCGTTACATCATGGTAAGTCCCAATTTAGCTAGTTAAAGCATGCATATATTAAAATGCATTTTTCAATCTAACTAATTAGTAGATAGATCAATACAGAATAATTCACAGAATAATTCACACTTTAGATGACCAAAATCGCCCCATAAATAAGAAAGATACTTGAGATAATAATTTTTACTAATTGAACAGAGAGCAAACTTATGCCTCATTTTGAGATTTTTAACACCCTTTTTGCCCCATGCCATCCGTTACGGCAGATGTGCTAGTATATAAGACTTTGCTCTTAGCTAAATTGAGGCCACAAAATTTGAAAAACACAACTGAACAGAAGTGTCTGTAGAGCAGACATTAGATGCCCATTAACCGGTTGTGTGTTTTGCTTGAGGGTAAGAATGAATCTATATATATATTTTCGTATAAATGTATATAATTATGTAAATTTCCTTTGATTAATCCACTTGGGCGTTAGAAAGTGTGTATCATTTGTAAACTTTTGGAGACGAAAGCCAGCCTTGTAAAATGTGTAGCATCATTGAGAATGATGGCTAAAGTACGTCTGTAAGTTTGACAAAGTATTTGAAGGAGTATTTCTTAAAGGAACGACACACTTACCAGGAACATAAGGAAGGATGACAGGAATTGTTTTAAGGTATTGATCAAGGTATTACTTAGTGTTTTATACTAGACCAAATCATTGTAGGAAGGCGGATCATGGACAACTGGATCTAACTTAGGATTTATAAGGAAAGTGTAGTCACAGTGAACTGGCTGTGAGTGGTATTGAGGTAAATTGTTCTGTGCATATGTTAGCACAATGTCTGACACTGTTTGTTATGTCCATTGTATGTGAGGACAGAATAGTGCTGGACCATACAGGGGTTGTGATTATTTCTATTCCAGGTTTTATCCTGCACACTACCAGAAGTATATGAATCATCTATCTCTGTTGGACTCTGAGGTCCGAGTGCTCTTAAAGTCATTGGAGCCAGTTACCAATTTTCCACTGCCTGGCAATTCACAGACGTGTTAGTCCATGGCGGGAGTGTGATTGATTTCTACAATACAAGATAAGTGGCAACACAAAGCCACTGGTCAGCCTATTCATCATATACCATTAGAAAATAAAATACCCTGTATAAAGTAATAAAAACATAGTGAAGGATGAAAAATTATGGACATAATGTATCTATTACTACCTTCACAGTTCAACATTAGTGACAAACCATGTTGAATTATAATATTAATCTGTGTAGAAAAATAGAAACTTAAGTGCAAGATTATGTTTTATAATTAAAGTTTCTATAATTATTTATTTTATGTTGTAAATACATTTGAGTTCCTTTTAACTTCTTCTTCTTCTTCCATCCTTAGCCATCAACCGGCAAAGCAGTATGTGGCCAGTGGTGGAAACAGCGATAGACATTTTAACTTACCTAACCGAAATGAGAAACAGTATAGGTTAAATAACTTGCTGAAATTATTTAAATTGAGTTTCAAGTTTTGCTGATACATATTATACATTGACCATAATTAGTACCCCTAGCATAATTAGCCATAATAAATAGAGAAAAGCTAGAAAAAGATGCGCAAGAAAACCGAAATTGTTCTATAAGACCCTAAAGAACACGAGGAAGGAAAAACAATGCCCTCTCAAATCAATAAAGGACAAGCAAGGCAAATTGCTTACTACCCCGAAGGAAGTAATGGAACGATGGAAAGCATATTTCTCAGAGCTCCTTGATGGTGAGCAAGGTCAAGCATCAGAAATGATAACCACTAGCACAGAAGAGAAAACCAATGGTGATGAAGATGACATAAAGATGGAAGAACTGAAGGCAGCACTGGAGAAAATCAAGATGGGCAAAGCAGCAAGGCATGATGGTATAACACCAGAAATGGTTAAGTACATGGGAGCATCAGGCGACCTATTACTCTTAAGGGTCCTACAGGCAGAGTGGTGCAACAAGACCATACCAAAGGATTTGGAGATTGCCATCATAACATCAATTTTCAAAAATGGTGACAATCGACAATATGGAAACCATAGAGGCATATCTCTTCTCAGTGTCCCTGGTAAAATCTACTCTAGAATCCTAGAGCAGAGAGCAGGAGCATTTGACGCCTATCTGAGCCACAATTGAATGAGGTCCAGTGTGGATTCCGAGCAAACCGAAGTACTCAAGACCTAATCTTCACACTCAGACAGCTGAGTGAAAAGGTTCTTGAGTATAAGAGTGAGATCCATCTTTGTTTCATAGATCTGGAAAAGGCGTTTGACAGGGTCCCTCGGAGCAAACTTTGGGACTGTTTGGCATGGAAGAACATTCCAATACCTGTGATTCATGCTTTGCAGAGCTTCTACAAGTCTTGCATAAATTATGTGAGGATAGCAAAACTATAAGTCAGAAGAGATCAGGACCACCACTGGTGTGAGACAAGGTGATATCCTGTCACCTTATCTTTTCATTCTCCTCATGGAAGATGTTATCAAGGCATGTAAGGAGAGAACAAGAAAGTATTCAGTGGGGTACTGGAAGATGAGACAGGTATGTATTTCAGAGCTGACATTTGCTGATGATGTTGCCCTGATTGCTAAATCAGAGGCACATCTCCAATCCAACCTGCAAGTATGGAAGGAAGAGCTGGAGAAGAGAGGGATGGCCATAAGCAGCTCTAAAACAAAATCCATGGTGATATCACGAGAAGAAAGAAGACATCAGATTAAGCTGGGAGAACAGATCCTGGAGCAGGTCGACTACTTTAAACATCTCGGAGCTATTATAGACCGAAAGGGAGGCATCAAAGAAGAGTTGGCCACTCGAAATGCTGCAGCCGGGAGACTTTTTCAGGCCATAAATCGAGGTTTCCTCAGCAAGAGAGAGGTTGGTAAGAAAAAGAAGATGGCTGTATACCGCTCCACCTATGTCCCAGTCTTGACATATGGATGCGAGTTATGGGCAATGACTACCACCCACAAAAGCCAGATCCCAACCTCAGAAATGAGGTATCTGAGGAAGATGGTTGAAGTACAAGAAGAGACATGGTCCGCAACCAGATGATACCTCAAGGCCTAAAATCTCACCCCCTGCAGACCCAAGTAGAACAGTCCCAACTAAGATGGTTTGGCCATGTCTGCAGAATGAGAGAAGATCGGCTACCACGACAAGAATGGTTTATCCGTGTAGTGATGCAGAGATGTGTTCAGTCAAAACAATGTTCATACAAAAATAACAGGGAAATCCACATAGGACGTCAGTAAACTCACGACGTATAAAGTCAATGATTCTTGAAACAGCCGTTGACGTTTTTCTTCATTATTTATTGTGGACGCCACAGTGACAAAATGGTTACGCGAATATGTAGACACATCAAACAGTCATTATCACAGCAACATTCAATACAGCAATAGACGGTAGACAGCATTACAATGATGAGTCAGATGCATGTTATATTTCATAGTGCTGTAAATGTAGTCAGGTGAAAAACTCCATCCTTTTCTATAACAGCCAGGAGATAACCGGATATATGAGATCAGTTCACTCTCCTTAGTCTGACTTCAGCAAGACAGACACGTCTGCCGAAGTATAAATAATGTCCTCAAAAAATATCCTCTAGATAATAAAGGTTTTTCAAACCTAGTTCAGGTAACCAAGTAGCAAGTAATAGTCCTTGGGACCTGCATCAACCGATGCAGCACAATACAGCGACATGTGAGCTGGGAAAAAAACATCTCGTGACGACGACTTTCGAAGACAGGCTATGAACCAGAAATCGTTCACGACCAAAAATCGATAGAGTTAATGAAAAAGTCAATTTACCTTGCTTTCATGAAATACACAGAAATATCACGCCTCCCGGCATGTGGGAAACACTAGAGGTATTATCTCGAATAAACGAAATATCCATTAAGAGGACTACACATCCCTGACAGAACAAAAAATAGCGGAGATCCCCTCTTCAACGAGGCATCTCTTTCGCCATTCCAATCGCTCACTCCACTAGTGGTGGGCGGAAACCGATCGACCAAAAAGCAAGACAAGTCATGCGCAGTCCAGCGCAAAATGACCACAGCTCAAACTTAACTGCATTCGATACCAACGCGAGAAGACAAATGCTTACCGAGAAAAGTGACTATAAATCTCAAGCAGTTGTTGCCCTTGCGTTATAAAATAGATATTGTAAAAAACGATGTTGCGAGAATTTATCACGCAACATATCACCACCTCCTCCCGATAAAAAAAAAAATGTGGAACATATTTTTTTTTTTAAATATCAAAGAGCATGCGATAAGCGGCTCAAAACGCACGAATTATGCGCTGATAATTCATTAAATTGCCTAACATGAGGCTAAATATAGAGTGTCTGGTGAGGATATACCTCAACAGAAAAATAAATATGTCTCAAAAAAATATTCACATCGGGGAGGTGTCACCAACACACATCACGTTAGCATGTAAACACAATATACGTATGCAAGTTACCATAATCATCATTAAACAGCATACTCTAATATTGTCTTTAAAAAAAATGGATGTACAAATCTGATAGGAAAATTTAAATAGTACATTCTTTGACATGTAATGACATAAGTACATAGTAAAGTTAAACTACATGACGATCCAGGACATATGCTCTGGTATTCCGAGGGTAAGTACACAATCTAGAACTCGTCATGCTTGATACTAGTAAGGTAAGTCCTCAGCTCAACAATGACATTCTGAGAAAGTACAAGCAATATAATGCTAATTAATAACTAATATGCTTCATAAGGTACAATACATTATTAATAATTGTGGCTGTTTAGTAAACTAACGGCCCTTATATTAACTACTCAGTCCTCCTCTATCATCTTAAAAAACGAACAGAAGAAGATGACAACAAAGCACGATAGTGTGTACATATAAAGTAAGTACAGATGTGCTAATCTATTGTAGAAATATAGGTGTGTTATGACTCTGTAATATATGGAAATATAGGACAGAAGTATTAGTTGGAGTCATGTGGGCATCTAGACAAAATGTCAGCCATCACATTATCCGCACCACGGATAGCTCGTACCGTGAAGTGAAAAGGTTGAAGAGCTATAGCATATCGAGTGGATCTCGAACTCTTCAAATTCTTAGTCTGAATAGCTGTAAGAGCTTTCTGATCAGTCTCTAGAATGAAATGTGCGCCCAGGAGGAATCTTTGTAGCTTTAGAATTGACCAAACCATCGCTAACAACTCACGGTCTAAAACCGAGTAGTTTCTCTCTGCCGCATTTAGTTTTCTAGAAATGTACATAACAGGATGCAGAGTATTTGCATATTCTTGCATCAGTGCTGCTCCAATCCCAGTGGATGAAGCATCACTCCGAAGAACAAAAGTCCTATCAAGAGTAGGTAATCTTAAGATGGGAGGAGAAGAAAATATATTCTTGATTTGGTCTAATGAAGATTGGCATTCTTCAGACCAACGGACCAGATTAGGCGAACCTTTCTTCAACAATGTTGAGAGAGGTGCCATGATCGAAGATAAATTTGGAATAAATCTCCCATAAAATTGAATTAAACCTAAGAGACTCCTAACTTGTTTCTTCGTTTTAGGAACAGAGATGTTCAGTATTTTGGAAGTATTGTGGTCTTCTGTCTTCAAGAGACCATGACCAACACGATGACCCAGGAAAGAGATTTCACCAAAACCAACAAAAGCTTTAGAAGGTTTTGCTGTCAAATTATTCTCACGTAGAGTGGACAGTAAGTCATATAACCCTAAATAGTGATTTTCCCAGGTATCACTGAAGAGACAGATGTCATCTAAGTATGCGATGACATCCGAACGATGTGACAGAATTCGACGCATCATGCGAACGAAAGTGGCAGGGGCGTTCATGAGACCAAAAGGCATAACATTCCATTGAAATAGACCCCTAGGTGTACAAAAAGCAGTAAAATTTGGGCATGAAATGGGGCCCATTTCCAATAGGATTGACAAGTCAAGAAGTTTGTGGGGAAAGAATCCTCTAGAATTAGAAATTGATCCAAACCTTAAAATTTAGACATCTAAGAGACCAGTAGGATTTGACGTCTTTTAGAAACCAAAGAACCTAAAATTAGAAACGTCAAAAAGCAGTAAGATTTTCTTCCGAACAAGGTTGCTTTGCTCTTCCAAGGGGCGATGAACTTGCCCAAAAAAACCTAGATCAATTAATGGGGGTACAAGTCAAAGGTTTTTTTCTGTGAAGAATCTAGAATTGATTAGAAAGTCTAATCATGCCTCATTGTTTAAATCTTCCGCATGCGTAACAAAATAATAGGCATTCGGGAGTTTCAGCATTCGAAACCGAAGAATCAGAAATTTCAAACTTTGGACCTGATTTGGTTTTTTTGCGATAATCAACCAAAATTTTGCCAAAAACGAGATTTTTCCAAAAATTCTAAGTGGTTTCTTATTTTCCTTCTTTTTTTCCGGGGGCCGGGGACAAATAACCCAATAACCATGGAATCAGAAGAAGAATAAATCCTTTTATGAACAGAATATGAAGTGAAGTCGATGGTTCAAATTATATTTTAATTGAAAAATTGATTTTCATTTTCATCCAATTCCTTTTCCACTTGCGACTGAAAGTGTATAGGAATAGGATACGGCCTAACCCTAATTGGATTATTGTCGGTAAGAATTATGTCATTTTCTATGACATCTGTGTGTCCAGGAATGTCAGTGAGAACATCCTGAAATGTTTGTAACATCGACGAGACTTGTCGATGTTCGTCACCAGAAAGATTAGGAGAAACAGAAGCGTTTTTCCAAGATTCCGTTAGAATGTAATGGAAACCACTGGAAGGGGAAGGTTGAACATCAGAAGAAGGTAGCTTCCTTCCCCCCTCCATCCTGTATGACAGGTACAGGGATGAATTTGACATTAATAATGACAACCGTGAGGGAAATGCAGGAGCCCAGCATTCATCCGTTGCCTGGAAAAATAGGCAGCAAAATAGTCCGGACGTTCGTGGAAATTCCGAAAAAGCATTGGAAGGGGATGTTTTATGTGTGGAAAAAGTTTTTATGCTTTCCATCAATATCCTACCACATAGTAGTCGGAAGAAAATAGGGATCGGAAATAGTCTTGAGACCGTTCGTTTTCCGAAAGCTATTGTTTACGGAAAGTTTTATGTTTCCATGCAATAAGTCAAGAATTCTTTTTTTATTGGGGTACGGACTACGGGGATGCAATAAGAAGACTATTTTCCCCTACTGGGGAGTAGGACGAATGCTTTGTCACCTGGACAAAGTTGTCGTAGACATCTATTCTTGTTAGCAAACTGTCTTGCCTTCTCTTTAGCAATTTCTGATGAAGCAGTTGCTAGCTTACATGCCTCAATGATCTTTTGTCTAAGAGCAATGACATACTCATAGGAGGATTGAGTTTCATCGCTAATATCATCGGCAGTGATGAGATCGTGTAATAAAGACATAGGGCAGAGAGAAAGAGAGACAAAGACAAGTTCGAAGGGAGAAAAACATGTGTGTTCATTAGGGACTTCTCTATAGGCAAAGAGAGCCGCGGGTAAAACCCTGTCCCAATCTTGAGGATGATCTTCAGTTATCTTACCAAGCAAAGTCTTGAGCGTTCTATTCAGACGCTCAACTAACCCATTAGACATAGGATGGTAGATACTACTGAGAGATCGTTCAATATGTAAGGTAGACATTACCTGTGACATAGTGTCAGATATGAGTTGAGTGCCATGGTCTGACAATATTTCTCTGGGGAACCCCGAGCGAGAAAATATCAACCAAAGAGCATCTGCGATATCTGTAGTAGATATGCTCTTAAGAGGAATAGCCTCTGGCCAACGTGTGCACATATCGACACATGTAAGGATAAACTGATGTCCTCTGGCCGACTTGACCTTAAAAGGGCCAATAATATCTATGGCCATTTTCTGAAACGGGCCGAATAGGAATGTCAGCAGCCTGGATAGGCGCAGCATGTCGTGGTCCTCTAGATTTGACCTCCTGACATACCTTGCATGATCGGCAGTAAATACGAATGTCCTTATTGACAAAAGGCCAAAAGAAAGCCGCAAGGACTCTCGACTTCGTACGGGAAAAACCCATATGTCCAGCACATTGCGAGTCATGAGCATGTTGTAATATTTGCACTCTCATGCTCTTGGGAACAAGAATTTGCGAATGTGCCGACGTAGTCGAATCTTGTACCATACGTACAAGTACGCCGTTTCTCATTGCAATCCAAGATTTTCTATTTGTATCCTGATTCGGATCACCTTTCTTCGCAAGAATGAAGAATTTTTTTAAAGAAGGATCTTCTTCTTGCAATTTTATGAAAGAGTCACGAGTGATTACTAAGTGACTATCTTGGCTATCAACTTCATTATCACTATTCAGTGAAGTTTCGGGTGTTTGTAGAGCTTGTGCTCTTGTAACTACTGCATTTGTAGCTTGCATGTTATTATCTTCCCAAGCAGCAATCTGCTGTGGGGTACACTCCCTAACTCCGTGAATACGACCAATAATAAGGTCCGCAATAGGATTAGGTAAGAGACAAGCATGCACATCTCCAGTAAAGAAAGGAGTGGCAATGCGAATTACAGCAGTAGGATATTTTTCTAGAGTGCCGCCAAATGTGACACATTTAATAACCCTTCCTGTAGCACAAGATGGATCTACAAGCGATTGTCTAACACCAATAGTGGTGCATCCGGAATCGAAAAGTAGTGAGACCGGAGTATCATTAACAAGACCCTTATGTAGAATTAAAGAACCCCTCCCGTCATGCGCAACAGCAGCAGGAAGAGCGGGAAGTGGGTGACCACAACTCAAAGTAGTTATGGTACCCGGTTCGAATAAAGTACTGCATTGGGGGCATTTGTTTGCTCTCTCAAAGTCAAAAGCAGAACCAGTGACAGCGTCAAAGTTTTTAATATCAACAACATGATTACAGGCTCCCTCAGTTTCCTGTTGTACAGCATTAGCCTGCTGATATCTCTTTTTTTTGTGTTGAGATCTACCCCGACTATTATTACCTCTGAAGTTATCAGAGTTATTATTATCTCTGCAGTTATTATTGTCTCTATTGGTTCGAATTCCAGTTTCCACGATTACTATCATGTTCACATTGATGCGAACATCTATTTGTTTGGTTCTGAGGTCTTCGGCAGGAATAACCTCTATTACCATATCCTCTTTTGAAATGCCTATAATTATTAGGGTGATAGTAACGACCACTATCAGGTTGTCTCCAATTCTTCGAAGAAGAATCACCATGAAATTGGTTTCCATGATTTTGACAGAAATTACCGCTGCTCTTTCTATCAAAATTTTGTTGGATCTACGAGCAAAGTTTTGACCATACGGAGCTGCCGAAGCAACTGGTAAACCTTCTTTCACCTTAGAGTTACCCATGGTTATGTGTGGGTGTGCAGTTACGTATTGGCAACAGAAATCTTCCATTTCTTTTATTGTTTTAGGTTTACGTTCATGAAGGAAAGCAAGGAAAGACTCATTGACAGACGACATGACTTTGTCTCTAAGTATTAAGTCCATAAGTCCTTCATACGTTTTTTCCGTCTTAGATAGTTCAACCCATCGTGAGAAAGTAATGCGTATTCTTGCAATAAACTCGGAGAATTCAACTCCATTTTCAGGTAACATGTTTTTAAATTGTAGACGATAGCCGTCTTCGTTAAGCTGATATTTCTTTAACAGAGCGGCCCTGACAACCTCATAATTGTTCTTGTCAGGTTCATCCACCATATTTAATATACTTAGAGCTTTACCTGTCAGTATCCCTGATAACTGATAAACATATTTTGCTTTGTCTATGTTATGAGCTGTACATGCTTGTTCAAATCTGTCCAGATAGAACATTATGTCATCACTGGAAGGACTAAAAGTTGGTAACTTAATCTTAAAAGTATCATTATTAGCCTTACCAGAAGATGAACCCTTGTTTGAATCATTACCATTACTCATGTTCATCAATTTCAATTTTTCCAACTCTAAAGCTAAGACCTTTTCTTCATGTTCCATTTTTGCTTTCTCTTTCCTCTCATCAGATTCTCTCTGTAATCTTCTCTCCTCAGCCTGAGCCTCTATTTGAAGTCTTTCAGCTTCTTTTTCAAGTCTTTTATTTTCAGCCTCTTTTTCAAGTCTTTTATTTTCAGCCTCTTTTTCAAGTCTTTTATTTTCAGCCTCTTTTTCAAGTCTTTTATTTTCAGCCTCTAGCTGGAGTTTTCTTTCCTCAGCTTCTGATTCCCTTTTTTGTTTTTCCATTTCCATTTGGAATCTTTTTTCATCCACCTGCATCTGCAGTTTCTTTTGTTCAGCTTCCATATGCAGTTTCTTTTGTTCAGCTTCCATTGCTTTATCATATCGAGCAGTTGCAAATTCTTCTAACTTATCACCAGTCTTCCCAAGCAATTTACCCTGCTCAATAAAGTGCTCAAATGTAGACATGTTGTCTAACATATGAGTCCAAAACCTGAAATAATTAACTAATTTATTTCAAACCTAAGTGTAACAAGTCTTAATTAAGCACTTGTATATTCACATCACCTTATATTATCCCAGTCTCTGTGGGAAACAAGTCTCCAATCAAAGAACTTGTATATGAAATATCAACAATCAATTCTTGATCATAAGTGCACTTCTCATTCAATAGTGCACGACACTATTCATCATTCATTTATCATCAGTGTAGTAGTAACAGTGCATTAGCATAGCCCATTAACTAATTACTATAACTGTAAACAATGACTATGTAAACACATGCAGAATGTAAACATTGAAAATGTAAACAATGCAAACAATGTAAACAATAACAATGTAAACAATAACAAAGATCAGCAACAATACAAAAACGTTCGCAGAAATCAACTAAAAATAAAGCAGAAATTAATGAAATATCACAAAAAATGTGACGATATCTACGATAGAATTAAACAAAATACATGACACCACAGTGTATAAACAAAAATGTTGTATGAAACTAAATTATAGACAAGAGTAGGCTAACAAATACAAACAAATCAAAACAAAACTAAAGAATGCGAAATAATAACGAAAACAATATTAAAACATGTCATCACAGCTAACATAAATAGCAACAGAAGTCGCTTAGCAAATTCCAGTATCGGAAATTTGCAAACCCTACAGAAAACGCTCACAATAGACGACCTCTATGACGTGGCATAATCTAACGGAGACACCACCCAACCGAGAACCCGCTGAAATATAAACATATAAATATACAAATAACATATAGACATATAACATATAGAATGAGATGATACACAGAAGACTCAGCAGAAGTATAAGGGCACAGTTTACATACAAACAGGCCACTTAACTTATAGGCTTCCAATCGTCGAACAGCAGAAAAAAAACGGATGTCAATCAACGTCCTAAAGAGCGAAGCTCCAACGATGATGGCACATCTGAACTGCTTCCACTGCTAACACGATGGTACAAGAGCTTCTGAAATACTGTGTGTTGAGTTGTTTCGGCACTTGACCTTCTAATCCAAAAGTAAGTTGATGGAAATCGGTACTTGGCCTTCTTCAGAAAACAACCCGTTTCAACCGGCACTTGACCTTCACAAAAACGACAGCACTGGAACCTTGACAGCAGCAACTTGCTTGACTTGCGTAAAAGATAACAGCAGTCCGAGTTATCCGGCAACATGTAACAACGCCGGGTACTGTCAAATTCTTGTTTCCGTCAAAAAAATTGAAATTTTGACTTTTACCGGGCAACGCCGAGTACTTTGAAAATTTTGAAGATGTTGACTGTATTGAAGAATGTTAATTTCTTGAAGGATGTTGATGAATTCTTGTTGAAAATGAAGTGGGTAAGGGACCCCGTGTTTGCTGGTACCAGAATCAACCCAGCTTATGGCCACCAAATGATGCGTGATGCCATATGATGATGGATGGTATCCGCATGTCTGGTTTTGTGTAGTGTGCAGATGTGTTCAGTCAAAACAATGTTCATACAAAAATAACAGGGCAATCCACATAGGACGTCAGTAAACTCACGACGTATAAAGTCAATGATTCTTGAAACAGCCGTTGACGTTTTTCTTCATTATTTATTGTGGACGCCACAGTGACAAAATGGTTACGCGAATATGTAGACACATCAAACAGTCATTATCACAGCAACATTCAATACAGCAATAGACGGTAGACAGCATTACAATGATGAGTCAGATGCATGTTATATTTCATAGTGCTGTAAATGTAGTCAGGTGAAAAACTCCATCCTTTTCTATAACAGCCAGGAGATAACCAGATGTATGAGATCAGTTCACTCTCCTTAATCTGACTTCAGCAAGACAGACACGTCTGCCGAAGTATAAATAATGTCCTCAAAAATATCCTCTAGATAACAAAGGTTTTTCAAACCTAGTTCAGGTAACCAAGTAGCAAGTAATAGTCCTTGGGACCTGCATCAACCGATGCAGCACAATACAGCGACATGTGAGCTAGGAAAACATCTCGTGACGACGACTTTCGAAGACAGGCTATGAACCAGAAATCGTTCACGACCAAAAATCGATAGAGTTAATGAAAATGTTAATTTACCTTGCCTTCCGGAAATACACAGAAATATCACGCCTCCCGGCATGTGGGAAACACTAGAGGTATTATCTCGAATAAACGAAATATCCATTAAGAGGACTACACATCCCTGACAGAACAAAAAATAGCGGAGATCCCCTCTTCAACGAGGCATCTCTTTCGCCATTCCAAATCGCTCACTCCACTAGTGGTGGGCGGAAACCGATCGACCAAGAAGCAAGACAAGTCATGCGCAGTCCAGCGCAAAATGACCACAGCTCAAACTTAACTGCATTCGATACCAACGCGAGAAGACAAATGCTTACCGAGAAAAGTAACTATAAATTTCAAGCAGTTGTTGCCCTTGCGTTATAAAATAGATATTGTAATAAAATGATGTTGCGAGAATTTATCACGCAACATATCACCACCTCCTCCCGATAAAAAAAAAATGTGGAACATATTTTTTTTTTAAATATCAAAGAGCATGCGATAAGCGGCTCAAAACGCACGAATTATGCGCTGATAATTAATTAAATTGCCTAACATGAGGCTAAATATAGAGTGTCTGGTGAGGATATACCTCAACAGAAAAATAAATATGTCTCAAAAAATATTCACATCGGGGAGGTGTCACCAACACACATCACGTTAGCATGTAAACACAATATACGTATGCAAGTTACCATAATCATCATTAAACAGCATACTCTAATATTGTCTTTAAAAATGGATGTACAAATCTGATAGGAAAATTTAAATAGTACATTATTTGACATGTAATGACATAAGTACATAGTAAAGTTAAACTACATGACGATCCAGGACATATGCTCTGGTATTCCGAGGGTAAGTACACAATCTAGAACTCGTCATGCTTGATACTAGTAAGGTAAGTCCTCAGCTCAACAATGACATTCTGAGAAAGTACAAGCAATATAATGCTAATTAATAACTAATATGCTTCATAAGGTACAATACATTATTAATAATTGTGGCTGTTTAGTAAACTAACGGCCCTTATATTAACTACTCAGTCCTCCTCTATCATCTTAAAAAAAACGAACAGAAGAAGATGACAACAAAGCACGATAGTGTGTACATATAAAGTGAGTACAGATGTGCTAATCTATTGTAGTAATATAGGTGTGTTATGACTCTGTAATATATAGGAATATATAGGACAGAAGTATTAGTTAGAGTCATGTGGGCATCTAGACAAAATGTCAGCCATCACATTATCCGCACCACGGATAGCTCGTACCGTGAAGTGAAAAGGTTGAAGAGCTATAGCATATCGAGTGGATCTCGAACTCTTCAAATTCTTAGTCTGAATAGCTGTAAGAGCTTTCTGATCAGTCTCTAGAATGAAATGTGCGCCCAGGAGGAATCTTTGTAGCTTTAGAATTGACCAAACCATCGCTAACAACTCACGGTCTAAAACCGAGTAGTTCCTCTCTGCCGCATTTAGTTTTCTAGAAATGTACATAACAGGATGCAGAGTATTTGCATATTCTTGCATCAGTGCTGCTCCAATCCCAGTGGATGAAGCATCACTCCGAAGAACAAAAGTCCTATCAAGAGTAGGTAATCTTAAGATGGGAGGAGAAGAAAATATATTCTTGATTTGGTCTAATGAAGATTGGCATTCTTCAGACCAACGGACCAGATTAGGCGAACCTTTCTTCAACAATGTTGAGAGAGGTGCCATGATCGAAGATAAATTTGGAATAAATCTCCCATAAAATTGAATTAAACCTAAGAGACTCCTAACTTGTTTCTTCGTTTTAGGAACAGAGATGTTCAGTATTTTGGAAGTATTGTGGTCTTCTGTCTTCAAGAGACCATGACCAACACGATGACCCAGGAAAGAGATTTCACCAAAACCAACAAAAGCTTTAGAAGGTTTTGCTGTCAAATTATTCTCACGTAGAGTGGACAGTAAGTCATATAACCCTAAATAGTGATCTTCCCAGGTATCACTGAAGAGACAGATGTCATCTAAGTATGCGATGACATCCGAACGATGTGACAGAATTCGACGCATCATGCGAACGAAAGTTGCAGGGGCGTTCATGAGACCAAAAGGCATAACATTCCATTGAAATAGACCCCTAGGTGTAGAAAAAGCAGTAAGAGGTTTGGCATGCTCTGCTAAAGGCACTTGCCAATAACCTTTAGACAAGTCAAGTTTAGTGAAGAATCTAGAATTAGAAAGTCTAATCAGTAGATCTTCTAACAAAGGCATCGGTTCAGCATCGAACTTTGTGACCTGATTCAATTTGCGATAATCAACACAAATTCGTATGTTCTTATCCTTCTTCCGGACAATAACCATGGAAGAAGAATATGGTGAAGTCGATGGTTCAATTATATTTAATTGAATCATTTCATCCAATTCCTTTTCCACTTGCGACTGAAAGTGTATAGGAATAGGATACGGCCTAACCCTAATTGGATTATTGTCGGTAAGAATTATGTCATGTTCTATGACATCTGTGTGTCCAGGAATGTCAGTGAGAACATCCTGAAATGTTTGTAACATCGACGAGACTTGTCGATGTTCGTCACCAGAAAGATTAGGAGAAACAGAAACGTTTTTCCAAGATTCCGTGGAATGTAATGGAACCACTGGAAGGGGAAGGTTGACATCAGAGAAGGTAGCTTCCTCATCCTGTATGACAGACAGGGATGAATAATGACCGTGAGGTGCAGGAGCATCATCCGTTGCCTGGAAAATAGGCAGCAAATAGTCCGGACGTTCGTGAAATTCCGAAAGCATGTTTATGTGGAAAGTTTTATGCTTTCCATCAATATCGACCACATAGTCAACATCGGAAATCCGAGAGACTATTGCATACGGACCTTTCCATGCAATAAGAAGTCTATTTTCCCTACTGGGGAGTAGGACGAATGCTTTGTCACCTGGACAAAGTTGTCGTAGACATCTATTCTTGTTAGCAAACTGTCTTGCCTTCTCTTTAGCAATTTCTGATGAAGCAGTTGCTAGCTTACATGCCTCAATGATCTTTTGTCTAAGAGCAATGACATACTCATATGAGGATTGAGTTTCATCGCTAATATCATCGGCAGTGATGAGATCGTGTAATAAAGACATAGGGCCGCGTGGACGCGCGCCAAAGACAAGTTCGAAGGGAGAAAATCCTGTGTGTTCATTAGGGACTTCTCTATAGGCAAAGAGAGCCGCGGGTAAAACCCTGTCCCAATCTTGAGGATGATCTTCAGTTATCTTACCAAGCAAAGTCTTGAGCGTTCTATTCAGACGCTCAACTAACCCATTAGACATAGGATGGTAGATACTACTGAGAGATCGTTCAATATGTAAGGTAGACATTACCTGTGACATAGTGTCAGATATGAGTTGAGTGCCATGGTCTGACAATATTTCTCTGGGGAACCCCAAGCGAGAAAATATCAACCAAAGAGCATCTGCGATATCTGTAGTAGATATGCTCTTAAGAGGAATAGCCTCTGGCCAACGTGTGCACATATCGACACATGTAAGGATAAACTGATGTCCTCTGGCCGACTTGACCTTAAAAGGGCCAATAATATCTATGGCCATTTTCTGAAACGGCCGAATAGGAATGTCAGCAGCCTGGATAGGCGCAGCATGTCGTGGTCCTCTAGATTTGACCTCCTGACATACCTTGCATGATCGGCAGTAAATACGAATGTCCTTATTGACAAAAGGCCAAAAGAAAGCCGCAAGGACTCTCGACTTCGTACGGGAAAAACCCATATGTCCAGCACATTGCGAGTCATGAGCATGTTGTAATATTTGCACTCTCATGCTCTTGGGAACAAGAATTTGCGAATGTGCCGACGTAGTCGAATCTTGTACCATACGTACAAGTACGCCGTTTCTCATTGCAATCCAAGATTTTCTATTTGTATCCTGATTCGGATCACCTTTCTTCGCAAGAACGAAGAATTTTTTTAAAGAAGGATCTTCTTCTTGCAATTTTATGAAAGAGTCACGAGTGATTACTAAGTGACTATCTTGGCTATCAACTTCATTATCACTATTCAGTGAAGTTTCGGGTGTTTGTAGAGCTTGTGCTCTTGTAACTACTGCATTTGTAGCTTGCATGTTATTATCTTCCCAAGCAGCAATCTGCTGTGGGGTACACTCCCTAACTCCGTGAATACGACCAATAATAAGGTCCGCAATAGGATTAGGTAAGAGACAAGCATGCACATCTCCAGTAAAGAAAGGAGTGGCAATGCGAATTACAGCAGTAGGATATTTTTCTAGAGTGCCGCCAAATGTGACACATTTAATAACCCTTCCTGTAGCACAAGATGGATCTACAAGCGATTGTCTAACACCAATAGTGGTGCATCCGGAATCGAAAAGTAGTGAGACCGGAGTATCATTAACAAGACCCTTATGTAGAATTAAAGAACCCCTCCCGTCATGCGCAACAGCAGCAGGAAGAGCGGGAAGTGGGTGACCACAACTCAAAGTAGTTATGGTACCCGGTTCGAATAAAGTACTGCATTGGGGGCATTTGTTTGCTCTCTCAAAGTCAAAAGCAGAACCAGTGACAGCGTCAAAGTTTTTATTATCAACAACATGATTACAGGCTCCCTCAGTTTCCTGTTGTACAGCATTAGCCTGCTGATATCTCTTTTTTTTGTGTTGAGATCTACCCCGACTATTATTACCTCTGAAGTTATCAGAGTTATTATTATCTCTGCAGTTATTATTGTCTCTATTGTAATTGTTATCCTGGTTCGAATTCCAGTTTCCACGATTACTATCATGTTCACATTGATGCGAACATCTATTTGTTTGGTTCTGAGGTCTTCGGCAGGAATAACCTCTATTACCATATCCTCTTTTGAAATGCTTATAATTATTAGGGTGATAGTAACGACCACTATCAGGTTGTCTCCAATTCTTCGAAGAAGAATCACCATGAAATTGGTTTCCATGATTTTGACAGAAATTACCGCTGCTCTTTCTATCAAAATTTTGTTGGAATCTACGAGCAAAGTTTTGACCATACGGAGCTGCCGAAGCAACTGGTAAACCTTCTTTCACCTTAGAGTTACCCATGGTTATGTGTGGGTGTGCAGTTACGTATTGGCAACAGAAATCTTCCATTTCTTTTATTGTTTTAGGTTTACGTTCATGAAGGAAAGCAAGGAAAGACTCATTGACAGACGACATGACTTTGTCTCTAAGTATTAAGTCCATAAGTCCTTCATAAGTTTTTTCCGTCTTAGATAGTTCAACCCATCGTGAGAAAGTAATGCGTATTCTTGCAATAAACTCGGAGAATTCAACTCCATTTTCAGGTAACATGTTTTTAAATTGTAGACGATAGCCGTCTTCGTTAAGCTGATATTTCTTTAACAGAGCGGCCCTGACAACCTCATAATTGTTCTTGTCAGGTTCATCCACCATATTTAATATACTTAGAGCTTTACCTGTCAGTATCCCTGATAACTGATAAACATATTTTGCTTTGTCTATGTTATGAGCTGTACATGCTTGTTCAAATCTGTCCAGATAGAACATTATGTCATCACTGGAAGGACTAAATGTTGGTAACTTAATCTTAAAAGTATCATTATTAGCCTTACCAGAAGATGAACCCTTGTTTGAATCATTACCATTACTCATGTTCATCAATTTCAATTTTTCCAACTCTAAAGCTAAGACCTTTTCTTCATGTTCCATTTTTGCTTTCTCTTTCCTCTCATCAGATTCTCTCTGTAATCTTCTCTCCTCAGCCTGAGCCTCTATTTGAAGTCTTTCAGCTTCTTTTTCAAGTCTTTTATTTTCAGCCTCTTTTTCAAGTCTTTTATTTTCAGCCTCTTTTTCAAGTCTTTTATTTTCAGCCTCTTTTTCAAGTCTTTTATTTTCAGCCTCTAGCTGGAGTTTTCTTTCCTCAGCTTCTGATTCCCTTTTTTTTTTTTCCATTTCCATTTGGAATCTTTTTTCATCCACCTGCATCTGCAGTTTTTTTTGTTCAGCTTCCATATGCAGTTTCTTTTGTTCAGCTTCCATTGCTTTATCATATCGAGCAGTTGCAAATTCTTCTAACTTATCACCAGTCTTCCCAAGCAATTTACCCTGCTCAATAAAGTGCTCAAATGTAGACATGTTGTCTAACATATGAGTCCAAAACCTGAAATAATTAACTAATTTATTTCAAACCTAAGTGTAACAAGTCTTAATTAAGCACTTGTATATTCACATCACCTTATATTATCCCAGTCTCTGTGGGAAACAAGTCTCCAATCAAAGAACTTGTATATGAAATATCACCAATCAATTCTTGATCATAAGTGCACTTCTCATTCAATAGTGCACAACACTATTCATCATTCATTTATCATCAGTGTAGTAGTAACAGTGCATTAGCATAGCCCATTAACTAATTACTATAACTGTAAACAATGACTATGTAAACACATGCAGAATGTAAACATTGAAAATGTAAACAATGCAAACAATGTAAACAATAACAATGTAAACAATAACAAAGATCAGCAACAATACAAAAACGTTCGCAGAAATCAACTAAAAATAAAGCAGAAATTAATGAAATATCACAAAAAATGTGACGATATCTACGATAGAATTAAACAAAATACATGACACCACAGTGTATAAACAAAAATGTTGTATGAAACTAAATTATAGACAAGAGTAGGCTAACAAATACAAACAAATCAAAACAAAACTAAAGAATGCGAAATAATAACGAAAACAATATTAAAACATGTCATCACAGCTAACATAAATAGCAACAGAAGTCGCTTAGCAAATTCCAGTATCGGAAATTTGCAAACCCTACAGAAAACGCTCACAATAGACGACCTCTATGACGTGGCATAATCTAACGGAGACACCACCCAACCGAGAACCCGCTGAAATATAAACATATAAATATACAAATAACATATAGACATATAACATATAGAATGAGATGATACACAGAAGACTCAGCAGAAGTATAAGGGCACAGTTTACATACAAACAGGCCACTTAACTTATAGGCTTCCAATCGTCGAACAGCAGAAAAAACGGATGTCAATCAACGTCCTAAAGAGCGAAGCTCCAACGATGATGGCACATCTGAACTGCTTCCACTGCTAACACGATGGTACAAGAGCTTCTGAAATACTGTGTGTTGAGTTGTTTCGGCACTTGACCTTCTAATCCAAAAGTAAGTTGATGGAAATCGGTACTTGGCCTTCTTCAGAAAACAACCCGTTTCAACCGGCACTTGACCTTCACAAAAACGACAGCACTGGAACCTTGACAGCAGCAACTTGCTTGACTTGCGTAAAAGATAACAGCAGTCCGAGTTATCCGGCAACATGTAACAACGCCGGGTACTGTCAAATTCTTGTTTCCGTCAAAAAATTGAAATTTTGACTTTTACCGGGCAACGCCGAGTACTTTGAAAATTTTGAAGATGTTGACTGTCTTGAAGAATGTTAATTTCTTGAAGGATGTTGATGAATTCTTGTTGAAAATGAAGTGGGTAAGGGACCCCGTGTTTGCTGGTACCAGATCAACCCAGCTTATGGCCACCAAATGATGCGTGATGCCATATGATGATGGATGGTATCCGCATGTCTGGTTTTGTGTAGTGTGCAGATGTGTTCAGTCAAAACAATGTTCATACAAAAATAACAGGGCAATCCACATAGGACGTCAGTAAACTCACGACGTATAAAGTCAATGATTCTTGAAACAGCCGTTGACGTTTTTCTTCATTATTTATTGTGGACGCCACAGTGACAAAATGGTTACGCGAATATGTAGACACATCAAACAGTCATTATCACAGCAACATTCAATACAGCAATAGACGGTAGACAGCATTACAATGATGAGTCAGATGCATGTTATATTTCATAGTGCTGTAAATGTAGTCAGGTGAAAAACTCCATCCTTTTCTATAACAGCCAGGAGATAACCAGATGTATGAGATCAGTTCACTCTCCTTAGTCTGACTTCAGCAAGACAGACACGTCTGCCGAAGTATAAATAATGTCCTCAAAAATATCCTCTAGATAACAAAGGTTTTTCAAACCTAGTTCAGGTAACCAAGTAGCAAGTAATAGTCCTTGGGACCTGCATCAACCGATGCAGCACAATACAGCGACATGTGAGCTAGGAAAAAACATCTCGTGACGACGACTTTCGAAGACAGGCTATGAACCAGAAATCGTTCACGACCAAAAATCGATAGAGTTAATGAAAAAGTCAATTTACCTTGCTTTCATGAAATACACAGAAATATCACGCCTCCCGGCATGTGGGAAACACTAGAGGTATTATCTCGAATAAACGAAATATCCATTAAGAGGACTACACATCCCTGACAGAACAAAAAATAGCGGAGATCCCCTCTTCAACGAGGCATCTCTTTCGCCATTCCAAATCGCTCACTCCACTAGTGGTGGGCGGAAACCGATCGACCAAAAAGCAAGACAAGTCATGCGCAGTCCAGCGCAAAATGACCACAGCTCAAAAACTTAACTGCATTCGATACCAACGCGAGAAGACAAATGCTTACCGAGAAAAGTAACTATAAATTTCAAGCAGTTGTTGCCCTTGCGTTATAAAATAGATATTGTAATAAAACGATGTTGCGAGAATTTATCACGCAACATATCACCACCTCCTCCCGATAAAAAAAAAATGTGGAACATATTTTTTTTTTTTTTAAATATCAAAGAGCATGCGATAAGCGGCTCAAAACGCACGAATTATGCGCTGATAATTAATTAAATTGCCTAACATGAGGCTAAATATAGAGTGTCTGGTGAGGATATACCTCAACAGAAAAATAAATATGTCTCAAAAAATATTCACATCGGGGAGGTGTCACCAACACACATCACGTTAGCATGTAAACACAATATACGTATGCAAGTTACCATAATCATCATTAAACAGCATACTCTAATATTGTCTTTAAAAATGGATGTACAAATCTGATAGGAAAATTTAAATAGTACATTATTTGACATGTAATGACATAAGTACATAGTAAAGTTAAACTACATGACGATCCAGGACATATGCTCTGGTATTCCGAGGGTAAGTACACAATCTAGAACTCGTCATGCTTGATACTAGTAAGGTAAGTCCTCAGCTCAACAATGACATTCTGAGAAAGTACAAGCAATATAATGCTAATTAATAACTAATATGCTTCATAAGGTACAATACATTATTAATAATTGTGGCTGTTTAGTAAACTAACGGCCCTTATATTAACTACTCAGTCCTCCTCTATCATCTTAAAAAAAAACGAACAGAAGAAGATGACAACAAAGCACGATAGTGTGTACATATAAAGTGAGTACAGATGTGCTAATCTATTGTAGAAATATAGGTGTGTTATGACTCTGTAATATATGGAAATATAGGACAGAAGTATTAGTTAGAGTCATGTGGGCATCTAGACAAAATGTCAGCCATCACATTATCCGCACCACGGATAGCTCGTACCGTGAAGTGAAAAGGTTGAAGAGCTATAGCATATCGAGTGGATCTCGAACTCTTCAAATTCTTAGTCTGAATAGCTGTAAGAGCTTTCTGATCAGTCTCTAGAATGAAATGTGCGCCCAGGAGGAATCTTTGTAGCTTTAGAATTGACCAAACCATCGCTAACAACTCACGGTCTAAAACCGAGTAGTTCCTCTCTGCCGCATTTAGTTTTCTAGAAATGTACATAACAGGATGCAGAGTATTTGCATATTCTTGCATCAGTGCTGCTCCAATCCCAGTGGATGAAGCATCACTCCGAAGAACAAAAGTCCTATCAAGAGTAGGTAATCTTAAGATGGGAGGAGAAGAAAATATATTCTTGATTTGGTCTAATGAAGATTGGCATTCTTCAGACCAACGGACCAGATTAGGCGAACCTTTCTTCAACAATGTTGAGAGAGGTGCCATGATCGAAGATAAATTTGGAATAAATCTCCCATAAAATTGAATTAAACCTAAGAGACTCCTAACTTGTTTCTTCGTTTTAGGAACAGAGATGTTCAGTATTTTGGAAGTATTGTGGTCTTCTGTCTTCAAGAGACCATGACCAACACGATGACCCAGGAAAGAGATTTCACCAAAACCAACAAAAGCTTTAGAAGGTTTCGCTGTCAAATTATTCTCACGTAGAGTGGACAGTAAGTCATATAACCCTAAATAGTGATCTTCCCAGGTATCACTGAAGAGACAGATGTCATCTAAGTATGCGATGACATCCGAACGATGTGACAGAATTCGACGCATCATGCGAACGAAAGTTGCAGGGGCGTTCATGAGACCAAAAGGCATAACATTCCATTGAAATAGACCCCTAGGTGTAGAAAAAGCAGTAAGAGGTTTGGCATGCTCTGCTAAAGGCACTTGCCAATAACCTTTAGACAAGTCAAGTTTAGTGAAGAATCTAGAATTAGAAAGTCTAATCAGTAGATCTTCTAACAAAGGCATCGGTTCAGCATCGAACTTTGTGACCTGATTCAATTTGCGATAATCAACACAAATTCGTATGTTCTTATCCTTCTTCCGGACAATAACCATGGAAGAAGAATATGGTGAAGTCGATGGTTCAATTATATTTAATTGAATCATTTCATCCAATTCCTTTTCCACTTGCGACTGAAAGTGTATAGGAATAGGATACGGCCTAACCCTAATTGGATTATTGTCGGTAAGAATTATGTCATGTTCTATGACATCTGTGTGTCCAGGAATGTCAGTGAGAACATCCTGAAATGTTTGTAACATCGACGAGACTTGTCGATGTTCGTCACCAGAAAGATTAGGAGAAACAGAAACGTTTTTCCAAGATTCCGTGGAATGTAATGGAACCACTGGAAGGGGAAGGTTGACATCAGAGAAGGTAGCTTCCTCATCCTGTATGACAGACAGGGATGAATAATGACCGTGAGGTGCAGGAGCATCATCCGTTGCCTGGAAAATAGGCAGCAAATAGTCCGGACGTTCGTGAAATTCCGAAAGCATGTTTATGTGGAAAGTTTTATGCTTTCCATCAATATCGACCACATAGTCAACATCGGAAATCCGAGAGACTATTGCATACGGACCTTTCCATGCAATAAGAAGTCTATTTTCCCTACTGGGGAGTAGGACGAATGCTTTGTCACCTGGACAAAGTTGTCGTAGACATCTATTCTTGTTAGCAAACTGTCTTGCCTTCTCTTTAGCAATTTCTGATGAAGCAGTTGCTAGCTTACATGCCTCAATGATCTTTTGTCTAAGAGCAATGACATACTCATATGAGGATTGAGTTTCATCGCTAATATCATCGGCAGTGATGAGATCGTGTAATAAAGACATAGGGCCGCGTGGACGCGCGCCAAAGACAAGTTCGAAGGGAGAAAATCCTGTGTGTTCATTAGGGACTTCTCTATAGGCAAAGAGAGCCGCGGGTAAAACCCTGTCCCAATCTTGAGGATGATCTTCAGTTATCTTACCAAGCAAAGTCTTGAGCGTTCTATTCAGACGCTCAACTAACCCATTAGACATAGGATGGTAGATACTACTGAGAGATCGTTCAATATGTAAGGTAGACATTACCTGTGACATAGTGTCAGATATGAGTTGAGTGCCATGGTCTGATAATATTTCTCTGGGGAACCCCAAGCGAGAAAATATCAACCAAAGAGCATCTGCGATATCTGTAGTAGATATGCTCTTAAGAGGAATAGCCTCTGGCCAACGTGTGCACATATCGACACATGTAAGGATAAACTGATGTCCTCTGGCCGACTTGACCTTAAAAGGGCCAATAATATCTATGGCCATTTTCTGAAACGGCCGAATAGGAATGTCAGCAGCCTGGATAGGCGCAGCATGTCGTGGTCCTCTAGATTTGACCTCCTGACATACCTTGCATGATCGGCAGTAAATACGAATGTCCTTATTGACAAAAGGCCAAAAGAAAGCCGCAAGGACTCTCGACTTCGTACGGGAAAAAACCCATATGTCCAGCACATTGCGAGTCATGAGCATGTTGTAATATTTGCACTCTCATGCTCTTGGGAACAAGAATTTGCGAATGTGCCGACGTAGTCGAATCTTGTACCATACGTACAAGTACGCCGTTTCTCATTGCAATCCAAGATTTTCTATTTGTATCCTGATTCGGATCACCTTTCTTCGCAAGAATGAAGAATTTTTTTAAAGAAGGATCTTCTTCTTGCAATTTTATGAAAGAGTCACGAGTGATTACTAAGTGACTATCTTGGCTATCAACTTCATTATCACTATTCAGTGAAGTTTCGGGTGTTTGTAGAGCTTGTGCTCTTGTAACTACTGCATTTGTAGCTTGCATGTTATTATCTTCCCAAGCAGCAATCTGCTGTGGGGTACACTCCCTAACTCCGTGAATACGACCAATAATAAGGTCCGCAATAGGATTAGGTAAGAGACAAGCATGCACATCTCCAGTAAAGAAAGGAGTGGCAATGCGAATTACAGCAGTAGGATATTTTTCTAGAGTGCCGCCAAATGTGACACATTTAATAACCCTTCCTGTAGCACAAGATGGATCTACAAGCGATTGTCTAACACCAATAGTGGTGCATCCGGAATCGAAAAGTAGTGAGACCGGAGTATCATTAACAAGACCCTTATGTAGAATTAAAGAACCCCTCCCGTCATGAGCAACAGCAGCAGGAAGAGCGGGAAGTGGGTGACCACAACTCAAAGTAGTTATGGTACCCGGTTCGAATAAAGTACTGCATTGGGGGCATTTGTTTGCTCTCTCAAAGTCAAAAGCAGAACCAGTGACAGCGTCAAAGTTTTTATTATCAACAACATGATTACAGGCTCCCTCAGTTTCCTGTTGTACAGCATTAGCCTGCTGATATCTCTTTTTTTTGTGTTGAGATCTACCCCGACTATTATTACCTCTGAAGTTATCAGAGTTATTATTATCTCTGCAGTTATTATTGTCTCTATTGTAATTGTTATCCTGGTTCGAATTCCAGTTTCCACGATTACTATCATGTTCACATTGATGCGAACATCTATTTGTTTGGTTCTGAGGTCTTCGGCAGGAATAACCTCTATTACCATATCCTCTTTTGAAATGCCTATAATTATTAGGGTGATAGTAACGACCACTATCAGGTTGTCTCCAATTCTTCGAAGAAGAATCACCATGAAATTGGTTTCCATGATTTTGACAGAAATTACCGCTGCTCTTTCTATCAAAATTTTGTTGGAATCTACGAGCAAAGTTTTGACCATACGGAGCTGCCGAAGCAACTGGTAAACCTTCTTTCACCTTAGAGTTACCCATGGTTATGTGTGGGTGTGCAGTTACGTATTGGCAACAGAAATCTTCCATTTCTTTTATTGTTTTAGGTTTACGTTCATGAAGGAAAGCAAGGAAAGACTCATTGACAGACGACATGACTTTGTCTCTAAGTATTAAGTCCATAAGTCCTTCATAAGTTTTTTCCGTCTTAGATAGTTCAACCCATCGTGAGAAAGTAATGCGTATTCTTGCAATAAACTCGGAGAATTCAACTCCATTTTCAGGTAACATGTTTTTAAATTGTAGACGATAGCCGTCTTCGTTAAGCTGATATTTCTTTAACAGAGCGGCCCTGACAACCTCATAATTGTTCTTGTCAGGTTCATCCACCATATTTAATATACTTAGAGCTTTACCTGTCAGTATCCCTGATAACTGATAAACATATTTTGCTTTGTCTATGTTATGAGCTGTACATGCTTGTTCAAATCTGTCCAGATAGAACATTATGTCATCACTGGAAGGACTAAATGTTGGTAACTTAATCTTAAAAGTATCATTATTAGCCTTACCAGAAGATGAACCCTTGTTTGAATCATTACCATTACTCATGTTCATCAATTTCAATTTTTCCAACTCTAAAGCTAAGACCTTTTCTTCATGTTCCATTTTTGCTTTCTCTTTCCTCTCATCAGATTCTCTCTGTAATCTTCTCTCCTCAGCCTGAGCCTCTATTTGAAGTCTTTCAGCTTCTTTTTCAAGTCTTTTATTTTCAGCCTCTTTTTCAAGTCTTTTATTTTCAGCCTCTTTTTCAAGTCTTTTATTTTCAGCCTCTTTTTCAAGTCTTTTATTTTCAGCCTCTAGCTGGAGTTTTCTTTCCTCAGCTTCTGATTCCCTTTTTTGTTTTTCCATTTCCATTTGGAATCTTTTTTCATCCACCTGCATCTGCAGTTTCTTTTGTTCAGCTTCCATATGCAGTTTCTTTTGTTCAGCTTCCATTGCTTTATCATATCGAGCAGTTGCAAATTCTTCTAACTTATCACCAGTCTTCCCAAGCAATTTACCCTGCTCAATAAAGTGCTCAAATGTAGACATGTTGTCTAACATATGCGTCCAAAACCTGAAATAATTAACTAATTTATTTCAAACCTAAGTGTAACAAGTCTTAATTAAGCACTTGTATATTCACATCACCTTATATTATCCCAGTCTCTGTGGGAAACAAGTCTCCAATCAAAGAACTTGTATATGAAATATCACCAATCAATTCTTGATCATAAGTGCACTTCTCATTCAATAGTGCACAACACTATTCATCATTCATTTATCATCAGTGTAGTAGTAACAGTGCATTAGCATAGCCCATTAACTAATTACTATAACTGTAAACAATGACTATGTAAACACATGCAGAATGTAAACATTGAAAATGTAAACAATGCAAACAATGTAAACAATAACAATGTAAACAATAACAAAGATCAGCAACAATACAAAAACGTTCGCAGAAATCAACTAAAAATAAAGCAGAAATTAATGAAATATCACAAAAAATGTGACGATATCTACGATAGAATTAAAACAAAATACATGACACCACAGTGTATAAACAAAAATGTTGTATGAAACTAAATTATAGACAAGAGTAGGCTAACAAATACAAACAAATCAAAACAAAACTAAAGAATGCGAAATAATAACGAAAACAATATTAAAACATGTCATCACAGCTAACATAAATAGCAACAGAAGTCGCTTAGCAAATTCCAGTATCGGAAATTTGCAAACCCTACAGAAAACGCTCACAATAGACGACCTCTATGACGTGGCATAATCTAACGGAGACACCACCCAACCGAGAACCCGCTGAAATATAAACATATAAATATACAAATAACATATAGACATATAACATATAGAATGAGATGATACACAGAAGACTCAGCAGAAGTATAAGGGCACAGTTTACATACAAACAGGCCACTTAACTTATAGGCTTCCAATCGTCGAACAGCAGAAAAAAAAACGGATGTCAATCAACGTCCTAAAGAGCGAAGCTCCAACGATGATGGCACATCTGAACTGCTTCCACTGCTAACACGATGGTACAAGAGCTTCTGAAATACTGTGTGTTGAGTTGTTTCGGCACTTGACCTTCTAATCCAAAAGTAAGTTGATGGAAATCGGTACTTGGCCTTCTTCAGAAAACAACCCGTTTCAACCGGCACTTGACCTTCACAAAAACGACAGCACTGGAACCTTGACAGCAGCAACTTGCTTGACTTGCGTAAAAGATAACAGCAGTCCGAGTTATCCGGCAACATGTAACAACGCCGGGTACTGTCAAATTCTTGTTTCCGTCAAAAAATTGAAATTTTGACTTTTACCGGGCAACGCCGAGTACTTTGAAAATTTTGAAGATGTTGACTGTCTTGAAGAATGTTAATTTCTTGAAGGATGTTGATGAATTCTTGTTGAAAATGAAGTGGGTAAGGGACCCCGTGTTTGCTGGTACCAGATCAACCCAGCTTATGGCCACCAAATGATGCGTGATGCCATATGATGATGGATGGTATCCGCATGTCTGGTTTTGTGTAGTGTGCAGATGTGTTCAGTCAAAACAATGTTCATACAAAAATAACAGGGCAATCCACATAGGACGTCAGTAAACTCACGACGTATAAAGTCAATGATTCTTGAAACAGCCGTTGACGTTTTTCTTCATTATTTATTGTGGACGCCACAGTGACAAAATGGTTACGCGAATATGTAGACACATCAAACAGTCATTATCACAGCAACATTCAATACAGCAATAGACGGTAGACAGCATTACAATGATGAGTCAGATGCATGTTATATTTCATAGTGCTGTAAATGTAGTCAGGTGAAAAACTCCATCCTTTTCTATAACAGCCAGGAGATAACCGGATATATGAGATCAGTTCACTCTCCTTAGTCTGACTTCAGCAAGACAGACACGTCTGCCGAAGTATAAATAATGTCCTCAAAAAATATCCTCTAGATAATAAAGGTTTTTCAAACCTAGTTCAGGTAACCAAGTAGCAAGTAATAGTCCTTGGGACCTGCATCAACCGATGCAGCACAATACAGCGACATGTGAGCTGGGAAAAAACATCTCGTGACGACGACTTTCGAAGACAGGCTATGAACCAGAAATCGCTCACGACCAAAAATCGATAGAGTTAATGAAAAAGTCAATTTACCTTGCTTTCATGAAATACACAGAAATATCACGCCTCCCGGCATGTGGGAAACACTAGAGGTATTATCTCGAATAAACGAAATATCCATTAAGAGGACTACACATCCCTGACAGAACAAAAACTAGCGGAGATCCCCTCTTCAACGAGGCATCTCTTTCGCCATTCCAAATCGCTCACTCCACTAGTGGTGGGCGGAAACCGATCGACCAAAAAGCAAGACAAGTCATGCGCAGTCCAGCGCAAAATGACCACAGCTCAAACTTAACTGCATTCGATACCAACGCGAGAAGACAAATGCTTACCGAGAAAAGTAACTATAAATTTCAAGCAGTTGTTGCCCTTGCGTTATAAAATAGATATTGTAAAAAACGATGTTGCGAGAATTTATCACGCAACACGAGGACTAGAATGGAAAAAGGCCAGGAGGAAGACAGCCGATAGGATAGTCTGGCGCTCTCTCTTCTAAACCTCTACATCTCACGGTAGAAGGGGAACGACTAAGTAAATCAGTAAACATTTGCTCGACGAGAGTACTATTTCCGATGATCAGATTGTTTCATGTTGTATTACTGTTGCGTGATAAATTCTCGCAACATCATTTTATTACAATATCTATTTTATAACGCAAGGGCAACAACTGCTTGAAATTTATAGTCACTTTTCTCGGTAAGCATTTGTCTTCTCGCGTTGGTATCGAATGCAGTTAAGTTTGAGCTGTGGTCATTTTGCGCTCAAATCGCTCACTCCACTAGTGGTGGGCGGAAACCGATCGACCAAGAAGCAAGACAAGTCATGCGCAGTCCAGCGCAAAATGACCACAGCTCAAACTTAACTGCATTCGATACCAACGCGAGAAGACAAATGCTTACCGAGAAAAGTGACTATAAATTTCAAGCAGTTGTTGCCCTTGCGTTATAAAATAGATATTGTAATAAAATGATGTTGCGAGAATTTATCACGCAACAGTCACACCCCACCTCGTGATGCTGGACCTGGTATAGTGACGTCACTAACACTTCATTCTCCTACGGCATTATCTGCTATGGGACTACCTTGACCTTTTTATACTCGTGTATGTGCTCTTTAAGAAGAGACATGGTCCGCAACCAGACGATACGTCAAGGCCTAAAATCCCACCTGCTGCAGACCCAAATAGAACAGTCCCAACTAAGATGGTTTGGCCATGTCTGAAGAATGGGAGAAGATCGGCTACCACGACAAGCATGGGAAACAAAGAGCCAGGGATCCAGACCTCCAGGACGACCCAGAGTCCGCTGGGAGGACAACATTAGACAATCTTTGAAGGACCGAGGACTAGAATGGAACCAGGCCAGGAAGAAGACAGCCGATAGGATAGTCTGGCGCTCTCTCTTCCAAACCTCTACACCTCACGGTAGAAGAGGAACGACTAAGTAAGTAAGTAAGTATGTGCTCTTTAATAATTATAATCATAGTGGTGTTTTATATATATATATATATATATATATATATATATATATATATATATATATATATATATATATATATATATATATATATATATATATATATATATATATATATATATATATATATATATATATATATATATATATATATATATACAGGGTGATCATAAAGTCTTTCCGTGATTTCAAATTTTTACTAGTTCCTCCAGATATTAAAAGCATCAAAGCTTGGTATATAAAATTTACGCACACTGGCGGCGTCGGTGACATGACCAGAACAGGTAGGCCTCGAGTGAGTGAAGAAACTATGGACGCAGTGCGCACGGCGTTTTAACGCAGTCCTCTGAAATCAACCTATCGTGCCTCAAGAGAACTTGCAATCCCTCGAATATTAGTGTTGAAAATTGCAAATGTTGAAATCTACAAATAGCATAAAAAACTGTTTTAGTTCTGGAATAATTTCCAAAAAACCAAGTGTCTCTGCACAGAATACTTTTTTTAATTTTAATTTTTGAAATCAGGGAAAGACTTTATGACCACCCTGTATATATATATATATATATATATATATATATATATATATATATATATATATATATATATATATATATATATATATATATATATATATATAACACAGGTTTATAATTATTAAAGAGAGTCAGGTAAATAAAAAAAAAAACACACACACAGAGAAGATAACTAGCTACAGGCTGTTTGTGCCCTATACCAGAGCGCTCTTTTAGTTTCGCTAAAATTCTTTTGTGTACTATAACTTTGTTCTGTGTTCTATTTTTGATTGCATTTTTATTTCTTTGAAATTAGTTTTGACGGAGTTACAGACTTTTGAAAACAGCGTCATCATTTAAGGAAATTCATAAAATAAGTAATCTTTTTATTAATTTAATATCTAAAAATCGGCCCATTCGTTTGAGTTTATAATTATAAAGACTTCTCGAAGGGAAGCTAAAGATTATTTCCACATACTTTTTTTTTTTGGTTTCATATCTTGAGAATGTGTGGTAGTCAGTTTTGTGAGTGTGGCATTACAAGAACAAGCATATTGTCACCAGATTTTATAGCATTTAAATCCCTGTAAACTCATTCCTGATACTCACAAATCTTAAATAAGGTAGTGAAAAAATAACTTTTTGTAAACACCATCTGTTTTTGCATTTTCATTCATTTATAATGATATTTAGCTACGTATCATCAGAAAACATGTAAAGCTATAGATAGATTACTTCCACATAATTTGATTTATCTTTCAAGTCTTGTTAATCTTCTATTTATAATATGAATTTTTTTTTAATTGTCTGTGAGATAAGGACTGTTCCATTGGTGTTCTTTAGTAGACAATCCTGTGCACACGACGGCTGCCAAAGAATTCTAAGTAACTGTTTGTATATCTTCTTTCATTCAAAGTTACAATGCAGGTAGTAAATTTAGAGAAACCAAATTCTAAATCTAATACCATCCTTTTATCAATGGCTAGAGTCAGAGATACATATGATAATTTAGAAATATTTATGAATGGCACGAAAGCTCAGATAGAGTCACTAAAATATTTAGAGTGGGATGGTAAACAAGTTGTTGTTTTCTTATTCGGGGATTATTTCCTTGTTTTGCTGGAGACACCACAGACATGGGTATATTCCTTGAGCTCCAGATAAACCAAACATTTTCATCAAAGACATCCAGATTGCATACAACTTGCAAACCAAGAAGTTTGGCAATGTTGATAAGAGATTACAATAGATATATGAAATAAGGGAAAGGGAATAAAAGGCAAGTGGCACATTATCATAATTGTTTACACAAACCAATGTTAGAGATTGAAATTGAAAATGTAGCTCCTCCTTACCTTCATATTTTATTAGGCATTGTTTTGAAACACCACAGACTTCTAGAACAGGTAGCTGATACAATAGACGCAAAGATATTTGGGAATTCGCAAGAGATACATGCAAACATTAGTACTTTTAAGAACTTGAAGAGATTTAGTAGGAACTGGAAATAGGCAGAAGAATTAGGAGCTAAAATTGAATTTTTCAGGTAGGTATTGAACTTTGTGAGGATAAGGAGGAGACAGATAATTTTAAAGTTAGACTTGAAAATGCACAAGATGCGCTGGCTAAACTTCAGTTTCAAGATCTATGTACTAGGTCTGGTCCAGTTTGCTCACACTTGGACAAGGTACTAGCCAAACACAAAATCATACAACAGGCTTATAATAGCAGAGCATTTATAGGGAATCACTGCCACAGATATCTCACACAAAAAGTTTATAAAGATCTTACAAGAGCAATCATTACACAAACACTGAAAATTACAGACAAACAAGATATAACTAACATAGCTTTTATTGCCCAAGAACAATTCAACTCACTGAAAGAAGCATTTGAGAAAGTACACAACAAAATATCACACAGTAAACCAATTAGTAAAGAATAAATAACAGCATCGATAGAGACTTATATGTCTTTGTTCAGAAAGCTATTCCCCAGTAAGACAATTCATAAACAGCACATATTAGAAAAACATTGCGCAGACTGGATCAGAACTCATGATGTATGATTGAGATAATTGTTAGCTCTCATGTTTTAGGGACAATTGGGTGTGTTATTTTAAGGTTATAAATGTGGACATGCAATTTAAACTTTCAATAATTAATGTTTGACGCATGAAACCAAAACAAAACTTTGATATCCATTTTCTGCAGGTTTTCTCATTTTGATTTCTGTAATTTGTTATGCATGTTGATTGTGACCGTTTTAGTGTAAATTGAATTAGAAACAAACCATAACAAAATGTAAAAAAAAAACGTAAATTTTACACTATTTCAGACTATTATATCTTCTGTTCTAATTGTGATAAAGTGTTTGTTCTTGTTCTAAAATTTACTCTAACATTTCTAGTCTAGCTTTACGCAAAATTAAAGCCGGTATTTATAATAATAAAGTAGCATAAAAGCAATTCAAACATGTTTTGGGGACAATTGGGTGTGTTATTTTAAGGTAATAAATGTGGACTTGCAATTTAAACTTTCAATAATTAATGTTTGACGCATAAAACCAAAACAAAACTTTGATATCCATTTTCTGCAGGTTTTCTACTTTTGATTTCTGTAATTTGTTATGCATGTTGATTGTGACCGATTTAGTGAAAATTGTATATAAACAAACCATAACAAAATATAAAAAAAAACGTAAATTTTACACTATTTCAGACTATTATATCTTCTGTTCACAATATCCATATCAACTTTTTAACCAAGATTTAACGCGGGAAACGCTATAAATTTTGCGTTTCTGTCGCTGCAGCGTACTTGTTTATGCCGCGTACTTGTTTAGTTATATACACTTAATATTTACTGTAGGCCATCGATGGCGCTAAAGGTGATTATTACCAAATCTCTGTCACTCTTATTGTACAGATGTGCATAGCGCAGCAGCAGTGAGAGTGAAGAAAACTTCCATTCAATTATGCAGTGTCCTGAGATTAATTTTGATGACATTCCGTCGTCAGTTAGTGAATTTTTCATCCCAGAAGAGTTTGCTGCTATCACTGATTTTGAAAGGCAGCACTTAAGTAATCTGCGACAAAACTTTGAGGCCCTTCGTCGTGCCGGTAAGTATAAACAAAGTAAATATTTAGCATCCCTTTCATTCAAAGCTGCCCGAAAAGTTTGATCTATTAGTGCATGGAAATAACAAATTACTGAGCTGTTGAGAAAGTCAGCCTGTCTGTGAGATTTCAAGTTATATCTTAAAAAGTTTAATTCTTTTCTTTAAATCGACGAAGAAAGTATCCCGTTCCAACCTCTGGGGTTATCAAAACGATCATAGTGAAGTTATAAATTGTGGCAAAATACGTTTTTTTTTTTAAAATCCGGTAGGCTATGTCAGCCATCTTGCGCTTGTGCAGAAGGGTGTTAATTTATAATAATCAAAATTACTAAAATTACGTTAATTTTTATGCTGCTTACACTCATGCTTGTATATATTTTTCTTATTAATTTATTTAAATTATAGAATTTTTTTATAGCAAACACACTCGCGCACATTTCTATTGTCAACACTGTTTCCATCGGGCAGTCCTAGTATGTGTCATAAACAGCAGAATCCTAAGATGTGATGATTTTTTTTTAAAAATTAGGCCTAATGAAGATAAACAGAAATCCCGTTCAACCTCTGATGGGTTATAATTAGGATATATATTGTTTTCAATTCCAAATAATATGAACAACTGCCGACATGAGAAAGTGGCATCACATTTGAAAATAGGGATACTCACAATTGTGCTTAGGCCTATTCGTTAAATAATAAAATAAAAAACAAACAAACAAAATCAAGAAGAAACTATGAACAAGAATAATATTAAAGTGGAGGGGCCTGGTGGTTCTAGTTATATAACAGACTTTACCAGATATTTAATTGACTTTCATCTGTTTAAAGTCACATGCATTGTAAGAACAGCATCAGACCTTCACATTCCCAGCCACTATATATTAACATGTGTTCGTGTTAAATATTGTTGGACTATAGATGTGATGATGCTTTTTTGCTGGCTGAAGTGAAAGCAGATTGCTGGTACAAAATGAATAAATAATTTAGAAAATCAGCAAATAAGGTTTTGGCATTAATTTAGCTTTAAATTGACAACTAGCTAAGTTGATTAAAACTGTAAAGGCATATATATATATATATATATATATATATATATATATATATATATATATATATATAAACTTAGTTTTACCAGAGCAAGCTTAGAGTTTCTCATATTTTTAAACAGATAATAGGACCAGATGGCATAGATGAAAAAGGACTTGTCAAAACTAATTTCAGTAACAGACAGATATTAACATTCAAGACAAAAAACTTGAGAGTCAATAGATGCAATCCAATATAATACTGCTTCTTGTAGTTTAGTGTGCAAACTTGGACAATGGACAATGATCTATTTGGGAAGACGAGGAAACATCAAGAAATCAACAGAAAATAATGTATCTGATTATACCATCAAGGCAAGTTACATAAAGTCTTTCATGTATAGATGGCAAAGGTGCTCCCATGTCTTGGTTAGTAGTCTGACTCTATAGTTCATACAAGCACGATATGAATTCCTTTGCATCCTGGGTGTTATGTATAGTTTTCACTATTGTATGGTGCAAAACAAATCACACTGAACAAGCAGTTAGAAGACAGAATGCTGAAGCTTTTAAAATACAGTAGGATTGTATGGAAACAGAAACAAAAAGGTCAGAAGGAATTCATAAATAAAAGGAGGACAAAATGAAACAGATACCATATTTTTGACATTTAAAAAAAAAGTACTGCTTATAACAAAATTGGAAGGAAATGTCAAAAGCACATTGGCTGATCTGATATGTTGTTTTCTATTAATTTCCTTTCCATAACGTACACATCTTCTCAGTGAATATAATCATCATCATCACCATTATCATCAGCTCCTTTCTCTCTCACTATGATGCATGAACTCCACCTATGCAGATGGTTCAGTTGAGCAACCCTACGTCAGAGCACGTGTTGTTGCATCACTGGTTTCTGTTACAATTTCTCATTGAATGTGATGATAGTTTCTACGTATCTAATGGAGTATTTAGTTACACAATTTGTAAAATCATATTTTCCTATTTTAAATAGTCCTAAGGTTTTTTTTTTTTGTATTCGTTTTTTTGCTAGGGGTATTCACTATTAGTGTTGTATTTAAAAAAAAAAAAAATATTTAAACAGAAGCATCATTTAGCATGGTTGACCTCCATGTCAGTTCAACTAAAGTGAGTGTCGGCTTTTGCTGAGTTTATAACATAACGTAACAATGAGGTATTTCAAGTGTTTATGTAAATACATGAAGGGAGGCATCAAAGAAGAGTTGGCAACTCAAAAAGCAGCAGCTGGGAGACTTTTTCAGGCTATAAATAGAGGATTCCTCAGCAAGAGAGCAATTAGTAAGAAAACAAAGATGGATGTATACCGCTCCACCTATTTCCCAGTCTTGAAGTACGGATGCGAGTCATGGGCAATGACTACAACCCACAAAAGCCAGATTGAGACCTCAGAAATGAGGTTTTTGAGGAAGGTAGTTGAAGTAACAAGAAGAGACATGATCTGCAACCAGATGATGCATCAAGGCCTAAAATCCCACTCCCTGCAGACTCAAGTACAACAGTCCCAACTATGATGGTTTGGACATGTCTGCAGCAATCTTTGAAGGACTGAGGATTAGAATAGAACTAGGCCAGGAGGAAGACAGCCGATAGGATAGTCTGGCACTCTCTTACGGTAGAAAGGGAATGACTAAGTAAGTAAGTAAGTATGTAAATACATCCTTACATATTTACAATTTCTTTTGAATATAAGGTTCACATTTGTATGATGTAATCTTGAACATATAAATTTAGAACATAAATTTTGGTGGCCCTAGTACTTGAATGTGTTTAAAGCACTATTTTCTTGCCTCTAGGTCTACAAGTTAGTCCACCCGAGTTCATGCTTAGAAACACATCAGAGAACGAGAGGAACAAATTGATAAATCCTCCATTTTTAGAATCATCTGATGGGTCTGATTCAGAATGGACTCCAGCTCTAGAGAAAGCCATTAAACCTCGAAGTAAGTACAATTCCTTTTATCCTTATTGTGGAATTTTTCTATGACCATCAGCGAGAACATAATGTTTATGTTTTATTTCACATTTCTTTAATGACTTTCCATAAAACATTTTGTCTGGTGTATCTTTTTCATAGTTTTCTTGAAGCATTTGAAGTTTGTTGATTAAATTAAATTATATTTAATTTCACTATTTTGATACATAATTTCTGGTAGGCTAATTTGTTGTATTCTAAGGTCGGTTCATTTATTTGCTTACTGTTGCTCTATTTAACTTATAATTTTGTTTTCTTTTAATATTTAACTACCATTGCTGAATTAAAATTTGTGTTTTGTATTTTATTTACTAACAATAAGCTACTGGTTTCTGCTACCAGCGAACAGAAACAGTTCAATGAAAATATATATACTCCTGCTCTAAGGGGTTCCCAAGGTCTCTGTGGAGACAAAAAACATGAAATGACCTCTACCCATCCAGTGGTGTCATCAAAGTTAATCAAATCAGTGCTGCACTGGGCATTGGCAACTCCATAATATGAAAGAGTTTGCCACAGAAACCGTTACTATCAATGCTTACAAGCCATCTGACTCGAGTCCGTTCACAAGGAGGCCACTGGAATAGTGGTCTCATGCTCCCCAGAGAGTGAAATAGGCTATGATGGATAGATTTATACTCAGATAAATTTAGATGTGGCTGTCAGGCATGGAGAACAGCAATACAGTGCAGACTGCTTAAGGCGATCTCGGATGTGGCGATTTTCTGTTGTGAAGAACAATTTGTTTATCCCCGGCAATTCTTCTTCTTTGTCTTTGTAAAAAGTGTCCGGTTAAGCGGAATCCATTTATCACGAATTTTCGGATATGCCGAACGATTAAACATGTCCCGACTACATAATTTGATCTGCTTAAGGCGAACTTTTTTCAGATACAGTACCTGGACATTTGTACAACTTTTCGGCTATTTTCGAAAATTGCGCGCTTCGTCGGTGTTAGAATTTGAGTTATTTCCCCTCTAAAAATGGCTGGAAAGTTAAAATCCATTTCTTTGAAAAGAAAGATTGAGCTATTACAAGAAGTGGAAAATAGTGGCAAAAAGAAAATGGAAATAGCAAAGGAATTCGACATTCCAAAATCAACGCTTTCAGGAATCATAAAAAATAAGGATCGGTAGGGCCTACAGAAAAATGTTTTATGGTTGATTGTCACAGAATGAAGAACCGAAAAGCAGCGTGTGATGTGGTTGACACGGCACTCCTAAAATGGATCACCATGGCGAGATCAGCAAATGTTCCTGTAAATGGACCTATATTAACTGCAAAGGCAGAAGAGTTAGCACTTCTGGAAGGTCGGACTGGCTGGAAATGTAGTCCTGGCTGGTTGGGTCATTTTAAAAAATGGCACAACATTACTTACAAAGCTTTGTGTGGGGAAAGGTATTCTGTTAATGAAACGACTACTGAGTCATGGACGGAGTAGGTATAATTTCGCTGATGTGTTTAATGCTGATGAAACTGGATTGTTTTAGAGATTGCTGCTTGAAAAGACTTTTTCCTTCAGAAATGTAAAGTGTCATGGGGGGGGGGGGAGAGAATCGAAAGAAAGAATCACAATTGTTGTGTGTACAAATATGGATGGTTCAGAAAAATTGCCATTTCTTGTAATTGGTAAATTCAAAAATCTACGCTGTTTTAAAGGTTTGAAAAAATTGTGTGTTGATTATGCAGCTAATTCAAAAGCCTGGATGACATCAGACATTTTCACCAAGTGGCTACATGCATTTGATCATTCTATGGAACGTCAACATCGCAAAGTTCTTTTGGTGCTTGACAACTATTCAGCCCACCTAAATGTTCAAAATCTAAAAGCAACAGAACTTTTATTTTTACCACCAAATGCGACATCCAAACTTCAGCCTTGTGACCAGGGATTATTCAAAATCTGAAGGTTCATTATAGGTCAGCAATGTTGTCCAAACTTGCAGTTGTAGGTCACATTGATGCAGACTTGGTTACTGAAGACTTCAAGATAACCCTTCTGGATGCTATTGTTATGTTGAAATCTGCATGGGGTAAAGTGTTGCCTGTGACTATTGCAAACTGTTTTCGAAAAGCAGGCTTTAAAGTTGGAGATGATACAGATGATGAAAACACAGTTGTATCAAATACTTGTAATGGCAGTATTATAATTAAAACTTCTGTGGAACCTTTGCTTCATCGACTATATCAGGAACTGAACATTTCAGCAGAAGATTTTGTCAACATTGACAATGATATTGTATCTACATGTAGTGCTAGCCTTGCCAGTGCTGATATTCTAGGGATGTGTATGCCAACAGTTTCATCTTCTGTCCTTTCCAGTCCTGACCTAGATGGAGATGATGACTGTGGGTTGCCAGTGCAAACTGTTTCACAAATAGAAATTTCAAATTGCATGGATAAAATTAACATGTATATAATGCAGGCTGGATGCCAAGATGATTTAATTTCTCATTTCTTTGGATTTAAAGAGACCATGGAAAGACATTTTATTAACTCAGGTACCAAGGTACAGAGGAAAATTACAGACTTTTTCATTTAAAAATGCTTTATCATTTAAGAGTGTACAAATTCTAGAGATAATGTTGACTGTGGGTTAACGGTACAAACTATTTCACAGTTGGAAGTCTCAAATTGCATGGATAAAACTAACATGTATATAATGCAGGCTGGATGCCAAGATGATTTAATTTATCATTTCTTTGAATTTAAGGATGTCATGGAAAGACATTTTTATTAACTCAAGTACGGGTACTAAGATACAGAGGAAAATTGCAGCTTTTTCATTTCAAAGTGTAAAAAGTGCTGTTATTCTCTAGATATTTGTGCCAACTTTGTACATTAACACTTTTGGTGATTTATATATTTTCTGTGTCATACATCTGTCGTATTCAACGCTAATTCATTATTGTATTGTACATTGTAAATGCATTACCATATGCTTGAACTCTTATCTGGATAAGAGGAATTTCTGATAAGAAGAACTATTTCTTGGGTCCCTGGTGAGTTCTCCTTATCAGGTCTGCACTGTACTGATAATCAAGAAGTTATATAGTTTAACATTTAGGACTGTAACAGTATGACAAGACTGAAACTGACCAGCAGATAGCATAAAACAAGGCTTGAGGAAACACATTTTGGACATACATAGTACATACAATGAGAAAACTATCAGCTAGTATCACATGAGACAAATGCAACAGGACTGATATTCAAGCTATGATTACTTTGTACACACAATATTAACAACATCTCTTTCATGTTTGTTGATTTTGAGATCTTTTGTGAAGTATTAGGAGAACAAAGAAAGTATTCACAAGAAAGTGACAGGAACCAGAAATTCATTCAGAGTACAGGGGAGGTCACACACAAAAACACTGACACAAATTTGGTTTTGATTTACTCTCTTTGGATTGAGTTGTTGGGGGGGGGGGGGGGGGGGGGGCAGGTACTATATTTGGGTATTGGACATCTGACTTTATTTTCTTGAATTAGTACACCATGTGTCCTAATTATAACCCATCAAGGGTTGAACGGTGTGATTTGGTCTGTTTCACAACACGGTCATATTTACCGCATGCCATACTATGGGAAAACGGTCTGATACAATAGCCAATGAAAACGCTGTCTTCTTGGTGTGTATAATGAAACATTTTATGTTTAACATGGAGGCCCATTTTGTGAAACTTCCAGTACGTAGATATTTAATTTCAAAAGGATTAAAGATATTTAAATGTGAAGGAGTATATATTTCAACAACGGGAATGTTACTTTAGAGGTAGGTGCAAAGACTTCCTCAAATAGTAGTTTAGTTAAAGAGAAAGATCGTGTGAAATGATATCTATTTATCAGGGTAGTCCCCAATTTAGCTAGTTAAAGTCTGCATAGATTTAAATTCATTTTGCTACCTAAACAATTATTATATAGAATGGTAGAGATAAATTCACAGAATAATTCAAGCTTGAAATGATCAAAATCGGCCCAGAATTAAGAAAGATGATGAATATTGAAAATTTTGTACATTAAACAGAAGGCAAAAATATGCCTCAGTTTTAGATTTCCAATACCGTTTTTTTTTTACCCCATGCTCTTCGAGATGGGGGAGCGGTAGTATATAAGTCCTTGATCTTGGCTGAATTGAGCCCACAATTTGTTTTGAATAGCAAGCTGAAGAGAAGAAAGCGGTAAAAGTGTTACAGTCATATACTTTGCCACTGCATCTGCCTAGCAGACCTAGATGCCCATTACCAGCCTGTTACAGCTTGTGTGTATTGCCTGAGGGTAAGAAAGATATATATATATATATATATATATATATATATATATATATATATATATATATATATATATATATATATATATATATATATATATATATATATATATATCTATAAATATATATATATATATATATATATATAATTATGTAATTTTCCTGTGATTAATCCACTTGTGTGTTAGAAAGGTGTAGAATGTCTTAAGAAAAAGTACCAGACGAGTGTGTTGCCGGTGAAAATGCCAGCATCTGTGTACAGTTAGAGGAAAGCCAGCCTTGTAAATGTGTAGCATAATTAAGAATGATGGCAAAAGTACGCCTGTAACTTTGATAAAGTATTTGAAGGAGTATTTCTTGGAGGAACGAAGCACTGATCAGGAATATAAGACAGAATGACAGGATTTGTTAAAATATATTGATCAAGGTATTACTTAGTAAGTTATACTATACCAAATCATTGTATGGAGGTGAATCATGGACAAATGGATCTAACAGGATTTTTAAGGAAAGTGTAGTCACATGAACAAAGCACAGTATACAAAATAACTAAATTCATCAGCGGAAAACGAGGTGCAAACAATATTACATTAGTAAGAGATAAGCAAGGTAATCTCATCACGACAGCAGAGGGACAGGAAACAAGATGGGCAGAGCACTTCAGAGAAACTCTGAACAAGGAACCACCAGAGACACAATTGAATGTTCCTGAGGCTGAAAACGATCTAGATGTGAATACAGACATTCCACGCAAAGAAGAAATCATCACAGCAATCAAAGGGTTAAAGAACGGCAAAGCTCCGGGCCATGATAACTTAAATGCAGAGCTATTTAAGACAGACCCTGAGCTAGCAGCAGAACTATTAGAACCACTATTTGCACAAGTCTGGAAAACGGGGACAACACCATCAGAGTGGAACAAAGGAATAATTGTCAAATTGCCCAAGAAGGGAGATCTTGCAGACTGCAATAATTGGAGTGGAATCACTCTTCTCTCAGTTCCCAGCAAAATACTAGGCAGGATAATTATACAGAGAATTTCAAAGGCAGTAGACCACAAACTGAGGAAAGAACAAGCAGGATTTAGACAGAACAGGAGATGCGTAGATCATATATTCACTCTCAGGAACATTATAGAGCAGTGCTCAGAATGGCAAAGACAGCTTTACATTAATTTTGTTGATTTTGAAAAGGCTTTCGACAGCATACATAGGGACAGTTTATGGAAAATACTGAGGGCTTATGGAATTCCAAGCTGCATAGTGTCAATCATAAAAATCCTCTATGCCAACTTTACATGTAGTGTTGGGCAGAGCAACCTAACCTTTGAGGTGAAGACAGGAGTACGACAGGGATGCCCCTTATCAACCACTCTATTTTTAACAGTCATAGACTGGGTGATGCGCCAGACAACAGAGGGCAGTCCAAGAGGAATAAGATGGACAACATTTTCTACATTGGAAGATCTGGAATATGCAGATGACATTGCACTACTAGCACATTCACATCAACACATCCAGGAAAAAACGGATAGACTTAATAAGTTTAGCCAGCAGGTGGGCTTGAATATCAATTTAAAGAAGTCTGAGGTCATGACGCTCAATGTGAGCAACCCTGAGCCAATATCAGTAAGGATTCAGCATTTGGTACAGACAGGTACCTTCACATACCTAGGAAGCATAGTAACACCAGACGGCAGGGCAGGCAAAGACATCAACATCAGAATGAATAAGGCAAGAACAGCCTTCTTTAGCCTAAACAACATCTGGAAGTCCTCCCAATACAGCACAAGCACAAAATCAAGATTATATCAGAGCTGTGAGCTTTCTGTGCTTCTCTATGGTGCGGAATGCTGAAGAGTTACAGAGAAGGAAATGTCGAAATTGTCCTCTTTTCACACAACATGCCTAAGAAAAATTCACCAAATCTTTTGGCCAAATACCATCACTAACCAAGATCTGCTTACTCGTAGCAAGCAAGAGGACATGCACACCATCATAGCTGGCAGACGCTGGAGCTGGGTTGGTCATGTCCTCAGAAGAGACCCCGATGCCATCACAAGAACAGCTATGCTTTGGACCCCTGAAGGAAAACAAAAGAGAGGCCGACCAAAAACAACCTGGCGGAGGACTGTGGAGGCTGAGATGCAAAGAATGAACCAGAGTTGGGGCACTGTACGAAGGATGGCCACCGACCAAGCAAAGTGGAATCAATTTGTTGTTGCCCTACAAGACGCCACTAGGCGTGATGGCCACTGACTGCTTTGACGGTCGGCGGCTAAGGATCAAAGAAGAATTAGTCACATTGAACTGGCTGTGAGTGGTGTCGAGGTAAATTGTCCTGTGCATATGTTAGCACAATGTCTGACACTGTTCATCATGTCCCTTGTATGTGATTATAGGGTAGTGATGGAACATATACAGGTTGTGTTTAATTTAGTTTTAGGTTTTATGCTGCAACTACCATACTTGTACGAGACATCCACCTCTGTGGGACTCGGTGGTGTGAAAGTTCTTGATGATCATAGAACTAGATACCAAGATTTCCCAGCCTGGAGCTTCAGATCTGGAGTGTTCAGTGCTAGAGAGGATTCATCTCAACATAGCAGATAAGTGGATAAGCAAATCCACTGGTCAGCATATCCAGAGACTATATTTACTAAATAAAATTCAAATAACACAAACCTAGTGAGTGATGACTCATGGTGGACATTATTAAAATGATTACGAACTCCACAGTCCAGTGAAAGTGACAAAACCTATGTGTAATAGATAAATAATATTTAATAGAAAATTCATCAATTTGATCCATTTAGATACTTAATAATTGAAAAGAAAGTCATCATATTGATCTATTTTGAAAATTGACATTCCATGTTTATTTATTTTATTATAGTTACCCATTTAATTAATTAATCCCCTAGCAGAGTCAATACAAATAATAATAATAATAATCATAAACATTCTTTAAGGGAGGATCGTGAGAGGTAGCACATAGACATTCAGGAACCAACACTATCATCATACCTGAAGGTTTATACAGCTGATCCTACCTTTGATTGTCGATACACCTTTACTCTTTTCAGAGAAGGGGGTATTTTTTGTAAGACCAGTCTCTTATCTGGCACTATCCTGGTATCATCTGAGACATCTTTTTGTCCAGGATATCTTACATTCTCAATAACATCTGAACTTCTCGCAACAAATGGGATACTTTATTTTAAAAAAATAATTCAGACTACTGAACACATTTACACAAAAGTCACTAGTGTGCTTTTTATTTTTTACATGTTACGCCTATTGAATAGTTCTGTAGAATGAGAAGTGTCAACAAAGAACATGGGCTGTCACTTTCTGTGTTCAGCATCATTCTTAAGAGTATGATGTTGGAGCAGGTTACCAGCTATTAATATTCGGATGGCAAAGATTGAACAAAGCTATCAGCTCTCATGTATTATTGAAATTAGGATTTCTCACCTCACCTGGTCTTTGCATAACATGTCTGGGAGAATAATACTCATTTTATGGACAAATGCTTTATAATACTTACTTAGTTGTTCCCCTTCTACCATGAGGTGTAGAGGTTTGGGAGAGAGAGCACCAGACTACTATATTGGCTGTCTTCTTCCTGGCCTGGTTCCATTCTAGTCCTCGGTCCTTCAAAGATTGTCAAATGTTGTCCTCCCAGCGTACTCTGGGTCGTCCTGGAGGTCTGGATCCCTGGCTCTTATTTTCCCATGCTTGTCAGGGTAGCTGATCTTCTCCCATTCTGCAGACATGACCAAACCATCTTATTTAGGACTGTTCTACTTGGGTCTGCAGGGGGTGAGATTTTAGGCTTTGACGTATCATCTGGTAGCGGACCATGTCTCTTCTTGTTACTTCAACCACCTTCCTCAGATACCTCATTTCTGAGGTTTGGATCTGGCTTTTGTGGGTTGTCATTGCCCGTGACTTGCATCCATATGTCTATAATACTTCTATTGCATATGAGAATGTAGCAGTACCTATGATTACATATATGTGTTTATGTATCAGGTGATACTTCACAATATGAAGGTGTAGGCAAGAATTTAGTGACACTTTCTGTAAAAAATTGCTTTTTTTTTTTTTCCAAACCTGTGGACATTTTTGTGCTTTTAGAATGTGTATGAATGCCAAGATAATATGCAAACTGAGATGAAGGGCAGAATGTTAGATGAATTAATGTGCACAATTATTAGCCCTTTTAAAATCAAGTTTGTTTGTTCATTTATTCTTCTGACTGTACTACATGTGGATCTGATGTCCTGAGAGCACAGGCCCTTTTTCAGCTCACAATAAGCCCTCCTAGCCTTTTCCATCTGTTTAAGTTCTGTTCATAGCTTCTCTCATTGTGTTCTCTTGATCTATTCTCCATCTGTTTAAGTTCTGTCCATAGCTTCTCTCATTGTGTTCTCTTAATCTATTCTCCGTGTGTTTTTTTGTTTGTTTTTGGGGTCTCCCTTTGTTTATTTAACCTTGGGAATTTCAGAATAAAGGAGGGTAAGGAGGCTCTGGAGGTAAAGGATACCGTTGCAGGCCCATTGAGGCTTATTTGGAATATGGTTTTAGGCCCATATTTTCTTGAAAAAACAGCACACTAGGGGTAATGTCTTCAGCTTCACGCCGGCCACCTTTAACCTTCCCAGAGTTGCTCTTGTATCCAATTCATGAGGCTAGGCCAAAACAAGCAATGCCTTTATTATACTTGTACCAATATAATCTAGTCAGTTTTCTTGTCTTCACTTAGTCAACAGGAGGAAAAGATCATTCATTCCCCCCAACAAAATTTGTCCAGGAAACAATGTGGAAGGGACACAAAATACATCAGTACCATCAAAACAAAAGAAACAGGTAATGCAGTATGTGTGTAAGAGACAATAATTAGTGCAAAAAGTGAAATGTACATAACAATAATAATAATCAATTCATTTATTTTGGAGGAATACAACTAATATTACTATAAACACTGCATATAGAAGTGCCAGTCTCAAATGCAATTACCTGGTAATTTTGGTGCAGATGAGCTAAACAAATTAAATGCTAAAATAGTTTGTCACTATTTGATAGATTATAATTGTATCATAATATGATCAGTATCATGTATTCGAATTCCAAAATTCAGTTTTTTTTCCCTAATTAATCAAGGAAAAACTTTCCTGTTCAACCTCTAATGGAATGTTTCTTAATTTGTGGTCCATGAACCTCTTGGTCTATATATTTCTCTTTGAAATAATCGTTAATTTTGAACTGGCAAGTCTAGATCTTCAGATATTGTAATGAATAAACACATCACCTCTGGTAAAAATTTCCATAACTGAAAGAATAACATGATGTTTTTTTCTGACACCGATTACTAAGGTTAATATTATAAAACAGTGAAAATTAATGCAGAGATAATAGTTTGCATGAAGTTATTTCACACAAAATTATTGCAGTCCTGTGGGTATCAAGAATGCATGTATAATTATTTAATAAAAAAAAATGTTTAAGCATGAAATCAGCTGAGATTTACTATCAGAGGAAAGGCAGTTTAACCTCACATAAAACAATATTTATTACCTTGGGGTTAGAGCTTAGGCCAGGGAACTATATATATATTATATATATAGTTCCCTGACCTAAGCTTTGACCCCAATGTAATAAATATTGTTTTATGTGAGGTTAAACTGCCTTACCTGTGATATATATATTGTCAAGTCTTAACTACTTACACAGTAACATTGCCATAGAAAACAACTACTATAAAAACAACCATGGTTCTTTACTACACCAATGGCAATAAAGCAACGAACTCCTAAATTGTATTACAACCTTTGCTGGTGTTTATAAAACACGGTATCTAAACAAATTGGATATTGTAAGCAAAATGAATGCATAGCAACACCAGACAGCGGAACAAGCAAAGACATCAACAACAGAGTGAATAAAGCAAGAACAGCCTTTGCAAGTCTAAATAACATCTGGAGGTCCTGTCAGTACAGCCCAAACACCAAATTAAGATTAAATAAGAGCTGTGTACTTTCTGTGCTTCTCTATAGTGCGGAATGCTGGAGAGTAACAGATAAGCAAATGTCGAAACTGTCCTCTTTCCGAATGTTTTAGCTGAATACCATCACCAACAAAGAACTGCTTTTTCAGAGCAACCAAGAGGACATGCACACCATCATCGATGGCAATCACTGGAGTTGTTTTGGCCACATCCTCAGAAGAGACCCTGATGCCATCACATGAACAGCTATGCTATGGACCCTGGAAGGAAAGTGAAAGAGAGGCCAATTGTTGCTGTCGTTTTTGACGGTTTCATAAGATGTAAATCTATTTAATGCTTTTGATGATCTAAGTTAGAGAACTGTTTATGAACTCCCTGGGACAGGTTGATTTGGGGTTATCTTCCCTTTGTTTTATTCATTGTTGTTGACCTGTCTTAAGTCGGAGTTAGCTTTACTCAGATCTGTGCTGTCTACACATGCGCAAGTTTTTTGAGCGCGAACGGAGAGACTTCCATCAGGGAGTGATGATCTGGGTTCTGACAGGACTAGTATGTCCGTGGTAATTCTCTGCATTATCTGGGGGAAAGATAGTCTGCAGTGTGACTGTGATGTCAGTGATTCTCCCCAGAGTTATTCTGTTCGTCAAGAATGACGACAGTTGTATTTTGTGTATTTCTCGGATTCTGTCAAAGGTAAAAGAAACTTAATTATTATGCCTAAGTTGTAGAACATTTGTGGCAACCTGTGAGTAGAGCTCACAGTCCTTTGAGATGCAGAGTCCATTAATTGTGCTTGATGCAGCCAACTAAGACTATTCGTCTAACTGTTATACAGAAGCCCAGTGAAGAGATATTATTATGATAACCGCATGTTGTCGGTATGTTTCGGCATGGATGATTATGCCTGCCTATGAAGAATACACAGTTGTTTACATTATTATAGAGGCCCGACATTACGGCCGATATCTTTGAGCAGAAGAAGATGTATCTGGCGTATTATGCTAGATGAATTACAGCATTATTATTATGCAATTGAGAACTTGCCTTTTGGTACGGCGTGTTAAAAGACAGACCATTGTCGATAACGTCCTGATAGATGAGTGGTTCAAGCTTTATAATGCCAGATGTTTTGCCAGTCATTTCCAGTTTATATGATGTCCTTGATCCTTGTCCATTTGACTGTAACTGTTGATGTCACTGTGTCTCGTAAATAAATGGTTGAAAAGTTCCAGCAGTTGCAACAATTACTGACTATTGCATGTGAGTGAGTGGGTGCATTGTTTACCTGTCAAAGAGCCTAAACGCATTCTAGTTGTCTACACACCCACATCACTTATCAACCCACACAAACTTTGAGTACTTTACATTCAAAAGATTTATGATGTTTGAATGTCAACATGACACCCTGTTAGCGCCTCAACGCCTGGTGAGCTAATCATGCACAACAACGCTGTTTGGCCCAGGTCGTACTGACTACGCACGCACAGAAACCTACAGTAACACCGTGCAGGAACATTGAGGTCGATCTACAGCCTTCAACATTCTAGTGGCGCATCAACACATCCATACAATAACAGTACACAGTAAAGATATCGTTACATTCCTGGTGGTCATGAAATAGGAATGTTACATTAGTGGTAGGCCAGATCAGTGTGTCTAAGCTGCGCATCGGACTGAGTGAGGACATTATCTATGATAACACACATTCATGGTAGAACTACACATTGGAAACTGGACAAAATGATTTATACTGTTCAGCACATAACAGCAACACACCTTCAACAGTTTGAAACTCGTCGATGTCCTTCATTGTGAACGATCACGACTCGTGTTTGCATACAAGTTCAGCTGTTGTTGACAAGTCTCATCACTGTAATTTTCAACGGTTGACTAAGGCCAGGATTGTACTTAAGATAAGTGGCAGTTTGTTTTTTCGGAAACTTTGTACCGTTATATTGTGTATAACTGAGCCTTCTTACAACACACTTTATTAATGCTACTTTATGTTACATGTTCTTTGGTGTGTGTGTTTCTGCGGGTCTGGTTGGGTCGGCAACTCCTATAGATATCCCACTTAACCGAGGGTCTATTGTGAGTGTTCTGTAGGGACTGTGCAAATTTCACTTTGTGGAATTTGCCAGCAACATTGGTTGCTATTTTCCTTTAGTTGTGACGAAGTGTACCTTTCGTTGTTTTTGGAATATTTTTTTCTGTTCTTTAGTTTTCAGTTGTTTTGTTGGTATTTGTCCGCCTCCTCTTCCTTTCATTAAGTTTTATACACACTTATGTTTATACATTGTGGCGTCATTTGTTTTTGTTGATTATTCGCAGTTATCATCACATGTTTTTGTGATATTTTCCTTAGTTTCGCTGTAGTGTTACGGTCTCACTGTATCTTTTCTTGCTAGTTGTTATTAAAAGATTCAGCACCGTTGGACGTGAGTTTATTGGGTTGCTTGTCAATATTTCAGATATTATGATTCATCTATTCTAATTCCAGCTTTATAGTTCGATTGCAGTTTTAAGCCATTCTTGTGTGATTAAATTATTATTATATTCAGTGTCGTTATTGTATATTAATTCTTCCGCAGTGTTGGTTAGATTATAGTTAGTCTTATAAATACCTGTGATAATCTGGACTGACCTTGCAAGGATTAATGACAGTCACAGCACAGAGTGAGAACTTGAGTAATTCAGGCAATCAACAAGTTCCATTGACGACTGAACAATTTAATATATACTTTTGCACAATGAGCGTAACACATTTTTCACACATTTAACTTGGCTTTATCATAGTCATAAGCTCTACACAATGTTCCTCTCACAGACTTAGCTCGTCTGGGTTAACCGTTAAGTTTATAGCGTAATAGAGTGTGCAACCAACTCCTACTGAATCCGATCCTTAGAATTATTATCCCTTCACAATACTAGTGAGTACATTATCCGTAAATCTATAGATCCTGTCTATGTATCATTATTCAACATCTTTGGCTTGCATCGCCAGGCTTTAACTGCCGTGTATATAAGTTCAAGGTGAACGTAATCTGCTTTGTTCGCGATTCTAATCTGGACTCTACCTGGTCCTATATTCAATTTGATACGGATCCTTACGCTATTTTACACTTTCCAGTGGATCTGCCGTTCCACATATATATTTAATCAGTGGCTATGCCACATATTCAAACACGATCCTTAAGTGGTTTTACCACACATTCCAACACTGCCATTCGGCTCAATGGCCATACATAGATTTTCCTAGTCTTTAGACACATATCCTTATATCGGCTTAAAGCCAGAACACAACGGTTCTACACTTAAGTACGTGGCTATGCCACACAATTGAAACACTATCCATAAGTGGCTGTGCCACACATTGAAACACTCTCGGATGGCACGCCGGCCATCAGGCCCGCAGGCCATAGGTAGACTACTGTAACTAGGCTTGACGCGTCATATCTTGATCTGCGCGATTTCTGGTATTAGTTTAATTGAGGTGTTTCGTGGTGCACGCATGCAAATGTGGCCACCATTCACATGCCTGCAAGCCGCGAAACAGTCCTCAACAGTGTTTATTTGACTTTTTCAGTTGTTCTATATTCTTGTCTTTGTATTGTTATCGTATACATGTTTATCATACACAGTCTATATATATATATACTTGGTCATGGACTATTATTATTAATATGATGCACTTTTAGATAGAGGTTATTTATGATGAAACTATTATAGAGAAACAAGGTGATTATACAAGTTTTTGATTAAAAGACTTGTCTCCCACGGAGATTGGGATAGAATAAAGTGAAGTGAGTATACAAGTCTAGTATTACAGACTTGTCTCCCATTGAGGTTGGGATAAGGTAATTTATTTAATTTTTCAGGTCTGATCTCACATTATTAGACAGAATGTCTACATTAGATTTCGTTATTGAGCAAGGGAAATCCCTTGGCAAGACTGGTGAGAAATTGGAAGAATTTGCGACTGTTCAATATGCTAAGGCACTGAAGTCGGAAGAAAAGAGATGGAAAATGAAAGACAGAAGATAGAAGCTGAACAGAAGAAAATTGAAGCTGAGAATTTAAGATTGCAAATGCAGGCAGATGAAAGGAAACTTGAAGCTGAGAATAAAAGATTAGACAGAGAAGCTGCTGCTGAAGCTGAGAATAAAAGATTAGACAGAGAAGCTGCTGCTGAAGAGAGGAAACTTCAAGCTGCTGCTGAAGAGAGGAAACTTCAAGCTGCTGCTGAAGAGAGGAAACTTCAAGCTGCTGCTGAAGAGAGGAAACTTCAAGCTGCTGCTGAAGAAAGAAAAGCAAAAATGGAACATGAGGAAAAACTCTTATCTTTGGAGTTAGAGAAATTAAAGTTGATGAATATGAGTGCTCCTCAAGCAACTTCGGGTGAGATAAAGGAGAGTTCTTATAAAGTCAAATTACCTCCTTTCAACCTTCTAAAGGACGACATAACGTTCTACCTTGATAGATTTCAATTAACATGCGTAACGCATAAGGTAGATAAGGAACAATATGTCGGACAATTGATGGAGTTACTTTCAGGTGAACCATTAAGTACTGTAATGGCAGTAGAAGAACCTGACAGAACTAACTATGATGTTGTCAGGGCAACATTACTTAAAAGATATCAACTAAAAGAAGAAGATTATCGTCTTCGTTTTAGGACAGTGCTACCAGAAACTGGAGTAGAGTTCTCTGACTTTATTACGAAGATACGTCTTACATTCACACGTCTGATTGAGCTGTCTAAAACAGACAAAACATATGAAGCCCTTATGGACTTATTACTTCGAGATAAAGTTATGTCGTCTGTCAATGAGTCTTTCCTTGCTTTTCTTCATGAGCGTAAACTTAAGAACATAAAAGACATGGAAGAATATTGTTGCCAGTACATCACTGCGCATCCCCATGCTACTGTTAGCAATTCTAAGGTGAAGGAAGAGTTGCCAGTTGCTTCTGCAGCACCATATGGCCCTAACTTCAATCGTAAATTTCAAGGTGCTCAACAAAACGTTAATAGGAAGAGTAATCAGAATTACACTCAATATCAAAGCAGTCCATCACACAAAGGTTTTTCTTCAAAGAACTGGAGACGAGCTGATAGTCCTCGCAATTATGGGTTCAACAATTATAAACACTTTCGCAAGGGTAGCCACTATAGAAACTATCCTAGCTATTCTCCTCGAACACAACATAATTATTCTCGCCAACGGCAATATGATAATAGTGACTATAATAATTGTGATTCAAACCAGAATAATGGTTACAATAGATCTAATAATGACAATTTCAGAGGAAATAATAATCGCGGTAGATCTTAACACAACAAAAAGAGATCACATCACCAGGGAAACTCTGTACAACAAGAGCCTCATGGTGCCTGTAATCAAGTGAACGATAATAAAAATTCTAATGCTATCACTTGTTCTCCTTTTGATTTTGGGAGAGCATTTCAATGCCCCCAATGCACAACATTATTTGAACCAACCACAGTAACTACTTTAAGTTGTGGTCACCCTCTTCCCGCTCTTCCTGCTGCAGTTGCGCATGACGGGAGAGGATTGCTTATCTTGCATAAAGGTCTAGTGGATAGTAATCCAGTCTTAGTGCTTTTTGATTCTGGGTGCACTACTATTGGGGTTAGGCAATCTCTCATAGATCCTCGCTGTGCCACGGGAAAGGTGGTTAGATGTGTGACATTTGGTGGCACAGTAGAAAATTACTCAACTGCTATTATTCACATTGCTACTCCCTTCTTTACGGGAGATGTCCACGCGTGTCTTCTACCTAATCCTATTTGCGGATCTTATCATCGGTCGTATTCACGGGGTTAAGGAATGCACCCCGCAGCAAATTGCTGCCTGGGAAGAACGGAATATCCAAACAGCCAATGCAGTGGTAACAAGAGCACAAGCTCTTATTCCTCAAACTTCATCTACTGAAGTTAATGAAGTACGTAGCCAAGAGGATCACTTGGTGATTTCGCATGACTCGTTTGTGAAACTACAAGAAGAAGACCCGTCTTTAAAGAAATTCTTTCTTCTCGCTAAAAACGGTGATCCGAATCAGAATACAAATCGCAAATCATATATCACTATGAAGAATGGTATACTAGTGCGTATGGTACAACACTCAGACACGTCTATGCATTCTCAAATTCTCGTGCCCAAGAGTATGAGAGCCCTAATTCTTCAACCTGCACACGATTCTCAGTGTGCTGGACACATGGGTTTTTCCCAAACTAAGTCGAGAGTTCTGGCGTCTCTCTTTTGTCCATTTGTCAATAAAGACATACACATTTATTGCCGGTCTTGCAAAATATGTCAAGAGGTCAAATCTAGAGGTCCACGTCATGCTGCACCTATTCAGGCTGCAGACATTCCTATTCGGCCGTTTCAGAAAATGGCCATAGATATCATTGGCCCTTTTAAGATTAAATCGGCCAGAGGACATCAATTTATCCTTACGTGCATTGACATGTGCACGCGTTGGCCAGAGGCTATACCTCTTAAGAGCATCTTCACTGTCGATATCGCAGACGCTCTTTGGCTTATATTCTCTTGTTTGGGTTTTCCCGGGGAAATATTGTCAGACCATGGCACACAATTGATATCAGACACAATGTTGCAGGTAATGTCTACTCTGCACATTAAAAGATCTTTGAGTAGTATTTATCACCCAATGTCTAATGGGTTAGTTGAACGTCTTAATAGAACACTCAAGAACTTACTTGGGAAGATAACTGAGGATCATCCTCAGGATTGGGACAGGGTTCTACCCGCGGCTCTCTTTGCCTATAGAGAGGTCCCCAACGAACATACAGGATTTTCTACTTTTGATTTTGTCTTTGGCGCGCGACCGCGCGGTCCTATGTCTTTACTTCATGATCTTATAACTGCTGATAATATCGACAATGACACACAATCTTCACATGAGTATGTCATTGCTCTCAGGCTAAAGATTATTGAAGCATGCAAGCTAGCAACTTCCTCATCCGAATTTGCTAAAGAAAAGGCAAGGCGATTTGCTAATAAGAAGAGACGACTACGTCAACTTTGTCCTGGAGACAAAGCGTTTGTTTTACTTCCTTCTAGGGAGAACAGACTTCTTATTGCATGGAAAGGCCCATATACAATAGTCTCGAAAATTTCCGATTTCGTGGAATATCATGAACAACCAGACTATTTGCAGCCTATTTTCCAGGCGACGGTCGATTCTCCAGTCCAACAAGGTCATATCTCATCCCTGTCAGTTATACAGGATGAGGAAACTACTTTTTCAGATGTTAATCTACCTCTTCCTGTGATTTCACTTACTTCTACGGAATCATGGAAAAACGTTACTACTTCTGCTAATTTGTCTTCTGAGGAACAGCGACAAGTATCCTCTACGCTACAATCATTTCAGGATGTCCTTACCGACATTCCTGGACACACACATGTCATTGAACATGACATTATACTTACTGATTATAATCCGATCAGAGTAAGACCTTATTCTATTCCTATTAATTTTCAAGCACAAGTCGAGAAAGAATTGGATGAAATGATACAATTGAAAATAATTCAACCATCCACTTCAGCATACTCTTCGTCCATGGTTATTGTTCGAAAGAAAGACAATAACATATGCCTTTGCGTAGATTATCGCAAATTGAACCAAGTTACGAAGTTCGATGCTGAACCTATGCCTTTATTAGAAGATCTACTTACTAGACTTTCTAACTCTCGATTCTTTACTAAACTTGACTTGTCAAAAGGCTATTGGCAAGTTCCGTTAACTGAACGCGCCAAACCTCTCACTGCTTTCTCAACACCTAGGGGTTTGTTTCAATGGAATTTTATGCCTTTCGGGCTTATGAACGCCCCAGCTACTTTCGTACGCATGATGCGTCGAATTCTCTCATATCGTTCAGATGTCATTGCATACTTAGACGACATCTGTCTTTTCAGTAATACTTGGGAAGATCACTATTTGGGTTTAAATGAATTACTGTCTACTCTACGTGAGCATATTAATAGCCCCTTCAGTCATAACTGACTATGGGAATGCGCCCCTGAGGTGACAGCCCTCAGCTGCTTATTTTCCTGTTGCTCCTGTCGACGTTTTCTCCCCTCCTCTGCTTGTTGTGTGAGCCTCTCTTCGCCCAATCTGAGGTGGCGCCGTAAATAGCATCACCACTTAGTGCGATCGGCAGCTTCATCCTCCCATGTTGCTGGATCCATTTCCAGTGCCCTCATATCTCTCTTGCACACATCTTTGAACCTCAGCTGTGGTTGCCCAACTGTTCTCTTGCCATCTGCCAATTGTCCGTAGAAGATATCTTTTGGGATGCGACCATCTTCCATGCAGCGAACATGGCCAAGCCAGCGAAGTCTGCACTGTCTAAGCAGTGTATACATACTTTGAAGGCCAGCACGTGACAACACCTCGACATTTGTCACTTTATCTTTCCACGAAATCCCGAGAATGCGGCGTAGACACCGTAAATGGAAGGTATTGAGCCTTCTATCTTGCTTAGCATAGGTCGTCCAGGTCTCGCTGCCATATAGGAGTGTGCTGGTGACGCAGGCATTATATACCGCAGCTTTGGTCTTCATTGTGAGTTTGGAGTTTCCCCAAACACGCGATGTGAGGCGGGCAAAGGTAGCTGCAGCTTTGCCAATGTGGCTGTCGATTTCTGTATCCAGTGAGAGTTTGTCATTGATGGTAGACCCTAGGTATGTGAAGTGGTGCACCACTGCCAATTCATAGTTATCGATAGTGATAACTGGTGCAGCACCCGCATCCTGACTCAGCACATTCGTTTTTTTTAGACTTATTGTGAGGCCAAAGTCCTTGCATGCTTTAGTGAAGCGATTCATCAAGTTCTGAAGCTCCTGTTGGCTTTGAGTGACGACTGCAGCATCATCAGCGAACAACAAGTCTCTTATAGTGATCCTTCTGATTTTTGTTTTTGCCTTCAGCCTTGAAAGATTAAACAGGCCATCTGACCTAGTGTGAAGGCATATTCCTTCAGTTGCATCTCTGAATGCATGTTTCAAGAGTAAGGCAAAGAAGATCCCGAAGAGGGTCAGAGCCAGAACACAGCCTTGTTTAACGCCACTTCGTATGTCAAAGGGCTGTGACGTGCTTCCAGCATATTGGACTGTTCCCTTCATGTCGTCATGGAATGACTTTATCATTTCCAGCATTTTAGAAGGGCAGCCTATTTTCAGGAGGATTTTGAAGAGTCCATCCCTACTAACCAGGTCGAATCCTTTTGTGAGGTCTATAAAGGCGATATATAAAGGCCTTTTCTGCTCTCTTGATTTTTCCTGAAGCTGGCAGACAGAGAAGATCATGTCTGTTGTTGATCTACCAGCTCAGAATCCACACCGTGACTCTGGATATAAGCGCTCAGCTAACTTGTGTAGTCGCAATAAGATGACTTTGGCAAAAACCTTACCAACAATACTAAGAAGAGAGATGCCTCTGTAGTTATTGCAATCACTTCTGTCTCCTTTATTTTTGTACAGTGTTACAATCTTGGCATCTCGCATGTCTTGAGGAATAGTTGTCTCTTCCCAGCACTGGCACAGCTTCCTATGCAGGGGATGTAATAGCGTGCTCTTACAGCATTTGATTAAATCAGGAGGAATCCCATCACTGCCTGGTGCTTTGCCAGAGGCCAAGCTATCAATGGCCTTGCTGAGTTCCTCTAATGTTGGTTCGGCATCCAGCTCCTCCATAGTTGGCAGACATTTGACAACATCAAGGGCTGCAGGCGTAACGGTATTTTCTCTAGCATAAAGCTCAGAGTAGAGCATAATTTGACTGCAAAACCCTCTAAAGCCTATGTTGGGTTTAGTGAAATTTCTTTCCTGGGTCATCGTGTTGGTCATGGTCTATTGAAGACAGAGGACCAAAACATTTCTAAGATATTAAATATCTCTGTTCCTAAGACAAAAAAAACAAGTACGTAGTCTCTTGGGATTAATACAATTCTACGGAAGATTCATTAAGAATCTATCCTCTATAATGGCACCACTCTCAACCCTATTGAAGAAAGGGTCTCCTAACATGGTGCGCTGGTCCCAAGAATGTCAATCTTCATTGGATCAGATTAAGAATTTGTTCTCATCCCCACCTATCTTAAGGCTACCTATTGCTGATAAGACTTTTGTTCTTTGTAGTGACGCCTCATCCACAGGGATCGGAGCGGCACTAATGCAGGAGTATTCAGGAACTCTGCATCCTGTAATGTATATCTCTAGGAAACTGAATGCGGCAGAAAGGAATTACTCGGTTTTAGACCGTGAATTGTTGGCTATGGTTTGGTCAATCCTTAAGTTACAAAGATTCCTTCTTGGTGCGCATTTCATTGTGGAAACAGACCAAAAAGCTCTTACTGCTATTCAGTGTAAGAACTTGAAGAGCTCGAGATCTACTCGATATGCTATTGCTCTTCAACCTTTTCATTTCACGGTACGAGCTATCCGTGGTTTGGATAATGTGATGGCAGACATACTGTCTAGATGCCCACATGAGTCCACTTAAGTCTTGTGTCCTAGATTTTTCCTGATACACTTCTAGACTTATGTCTCTTCACTATAACAATATATATTAACACATTTGTTGTCACCTTAGAGTGGTAAATTAATTGTTTTTTTCTCTATTACCATCTTTGGTGTAATGGAGAAGGTTGAGTTGACATAATATAAAGGTCAAAAAAATTAATGCGGCCACATGTAATACTTAGACATGTAGTAGTAATTATAGTACATTATAGCATGCTGCTAATTGTATCATTTATATTGTTCTCATTGCAAATTAGTACCAGGTACGGAGTGCTTTTGAGAATCATGATGATGCCATTTGTCTCCCTTACATACTATTTGGATGCTGCTTACATTGATCTTCGGGATACAGCATTGTTTTGTACTGCGGATGCCATCTTCTATTAGTTAGATTGTACTCTTGTATTGTCTTATGTATGTATAATAACTTTACAAATTTTGTTATGGCCATCCATTATATAATAGTGATTATATAGCAGAGACTTCGATAGATTTATATGTTCATATGACTTCTCGATATATGTTGTCATTCGCATTGCTATAATATTGCATTTTTTGATATGTATGTGATTTTTGTTAGCATCGCCAGCAACAGAGGTTTCTTTGATGGTATCTCCCAGATATGTTTTACTTGGAGAAAATATTTTCTCTTATCTTGTGAGGTGATTTTTTGTTCTCACTAGACGCTCTATTGTGCGTCGATTGAGGCTGTAATTAAGACATTATTTTATGTTCTATGTTTCATCGGTGCATCATTCATGCGTTATGAGCATGTTGTATCTTGCTCATTGATGTATTTCAAAAAAAAAAAAAAATGTAGTTCATTTTTTTTTATCCGGAGGGTGCAGTAATCTGTTGCTGTCGTTTTTGACGGTTTCATAAGACGTAAATCTATTTAATACTTTTGATGATCTAAGTTAGAGAACTGTTTATGAACTCCCTGGGACAGGTTGATTTGGGGTTATCTTCCCTTTGTTTTATTCATTGTTGTTGACCTGTCTTAAGTCAGGGTTAGCTTTACTCAGATCTGTGCTGTCTACACATGCGCAAGTTTTTTGAGCGCGAACGGAGAGACTTCCGTCAGGGAGTGATAATCTGGGTTCTGACCGGACTAGTATGTCCGTGGTACTTCTCTGCATTATCTGGGGGAAAGATAGTCTTCAGTGTGACTGTGATGTCAGTGATTCTCCCAAGATTTATTCCGTTCGTCAAGAATGACGACAGTTGTTATTTGTGTATTTCTCGGATTCTGTCAAAGGTAAAAGAAACTTAATTATTATGCCTAAGTTGCAGAACATTTTGTGGCAACCTGTGAGTAGAGCTCACAGTCCTTTGAGATGCAGAGTCCATTAATTGTGCTCGATGTAGCCAACTAAGACTATTCGTCTAACTGTTATACAGAAGCCCAGTGAAGAGATATTATTATGATATTCGCATGTTGGCGGTATGTTTCGGCATTATGCCTGCCAATGAAGAATACACAGTTGTTTACATTATTATAGAGGCCCGACATTACGGCCGATATCTTTGAGCAGAAGAAGATGTATCTGGCGTATTATGCTAGATGAATTACAGCATTATTATTATGCAATTGAGAACTCGCCTTTTGGTACAGCGGAGTTGTTTAAATTACCTGATGCGCTGAGTCAGTGGTACGTGAGCTGCAGTATGAACTATGTGTTAAAGGACAGACCATTGTCGATAATGTCCTGATAGATGAGTGGTTCAAGCTTTATAATGCCAGATGTTTTGCCAGTCATTTCCAGTTTATATGATGTCCTTGTCCATTTGACTGTAACTGTTGATGTTACTGTGTCTCGTAAATAATGGTTGAAAAGTTCCAGCAGTTGCAACAATTACTGACTACTGCATGTGAGTGAGTGGGCGCATTGTTTACCTGTCAAAGAGCCTAAACGCATTCGTGTTGTCTACACACTCACATCACTTATCAACCCACACAAACTTTGAGTACTTCACATTCAAGAGATGTATGATGTTTGAATGTCAACATGACAGCGCCTCAACGCCTGGTGAGCTAATCATGCACAACAACGCTGTTTGGCCCAGGTCGTACTGACAACGCACGCATAGAAACCTACAGTAACACCGTGCAGGAACATTGAGGTCGATCATACAGCCTTCATCATTCTAGTGGCGCATCAACACATCCATACAATAACAGTACACAGTAAAGATATCGTTACATTCCTGGTGGTCATGAAATAGGAATGTTACACCAATCAAAAACAACTTGGCAGAAAACTGTGGAGGCGAAGATGCCAAGAATGAACCAGAGCTGGGGCACAACACAAAGGATAGCCGCCGACCGAGCAAAGTGGAAGCAGTTTGATGCTGCCCTATATGTGTGATAGTCACTGACTGCTTTGACAACTCTGCATCTAAGGATCAAAAAAGAAGAAGAAGCAAAATTAATAACTAAATGCTGGTAAAAAAAATCAGTCTTATCACTACCTTTTCACTTCTATCATGAACTCTTGAGATGATGGCACGTGACAGGAGGACTTGGCATGTGTTTGTTGAAGGCCTATGCTCCTTTGGGAGTGGAGGGTTATGAATGAAAGAATGAACTGTTTGGAATTAAGTGCTGATGTCACAATCTCAAGTGATGTAGCAGCTACATCATGCGTCTATAGCACAACTCTAGATATTCTAGAAAAATCAGTGTTAATCAACTGATCTTCCACTCTGACCAAAGCAGCCATCTACTACAAACTTTGACATAATGTAGAACATGGAAAAGTCTATCAACTCTTACTACACAGTCAGCAATAACATGAGTGAATCCAAATAAACTTAACTCCACTCAGTACAACTTAAAACATAGCAAACATACCTTCCTATGGCACATTGGTTACTGACATCCATACACCAAAAGCATATATAAAAGCAATTATTTACTGTGATTATGCAATGTAAACTATTACATTTTTTCCTTGCATACTTGTTATATTACTGCACAGTCTGTCATTAAAAATAATGTTGAATATGACAGAATTGACGTGAATCATCTCCCCTTTGCAAAAGGTGGAAAGAGCTTGCATTCACCCATGACTGAGAGCTATGCTGGCACTAGCAGGTTTTCCAAGGCCCAATAGGTGGAACAATTGATACCAGACTGAAGGAGATACAAACCAGCTGCCCTGACAATCAAGGGCTAAGGAAAACTAATCTTCCAAAAACTCCTAATTGTAGTGTTATGATGTATGTATATAAGCATTACCTCGTCATCTACACAAGCACACACATGTTTCAGAAGGCAGTCAGTAAAAGCATGTTCAGTTTGTAGCCATGTTTATTTACAGGATGTCGTACATGTCAAGATTCGCATTATATTACAATGTGTGGTTTCGTATTTATGTATTATATTACATCCCCCCTTTTTTGAAAAAAAAATGTGTGCAAACATTTCCAACGAAATGTTTCATGTGATAAAGGATAAGTATGTGTAATGCTCAGTGTGAGTATTTATGTCACTGTCTGTATCGGCTGGGAGGTGTCACTGTACGGCCAGAACGAGTGGTGTAAAGTGCTGGTGGTTCTGCGGAAGTCCCTGGTTTAGCTTGAGTTGGTTGTGATTTCGGCCTTGGTGCTTGTTGGTTTTGTGGGGAACCAAGGTCTGGAGTTACTGCATTGTCTGTTGAAAGCATGGGAATTCTCTGTTCTGTTGTATTCTGTGGGATTTCTCTTATGTCCACTCTGTTTCGCCTCAGGAGGTTGCTGCTGCTGTCTGGTCTTAAAGTATAGCTCCTGGGTTCAGGGTTTCTGGAAATGATTGTTGCTTTTGACCATGTGTCATTGTTGTGGTTGTAGGTAGTCACATGCTGACCAGGATATAATGGTGGTAAGTCTTTAGCACATTTGTCGTAGTTGGATTTCTGAACTTGCTGACGATGCTGAAGTTGATCATATGTGCTGTCTCTATGTTGTGGACGGAAGTGGACCTTAGATGGTAGGAGGTCTTTAATTCTTCTATCAAACATAAGTTCTGCTGGACTGTCGATCTTACTGTCTACCGGTGTTGTTCTCCATCTCAAGAGTGCTAGGTGTACATCCTGTGTTCTTGTTTTCTTCATGATTGACTTGATAGTTTGTATCTGTCTCTCAATGAAACCATTAGATTTAGGGTATCTAGGTGATGATGTTGTGTGTTTGATCTTCCAGTCCTTAGTGAAGTTTCTGTATGCTTGACCTGAGAAATGTGGACCGTTGTCTGATCTAATTTCATCTAGGATGCCAAACATGCTGCAATACTTCTTTGTAATGTCTGCAATAACAGCTGATGGTGAGGGTTGTGGAAGTTTCTCAATGATGGGAAATTTGCTGTAGTAATCAGCAATAATAAGATAGTCATTATTGTCGATTGAGAAAATATCAGTTCCTATAATGCTCCAAGGGCTCAATGGTATGTCTGATGGTATGAGAGGTTCTCTGCACTGCCTATTTGCATGTTCTTGGCAAATTGAACAGTTTTTACATAGTGTTTCTATTTTCTTGTTTATTTGTGGCCAGTAAACATCTTTCTTTGCTCTCAGTTGTGTCTTCACAATACCAAGGTGACTATTATGGAGCTGTTTAAGGATGATATCGCGTTGTGTTTCTGGTACAACAATGCGATCTCCTTTAAGGATCAGACCATCTTCGATGCTTAACTCGTCCCTCATCGAGTAGTATGGACGGATGTGTGTTGGAACTTCCCTGATAGAGCTTGGCCATCCATGGTATATCAGTTCTTTGAGAGAGTTAAGGATAGGATCTCTCATTGTGTCTTCTCTGATGTGTTCAAGCCGATTATCGCTAAACTTGACAAAATCAACTTTGATGTTTGGGGTAAGATCTGCTGTCTTGTTGGGGTTTGGTAGTCTGCTGAGAGCATCTGCAAGACCTATATCCTCTCCTGGGATATACTGAATATTAAAATCATAACCTTGTGTTTCCAATAACAGAGCTTGTAGTCGTGGTGGTGCTGAAGCTATTGGTTTTTTATGAATCATCTCAAGTGGCTTGTGATCTGAGAGAATTGTAAATGGGCGGGTGAAAAGAAATGTGTGGAAGCGTTTGATTCCAAAACGTACAGCTAGCATTTCTCTTTCAATGTTTGCAAGTTTCTTTTCGCCAGAACTTAATGATTTGCTTGCGTAAGCTACAGGACGAAGTTCTTTGGCATAGTGTCCTTCAGGATTTTTGTCTGGTTGCAAAAGTGCTGCTCCTAGGCCTTTCAGACTGGAATCAACCATGAGAAAAGTGGGTGCTTGCATGTCATAGTATTTCAAGCATGCATCAGATGATATGAGGGTCTTCAAGTGGTTGAATATGTGTTGGTAGTCTTCTGACCATTCATACGGAGTTTCATTCTGTAGTAGAGATCGCAAAGGTTCTGCAGCAGCTGACAAATTTGGTATGAATTGTGCTAGGAAATTGACAGCACCTAAGAATTGTTGCAGTTCCTTCTTTGTAGCTGGTGTTGGCATGTCATGAATATCTTCAACCTTTTTAGGGTCTGGTTTTACACCATTCTGGGTGTACAGCAATCCAAAAAATTGTATCTCCGTTGCCTTAATTGTACACTTTTTGCTGTTGAATGTTAGCCCATTGACCTGTGCTACATGCATCAAGTTAATCAAGTTACGGTCGTGTTCTTGTTCTGACCTGCCGCAGACTACAATGTCATCCGCAATAGCCACTGTACCAGAACATTGCTCAACAATGTTGTCAATCTTCTGTTGAAAGATGTCTTGTGATACATTCAAACCAAATGGGAGTCT